>JAWNNW010000220.1:0-440000 GCA_035044465.1 Scaptomyza tumidula | reverse complement strand
CATTAGATGGGGTAAGCTGGAGGATGCTGCTGCTGCTGCAGCGACAGCAACCTGTTGTTGCACCTCGCTCTTAACGCGAAACAAAATGGCTGCATCACGGCTGGGATGACGCAGCGATTGCAGCGAAGCTGAATGCAGTTGCTGCTGCTGCTGCTGTTGTTGGTGATGGTGTTGTTGCTGCTGTTGTTGTTGATGCTGTTGCTGTTGCTGCTGCTGATGATGATGATGCGGCGATAGATGTCGCTGTTGTTGTTGTTGAGCGCCGCCGCCACTTGAAGTTGGCTCCTTCTTGACACGTATTAAAGCATGTGGCGAATGTTGTTGCTGCTGCTGTTGTTGTTGCTGTTGTTGTTGCTGCTGTTGCTGCTGACCGAGCAAATGATGCAAATGCAACTGTTGTTGGGTGAGCTGTTGCTGCGTTAGCTGTTGCTGCATTGACTGCATTGTCAGCTGTGGCAGCTGCAGCTCCTGTGGCGGACTATTCTTGCGTAATGTCAGCGGCTGTGTCAGCTGCTGGTGAAGATGATGCGTCTGCACAATGGATCCGCCACCACCACCACCATTACCACCACCATGACCAGCCAGATGCGCATGCGGATGCCCATAGGCGTGTCCCAAATGCTGACCCATTGGCGGACTGCTGCGACTTATGTGGGGCTGTTGCTGCTGCAATTGTTGCTGCTGCTGCTGCTGCTGCGATGAGCTTATTGAACTGGAGCTGCCCAATTCTCGGTCCCGATCTCGATCGCGATCGCGATCACGATCGCGGTCCCTTTGTGTGGTTGTGGAAGAGGGTGAGGAGGGTGGCGGTGGCTCGGCTTTGATGCGTGACGGCGTGACCAGCACGGTCACATGACCATGTCCGTGTCCATGTCCAGTGGCTGCCTTGAGATCCCGCTCACGTTCCCTTTCCCTCTCCCTTTCTCTCTCCCTTTCCCTTTCCCGCTCACGCTCACGCTCCCTATGCTCCCTTTCTCGTTGCTGCTGCTGCTGCTGATGATAGGCAAGCATTTTTGTGGGCGAAGCCAAAATGCGCTCCTCTTTAACGGAGCGTATGACGCTTAGATTGCTGTTGCTACTGCTGTTGATTTTGTTGCTGTTGATGTTGCTGTTGATGCTATTGCCGCTGTTGGGCAGCAGTCCGTTGGTTGGCGTATTGCTGCCACGTCCCGTTGTTGTTGAGGGCTTCTCCTCGAGCGAATCGGGTGAAGCGCGACTGCTGCCATTGCTCGAGCTTGATGCAGCGCCATTGTTATGATGCGGCGGCGTCGGTGTGCCGCGCGAGTTCAATGTGAGCGACAATGCTTCGCCGGCAACATTGGGTGCGGCCGCCGACAGACACGGAGATGTTGCACGCTGCAGATCTGGTGGCGGCGGCGACATTACTGTGGAAGCGGCAGCTGCTGTTATCGCATTGCTCGATGAGTGTATTTCAGTCTGTTGATGATGCTTGGATCCGGCGCCGCCATCCGATCCATTTGGGTTTTGATTTAATTTTGTTGCTGTTGTTGTTGTTGCTGCTGCTGTTGTTGTTGCTGCTGTTGTTGAAGCCGCTGCAGCCGCTGCGGCTGCTGCTGCTGCTGCTGCCTTAGCTGTTGCTGTAGCTGTTATGGTGATGGTGCTGCTGGTGCAGGAAGACGACGTTGATGACGTTGCCGCTGCTGTTGTTGCCGCTGCTGTACCTGTTGATGTTGCTGCTGTTGATGCTGCTGATGATGGTGTTGCTGTTGTTGAGGTTGAGACGGCAGCTGCTGCCGCTGATGTGGATGCTGCTGATGTCGTCACCGTTACCGTCACCGATGGCAGCGCATGCAGCGGCAACGGCAGCGGTGGCAGCGACGGCGCCGTACCGCTATCGCATAGCTTTGGCGACATCGGCGCCAATAGGTCCGGCGACGAGGTGGATGTGTCCGCTATGGATTCGCCGTCACTACTGCATCTTGAATCGATTTTGCGCCGCTTGAGTTTGAGGTCTTGAAAAAGGCTCATTTTATCGAGCTCGCTGTACGGGCCACGGCTCAGTGTCATAATTCCTGTGAAAGTCCCAAAAACAAAAGGAAAAAACAAACGAAAAGAAAAAATAGTATATATATTTAGATATATGTATGTTATACAAATATTAACACTTTATCTATATACTAGTTGACAACTCGTATGATATAACAAAATTCATTTATTAATATTATGCAAAAGGAGCAAGAAGCTTAGAATCAAGTTAAGTTTTATTGATCAAATTTGAGAATAGTTTTAATATATTTACAATCCAAATCTAAAATTTTTATGGGAACTTTATCATAACAAAACATTTTACTTTTTGTAGGACTAGTTAGAGGACCATGTTAAGGTTAATGAAATACTGTCTCCAATATAGTCGAGAGACAAGAATCAAATACTACAATCAAACAACTAGTGTGGAGAGAGTCACAGAATAAAGTAGTTTATAGCTAATATAACTTTGTATTCTTTGCACCTATTATCTACTATCAACTTGTCAGCTCTTAACTTGTCTTGTCTTAAAAGATGCTGATACTACGTTTCCCATGACCATGACTTTGTCCGAAACTGAAATCGTTTCGCATGGGTGTTAACTTGTCAAACTTGATTTGGCGTTTAGAATTTAAGATTTTCATTAAAATCACATTTTCAATACCCTGCCGAACAGAACGGCAAACGGCATATACAATTTCAACTTTTTTTAAGCAAAAAAAATTAACTCTCAAGGATATTTGAAACGTGCCAAAACGAAATCTTTCGAAAGCGATTAATGTATTTTATTACTTGTCGGTTAGCTAACAAATTGGTAGATAGAGAAGTTTTAGTCTAATTATACAAATTGTACATGAACATTAAAGCACATTCGAAAATGGAAAATAAGAGCCTTGAAACCAGTTTATTGAGAATTTTTGATTTAAGTCAATTAACTTACAACTAAGTGAATAAGAATGTAATTGACGAGGACGAGATTGTTGATCTTCAATTAGGTCCAGCTTCACTCGACTCATTTCACTTTAAGTTAAAAACAAAATAGAAAAAAGTAGCTAATCTAGTTCTTTTGAACCAACTAAATGACCAATTTGAACGAACTTAAAAGCTGAACAAAGATTGATAAAAAATGTAACCCTCAAAGTTATCCTTTCAATTTTTCTACTTAAATGCAGTTAACTACTTAATGACTTTCATTTAAAGATCTTTTTTGCTACAATATATGTACGTTGTGGGGCATATAACGAGTCTATTCGTCTATTCGAAATAATGTTTGGAACCAAGAAGTGAATCACTGTCTACAACAACATGCATAATATCATATATCAGACAAAGTAGTTTTATAATTTTTTGCTTCTTCGTTTTTGTTTCTTTTGCAAAGCGAAGCAGCAGCAGTTGAATCGAATTTTGCGGAAGTTATTGGACAAATGGTCAAAACAAAATTTGCATTTACTTCCCCACACTGAGACACTGTCGCACAGCGCGCAGTCTTCAAAAGAAGAAACCAAAGACACAAAAAGTATAAATAAACTGGTTTATCAGCAGCACAAGCAGCAGGGGCAAGGGGAAGAGGGGGCGTCCATCTCATTAGGTGTATAGCAAAGCGTTTAGTTTGTCTACCATTGAATACAAATCACAAAACGCAGCAGAAAAAAAATGGGTCAAAAGTAAATATGGACAAAATGCTGGCTTTCTGTATCTAAGGAGTGTGCTGTCAAAGGGGGGGGGGGGGGGGGTGTATGGTGGCCGAAGGGAGGCGATGAGGCGCTATCAGCAAAGGCATAGTTTGTCCCCCTCACAGTTCTAGCTTTCAAGATAAGCGCTGCGAGTGTGCGTGTGTGTGTTTGTGTTGCAATCTGTTGCAAGCTAGAAGTTCAACCAAAGGCAAACAGACAAACAGACAGGCAGACAGAGAGAGATAGAGAGAGAGAGAGAGAGCTAGCTTGAAAGTGAGGGAGAGAAAAAGTGGTGGCAGCAGCTGAACTGAACTTTCGATCGCATTAAAAATTCTAGCTACTCTCCCATTTCACACCCCCTCCCCACCCCTCCCATCGATCTACTCACTCTATCTCCCTCTCGCTTGCTTAGTCTGCCTGCCTCAATTAGTGAACGCGGTGCGTTGGCCCAGCTTGTGAATGTGTGTGTGTGTGTTTGTATGTTTGTTTCTCTATCTAATGCCGTATCTACGCATGCCACGATCATTTGCCAAGCAGCAGCAACAGCAGCAACAACAACACAAACAGCGACAGCAGCGACGTCAACGTCGACAATGTCGCGTTTGTGTATGTATTTTTAAAATTTGACCTATTTTCATTATCAAGCGCAAGATTATTCTAAACAATAAAGCCCATGCGTAGCTGTCTATGTGTGTGTGTGTGTGCTTCTCTGTTCGTATTTGTGTTCTATAGCGCGTGGTAGCAACAGCAAGAGCAGCAGCCAACACCCACCCACACACACTCGGTTGTTGCAAACACACACGCACCTGTGTGTGCGGCTAACAAGAACAAAAAATACAGCACTAAACCGAACGAACGTAAAACTTAATAAGTTTGTTGATATTATTTTCTTCTTGACGAGAATTTATACAAAAACAAACGAACAGGCAGGCTGGCTGGCAGGCAGGCAGTCGGGCAGGCAGGCAGTCGGGCAACTGCAATTGCAGAGTGCAGTTCGGATCCCATTTCTGTTCATGTGAAAGCGAATAAGCCGAAATGTTAATCTGAAACCGAATACAAACACACCAAAATTCACAAGAAAGTATTCTATAGGTATTATGATCTCAAGTTTGAAACGAACAAAGTCTCATGGTTTTTATTTACCAACAACTGGAAGCTTTTTGTAATCACATCTCTATAGAAAGTACTTTTTTTTTGTAAAAGTAAAAAGAAATTTGAATATTTTAATTGAATAACGTTTTACTGAACAATATTGATAACGTTAAGTTTGTTTCGATATATCTAACTATGCAGAAAGAAAACCATATCATCTAAATTGTCCTAAAATCAGTCAAAATGATCGATAATTATAAGTTAGTTTAGATATTCTATCAAAAAACAAAGAATAGTGAAAAAAGTTCAGCATTTCTAATAATCGAGTAACGACAACACAAGTTCTTTTAAAAGAAAGAAAACTATCAATTTATTGTAAAGTTTTCGACCTCAAAGCAATCTGACTTTATCGATAAAATGACCAAGACTTGTGAACAAAATCAACTTGCTGTTGATCGATAAATGAAACCTGTTATCGATAAAAAGGTTAAATGACTTAAATGTAAATATGTATTAAGCAGTTACTTCTTTTTTCACCTAATAGCAATTGTTGTCAATCATATAAATAGATATTTGAATGTATTTTTGGAGGGTTGTAATACAAAAAAAAAAATATTTACAGCCAGAGATTCAATGGGCAATACATTATATATATAGAGTGTAGTTGTTGTCGTTGTAAGTTTAAGCATGGTATATTGGTTTGTAATGTTTAATAGATGGTTCATAGGTTAATATATATATATATAATAGATATATATATATTGATGTATGTTTTTATAAATATATAGAATGGTATAATGTAAAGGTATAAATATCGGTGGTTTAGTATAAAGTTACTACTTAACAGGTTAGTGGTTGGGTATTTTGCAGGATATATAAATTTACCTATGGAAGTCATAATTTTGTTGTTGCCGATTCGTTTCTTGAATTTAGATTGTATAAGAAAACGTAAGAATTTTGTATGCCGATTGTGAAGAGATTTTTGGTTTGGATTTTGCTTTTGATATTTAATATTTTTGGGGTTTCTTATAATTGTTGTTGTTGTTGTTGTTGGTATTTTGGTATTGGTTTTTGTATGCGTTTTTGTGTTTGTACTCGAGGCAAGCATTTAGGATCTGTGCGCCGCACTTGCCACATGACGGCACAGTGCCTGCAACAAAATTTTGAAAAGGAAGATAAAAAATAAAATCAAGTCCAATTTTCGTTTTTTTTTTGTCTTGAATTTTGATCATGATCAAATGAAATCCTTGGATAAGATCATAAACAAACGCCAAATTTTTGTGCCAATTTCTTTGTTTTATAAAGTTTTTGTAAATTTGTTTTTTTAGTAATTATATTATTGCAATAATTTTGATTTTGATTTTGTTGGTATTTTTTGTCACTGTTTTTTTAAATTTTATTTTTTATCAATTTTTTTTGGGGTGCGTTTGTAAAATGTGTTTGTATGTATGCGTGCGTGTGTGTGTGTGTGCGGGGTTTGGGGGCAGGGTTCGGGGGCGAGGTCTCAAATATGCGAATAGTTATAGTGTTTGGGGGGAAATATAAGAAAGAGTATTATGAAGTTATGTTATGAGAAAACAGAACGTAAAAAAAATACTAACGGCAAATGGGCGGCATACGAGATTTTTTCTTATAATAATTATTATAGTTGTTGTAATGAATGTTGTTGTTGTTGCTGTTTGTATTATTGTTATTATTGTTGCTATTATTGTTGTTGTTATTATTGCTGTTGCTGTTGTTGTTGTGTGAATTGCACTTGTTACACTTTTGACTGCAAGCATTTTGTGCCGCAACCTTTGCGGCTGTTGGCAATGTTGCTGCCGTGCAGCAGACTGTTGCTCCTGCTGCTCCTACTGCTGCTGCTGCTGATGTTGCTGGCGATTTTATATGAAAGTCATGCGCTTGCTGCTGCTGCTGCTGCTGGTGGTCGTCGTCGTCGTCGCCGTCGTCAACGCCATCGTTGTCAGCAACATGTTCGGGCGTTGAGCTTGAGGATGTTGCTGTTGCTGTCGCTAAGGTTGTTGTAGTTGGTGTTGGTGTTGTTGCTGTTGCTGTTGCTGCTGCAGTGACTGCAACATCGCTGGCATCGACGCCAGTGGCAGCAGCAGTAGCAGCAGCAACATCATTAATGTTATCATTATCATTATCGCGATCGTTATCGTTATCGCTATCACGCTTGCCGCCATGAAGATGGTAATGATGATGATAATGATGATGATGATGATGATTATCATTCATAAATTGTTCTTGTTCATTGCTATTTCCGCTTTGAAAACCGGAATCGCGACTAAAACTTAAAGCGTCGCTGCCGATGCCAGCAGCATTGTTGCTGTTGCTGCTGCTGCTGCTGCTGCTGCGTAAGTTGTTGTTGTTATTGCTATTGAGTGCAACATGCGGCAGGTTGCCATTGCTGCTATTATTGTTGTTGTTGTTGTTGTTATTATTATTGCACTTCTTCAGCAACGTTTTGGTTAGCGGCGTTTTAATGATGGTCAACTTGCTGCTGCTGTTGCAGTCAACCTCCAGAGCAGCGTCCTTGTCAGCAATATTGTCGTCATCGATGCCGATGCTGCTGCTGATGTTGATGTTGCTGTTGCTACTGCTATTTATTTTGCCATGACCATTGATAGCTCTTAGCTGCTGTTGCTGCTCTTCAAGCGTTATCTGTCCATTGTGCTTGGCATCGCCCGTTTTGCTTACTGTTGCTGCTGCTGCTGCTGCTGCTACATCGGCAACGACAGCAGCAACATTAACAGCAGCAACCGTTGGCTCCAGGCTCAGCGGTTGATTGGCATTCATTTGGGCTGTTGTTGCTGTTGCTGCTGCTGCTGCTGCTGGTGGGTGTTGCACTTAGGTAGGCAGACACAGCTGATGATGATCGTTGACAACACTGACAACTGTTGATGCCATGCTGGCAACGTCAAGCGCTGGCAAGCAGCGCCAACTATGACACATTCTGCCACAGTAAACAATTCATGAGTTATCCACACGTTTGAAAGTGCTCGATTACAGGGTATCCTTTATTTTCGTTACACTTTTTTGTTTATTAAATTATTTTGTTCGTTTTTTTTGGATTTAACTTACACACAACAACAAGCGAGTATTTGGTCTCTCGTTATTTATTATCACTGCACAGCTAAGATGAGCGAGTTGAAGAAAAAAATGAGCAAAAAAAAGATGGTTGGATGCACACACAGACACGCACAAAATGAATATCCTTGAACATGAAAAGGGCTCGCAGTCCGTGAATTCAAAAAAAAAAAACGTGACGAGTAGCGAGTAGCGAGTAACGAGTAGCGAGTAGCGAGTGTGTGTTTATGATTGTAGGTATTTGGCATGGGATTTGTTGAGAACTACAGCTAAAGCATATACTTCAACACACACACACACACACACACACACACGCACACACACTTAAAACAAAAAAATTAAACAACATATCGTTATATATATAGCATGATCACCGCGTATACATATATATTCGATAAACCGTTCTAGAGTATGTATTAAGTTCATTTGTTGTTGTTTGTTGTTAGAAAGAACACACACACACACACACACACAAACACACACAGACACAGAAACAAGGACAGGCACACCTAACGGGACACATTGCAATAAAAGCGAGAATATGCATTTAGCTGTTTTGATTTGTATGCAAATATGATAGGGTATATATTTATATATATATATATATATGTATGTATGTAGTATGTGTATGTTTGTATTATGTATATATATTTAGAAGTATATATATATAGATATATATATATATCCATTAATATTACAGGCAGGCCACATCAAATAAGGCGCGAGCGAAGGTGTTGTTGTTGTTGTTTTTGTTCTTATTGTTGTTAAGTTTCTCGTATTAACAGTTTTTTGAATTCGCACGCCGAAATAACGTAAACCGAGTAACAGTAACGGTTAAAGAGTAGCCGGTCAATTCGTCGTTTGTTAAAGTACGCGCACTCGTCGACAACTTCGATATAGCAACAACCAAAATGACAATAAAAAAAAAATAGATAGCCACCAACAGTGAAGCAACAATCAAAAAAAAAATATATTGTATGTTAAAAAAAATTTACAAAATAAAAAACAAAAAAAAATCTAATAATAATAGTAATGTCTCTTCCGTATCACAACACACACACACACACACAGAAACACACCACACACACACAAACACACAACAAACAGAGAAACACGGCGGACAAGAGTCGCTTTCGCGCCGTGTGTTGTTGTTGTGGTTGTTTGCCGCTGTTGATGTTGCTGTTGCTGTTGATGTTGCTGTCGGCTGTCGGTTGTCGGTTGTTGTTTTGTTTGATGCTGCTCCGCGGCCAACGTGCGTACATTCGAACGAAATAAAGTGAAATGAAAGGAGTAAGCGAGCGAAAGAAAGCAAGCAGCAGCCACAAAACAGTCTCAGCCCAGTCAGCCAGCGACGTCTGCGCTGGCGTCGCTGCCAACGCAACCATACATAGCTGTGTTGTTGCTGTTGCTGTTGCTGTTACTATTGCTATTGCTGTTGCTGTTGCAGGCGCGCGCGCGCTTCGTTCGACAAAACTTTGCGCACAACTACTATTTCAAAGCGTCACTGTCGCGGTCGCCGTCAACGTCGCCAACGATCGGCGTCGTCACAGCAGCAACAGCAGCGCTCCATTAGACGGCAACGTTGCCGTCGCCGTCGCCGTCGACGCTAACTGCAAACGAAAATGAAAACCAATAGACAAAAAAAAAAACAATAAAATAAAAAAGCCCACACCAATACACATAGGCACATGCATGGCGCAGTCATAGACATACACACAACACATACATATAGACATAGACATAGACATAGGCGACGTCGACGTCATAGTTATGCTTTGCGGCTGCCGCCGCTGCCATTCGGCAACATTCGGCCAGTGTGTTCGGCTGCAATAAGCGAGCGTTAGATAAACAGAAGAGCGAGAGAGAGAGAGAGAGAAAGAACGTGGAGTGGGCGCGCAGCAGAAGCTCGCTCTTGGCTACTCTAAACGACATTGCAATGCATTGCATTAACCCCCCCTCCGCCCCACGCCAAACACACACACACGCTTTCCTCTAGCCATCACCAACGTCCCACAGGAACAACTCCGTTGCGTCTGGCGACAGTTTCAGTTGACTTCGTGTCGCTGCTGCCTAGGCGCATGAAAATAGAAAATAGAAGCACCAACAACAAAAAACTAGCTAAATAGTCGTATGTATGTACATGTATGTGTGCTGCATTTCAATTAAAATGTTAAGTTGTGTGCTTGTCAGTGTGTGTGTGTGTCTGTGGACGTTGACCGGCTTGCCTGCCAGTGGGTCGCATGCATTACAGTAACAACAGGCGAAAAATACAAAAAAAAAAAGCTTTGGTTCGAATCTCGACTTCAACTTCGCCTACGACTACGACTCCAACTTTGCGTTCGAGTTCGACTCGGGACTCGGAACTCCTCATTCGGGCTGCATTGCACTACACACATACACACACACACACACATACACACATTGCAGTAACTTACGTCAACAGGCTAGAAAGAGAGCGGCCGCGGAAGATTGCAGGCTTGCGCTTATGCAAAGGTTCAATGAAATGTAAAACATAAAAACTGTGCCACCAGCAGCATTAGCGACTGCAGCGAAGCCAACGTCGCTGCCGCTGTTGCTGTCGGTGTCGCTGTCGCTGCGTGATGGCAGGAAAAAAACAAAGAAGAAGAAAAATAAAAAGCTTTCGAGCATTAGAGGTGCATGGGATGGGAGTGTGCGAGTAAGTGAGAGTGGTGACTGAAGCAGCAAATGCTTCCTGGGTCGCTCTCGAAAGCGAAGGCGATGGCAAAAAAAATGCTGATAGGATACCGTTGCTCTGATCAGTGGGCGACACACAAACACACACACACAGACACATGTTTTTAGCTTATTTGTGTACGTGTGTGTATAGTACACGCTTTCAGTGACAATGAGTAAAAGGTAAAAGTTAATTTGAAAAAAAAGAGCACAACAACAACAGCACAACAACATCGACGATTGCGCAACGGCGGCGGCTGCGCAAGTGGAGCGCAACGGCAACATCGATGGCAGCAGCAACATTAAGAAGCAGCGCAATGTCATGAATTGCAAAATTTGAGAAGGAAGGGTGTACAAAGTAATAACAAAACACACACACACACATACACAAACATGAATATATATGTATATTAAAATAAATCCAAAATATGTTGTGATATTTACACGTTGCCATTATTAATGTCGCTTACATTTTGCACCACTTTGGCACACTCCCCCGTTTTGACTAATGCCCCTCCCCCCCCACACACACACACTCCACTACACTTTGCTAAGTCGTTCGTTGACCATTGTGTGTGTGTGTGTGTGTGTTGAGCACTTTCGATTTCAAATAGCACAGCACAATTACAACAACATCGAATTCAATATGTAATTGTTTGGCGCACATTTCATTTCCTTATTGCTCACTGACATTTTGCTACACACACACACACAGTCACTTACAGACAGACAGACATAAATGGCTTACGACTTTATAATGAGCAGCAACAACAACAACTATTGCAAGCACAGCAACGACCAAGTCAAGTCTGTTGCTCTGGTTGCTGTTGCTGTTGTTGTTGTTGTTCTAACGCAGGAAACCTACAGCCGCTTAAGCTGAGCTCTTTAAAAGCGCTCTCTTTGATTTTATGTTCGTTTTCGTTAAGCCGCTCTCTGCGGCCAGCTGACAGACTGCGGTTGCGGTTACTGCTGCTGTTGCTGTTGTTGTTTTTGCTGCTACTGCTGCTGCTGCTGCTATGGCGCAAGTGAAAGTTTTGTGTTCTTTCCTTGTCCATGACACGGATCGTGCCAGAGAGAGAGAAAGAGAGAGAAAGACAGACCAGACCAGACCAGACAGCAAAAGCAAAGCACGCATGCCAGTCATGTTCGTTGAAATGAGATGGCATGCGGAAATATGCAACTGTACTGTACAGTAAGAGAGCTTTGCCAAAAAGAGCGTTGGTCGCTCTTGAGCGTGCGTTTAAGCGAGCTTTGGTGCTACTCGCGCATTAGTGTTTGTTATTGTTGTTGACTTAGCGGCGATCAATGTGGTTTACTACTTACCGGACCACAGCGCCGGGCCAGGCATAATTATAGGCGTTTATTCTCTGATGCTGTTGATGCTCTGTTGTTGACTTGTTGTTGTTCTTGTTGTTTGTTGTTGTTTTTGTTTTGTTAATCCTTTGATAACTGTTCGCACTGCAATTATTGTCACTTTTGCGTTATACACTTGAACAAAAAAATCTGCAACTGTTTATTGTATGGTACAATTCCAATTTATAGCGAATACGTTACGTTTTTTTTTGGTTTTTAGATTTTCGGGTTAAACGCGCGCGCACTTTGACTACGTTTCGAGCCACAAAGCGACTGAAGTCAGTGCGCTGCCGTCGCCGTCGCTGCCCTCTGCAGGTCTGCGGACTGCACTCAGAGCAGCTCTGATGCAGCTCTGAAGCCAAAACAAAGCCAAAGCCAACGCCAGCGCCAACGTTCAACGCTAGCGTCAACTGCGAAGTTAGCAGCGTTTGCGAAAAATAACTGGCGCTGCAATTGTACTTGTTGTTGTTGTTGCTGTTGTAGTGGTTTCTTGCTGCGACTGTGTTACAAGTGCTTCAAGTTGAAGTTGCACAAGTTGTTAACGTTTATTTTTTTGTTTTGGTATTATTTGTTCTTGTTGAATTTTGATTTTTAATCATTTTTCAAATAATTTTTTGCGATTTAATTCACGCACTTTACGAGCTGCTGCTGCTGCTGCTTCTGGCTGTTGCAAACGCTGCTGCACGGCAGTCTGGCGGATATAACGGAAATGTGCAACTGGCAACTGGCCCAGCAAAACGGGCAGCGAAATTGTCAAACGCTTGCAGCGCCAGCCGAAGAAACGAAACCGAAACAGAAAAAACACACAGAAGCACAGAAACAGAAACCGAAACCGATAACCAAACTGAGAGCAGAACCCGAACCCGAACAGCGAATATAATGTTGCTGCGCGTGGGTATTTCCTTAGGCCCCAAAAAGCTGCTGCTGTTGTTGTTGCAGTTGCAGTTTTAGCTAACTGCTATTTGCTCTTGGCTCTGAGTTGGCTTCTAACGGCTTCGTCAAGTGCACTGCGCTGCTGCGTTGCGCTCTTTTCAAAGCTCTCTCACTCTCTTGCTCTCTCTCTCTCTCTCTCTCTCTCTATGTCACTTGCATCTGAAAGACTGCAAAAAGCTTCCTCTGACCCGACACTTGTCAACGGCTTTTGTTGTTGTTGTTGTTATTGCAATTTGTGTGTTGCTTAATCAAAAGTTGTCGTCATCTGCTCTGCAACTATTTCCTCTCCCCCTCCCCTCCCCACCTTAACCAACTCTTTCTCTCTCTCTCTCTTGCTCGCTCACTGCCCCGCCTCTCTTTCTCTAAGTGTGTGTGTGTGTGTTTGTGTGAAACGCGAGTCAACCAACTTTGGAAGGTCATGTGGACTTAGTGCAGCCGAAATATCCTTGGACGTTATTGGAAACACACACACACACACACACTTATACGAATGTGCAACATACATTTACGTGCGTGTATGTGTGTGTTGGTGTTGGTCTATGCTTGCACCAAAATCGCCTGGGAGCTGAGCCAATTGCCAGCATTTTTTTCTTTTGCTTTTGTTGTTTGGCACCTATTTGTTGTCATAGATACACACACACACACACACACACACACGTACATACTTATGTTTTGCAGCCATGCAACATGACCAACTATTGAAAAATTGCTAACTATCAAGCAACGGAAAACTTCTCGAACAAACATTTTTGGCATTCACATTTAACTTCTCCTTCTTTTAATACCCTGATCCTATTGAAAATGGATAGAAAGGGTTTAAAGGTCTTGTGCAAAAGCATTTAACAGACAGGAGGAGCTTATACAGTATATATATTCTTGATCCGCATCAAAAGCCGAAACGATATCATAGACTTTGAGAGCTAGAGACTCCACATTTGGAACATAACTTTTCCTAAGCAATATGTTGTTGTTTGTTGTTATCGATAAATTTATAGGTTTCCGATACACACATGTGATCGATAGCCATAAATTGAAATTCCTTGAATTAGGAAAACTGGGAAATTGCTTTGAAAACTATAAGCAAAATAATGAAAAATTTGTGAAGTCTTTATTGAAATCGGTTGAGAAACACCGGAGATATGGAACATTGAAGTTAAGTCAAGTATGCACTACACACACACACACATACACACACATACTTGCAAGTACTGAATAGTAATAGGGTTCAGGGTAGCTTGCAGTCGAGCTTACTCGACTAGAGCTGTCTAACTTGTTTTATTATTTTCACGTGCTTTAGGGCTGAACAGTTTGGTTTCTGCGAAACCTATCAAAAACATTTTCGATTAGTTAAGTATGCTTTAATTATGCATATGCCAATTGTGTATTGCACACACACACAGACACAAACATACCAGATACTAGCATTCAATGCAGTATCAATACAGTTTATGTTACAATTCTGCATCAATCATTTTCCACCCGAGGAGTAGGGATGGATTTAATTTAAAACCTAATAATTATCTATTTTGTGAAGTACAATGAAATTGAGTTGGGAATTTACAATGGATGGATGTTAAGGAATGTATACACACACACACACCAACACACAGACATAAATGCATGTGTGTTATGTTTAAGTCATGTAACATGAGCAACTTTTGCAAAAGTGCTCAAACAATTAAGCTGGCAAACTTTGCAGCTGGTTAACAATTCTGTGGCAGAAAACTCCCTCTATCATATATATATATATATATTTTTTTTTTGTTTCACCAGTTGGAATCCTCTTCAGAAGTGTTGCAATTAGATATTTACTAACAAATGTTTTTTCAGCCAATTACAACTCGAAAAGAGAAAAATCTAGAAAGAAGCGTTCTCAAATATACATAGATTTGACGGCAACAGTTTGCACGCACTTGCCACATTTATGGGTGGGTGGCAAGGCAAGGCATCTTACGTCATCTGACGTAAAAGAAAAAAGAATCTTTTCCTTCGCTTTCAACTTTGCCTTGATAACAGATTACATGTTCAATAAAGTTCATTATTTTCAATTATATTTTCATAACATTTCTTAAGTGATTTTTTAGTTTGTTGAATTCTTTCTTAATACTTTTAACATTTTCTGCTTGTTTTTCTGGCATCTTGTTATCAAATCTTACAATTTAACTTACGAAGTTGAGAATAATTTATTTTAGGTTTATTTTGAAGTTATAATTATATAATCAAGCTGTAACTTGGACTGAAGTATCAAGTTTTGTGATAAGTTTTGCTGTAAATAAATATGTTATTGTTATCATATTTAAGCTATTATATCACAGCGGACATAGAAAACGAGTCAAAGCGTGCGAGAGAGCGAGAGAGAGAGAGACATAGTTAGATAGATCATAAATATTTACATGCTCTATAAAAATGCGCACACAAGTTGCAGTTGCACTCTAATTGCTAGACATGAGGTTCAACAACTTTCACACAAAAATCCTTGAACGCCATTTGCATAAAAAGCCCACTCCACCTCCCCCCTCGCCATCGCCCAACAATAGAAGCTAGAATAGCAATAGCAACAGCAACAACAACAACAACAGTAGCTGGAAAAAAACAACAAGATTACGTATACGCCACCATTGCGACAGACAGACGATGATGACGACAAAGAGGTGGGGCAGCGACAGGGGTCTGTATGTGTGTTTGTGCGGGGGGGAGGGGATATACAGAATTGTGGATTGCTTGCTAGCAGGTCGCGACGTCGTTGTGTGTGTGTGTGTATGTTGTATGTGTAGAATGTGGTAGAAAAAAAAAAACTAACAACAACAACAACAACATACAAACAAAATACTATCGAGTTGTGTGTTGTGGCCGTATTAACGGCGAATGCAGTTTGTTGTTGCTGCTTATTTGGGCCAAAATGCGTTCAAAACTGCCTTTTTTGGGGCCAATTTTTTGTGGCACCAAACGAATGTCAAGAGGCAAAGTGTCTGTCCAACAACGAGCAGAGGGGAAGGCAGGGCATGAAATCGATAACGAAAATCAAATCGAAGTTGCAGTTGCAGTGAAATAAAAGTAAAGTAAGTAAGGGCGATTTGTTAAGGTGTTTTTTAAGCAAACGAGAAAATGCCTGGCACTTGATTATTATTGTTGTTGTTGTTGTTGTTGTACCGATTGTTTTCTGGGTCATAGATATTTGCTAAGACAAAAGTTATGCCGAACAAATATAAACAAAAACTAGTGCAATGATTAAATGCATACCAAAATACCGTTAAGACCTATTGTTAATTGATAAGTTTCATATATATATAAACTGGCGCATCGAAATGCGATTTGAAGGTTCTCGAAGGCTAACAATTTAGGTCATAAGTTCAGTTATTATTATTGCAATTGTTAAATATTTGTTTAAGCAAAACCTTAAGCTAAAACTCAAAGAAAATTGCATTTACATCTATTTTTATACTTTTTAATATTTTGAAATGCATTTTTTTGGTTTTTTCATTGTTACTCACCTTATAAAACGAAAGTCCAACGCTGCAAAAGAAATGCCTGCGTCATTCCCTCTAAGAACTGAAAGTAAAAATACCAAAAGAAGAAGTTGAAATAAATAACTTGCAATAAAATTGATCGAGATTGATAAATATATATATAGGCCAGTTTGTCATTACATTAAAGCTTTTGTGCTGGGGAAAATATATATATTCATATTTATTTCAATTCGAATTTCGATGCGACCATTTTTTTTGGCTTTGACTTGCTCCATATTCTTATCTCCGATTTCTTTCGTGCTATTTGGAGAGCGGTAGAGGGGTTGCTGGTTAGGAAGGGGTTCCGGGTTTTTTTTTTGTTTAGGTAGTGCTTGTGGCTATCAAGTTTCCCTATACTTTGTTCTTCTTGCTGCGTTTTTGTTGCGTTTTCCCAAATTCAAATTCTCATTTGGCTTCGATTTTTTCTTTTTTTTTTCTTTTTTCATTTTTAGGTCAATTTTGACAGTTGCGTCGACAGTCGAAACACTAAATGACAAGCACCAGCAACAACAACAACAACAATTAAAAGATCGTTTCCCCCACATCCCCCTGCCTTGCCCTGCACCCTGCAAACAAACATTATCTTCATCTTCATCTCAGTTCATCTCATCTCATCTCATCAGCATTGACAAGCGACGGGCGCTGGGCCAAGAACTTGAATTTCTAAACATGCGTGTGTGTGTTAGTGTGTGTGTGTTTGAGTGGGTGAGCAACTGACAGCTGGATGTCAGAAAAGGTGTGTGCCTATACTGGAAACGAACTCTTGAATATCTGAGACTATGTATCTCAAAACAACTACAACATATGAATATGCAAGCAACTTAGCTGCCAGATACACTGAGAGAAAGATACACTGGAAAAGAATATACAAGAAACTAGACTTGACAGATTTAAAACTGTTTGTAATGATATAAACAAACATTTATTGAAACTTATTTTGGAAAAATTTAAAATGAATTACAGCACAAGCTTATTGAAAATCTATTTCTTCCATAATAAGTGAAATAAATTATTTTGAATTATTTACTTTGAGGTGTGTGAATTCTTTTAAAGAGGAGTTGAAAAATAAAATGTAAATAAAATATACAAATTATTTTAAAATTGAACCAAATATTATATTAATTTATTCACTCGCAATGCATTTGGTCTAAATATACCTATGATTTTTTGAATATATCATAAGATCAGCTTTTTAGAGTCACTTTCCATGCATCGATCTTTTCTTATATCAAATAAGCTAAGATCATTGCATTTTGCTCAGTGTATAAGTGTGTAGCACATGTGTAGGGCGTTTTATATATGTTTGCTGATGACCTATATAAACGCATAAAAGAACACAAAAAAAACGTAACAAGAGAGACGCAAAGAGAGAGTGCGAGAGAGAGAGAGAGGACGAGATAAGCATTGGGTAGTACTAATTACCAAAAGGTGCATAAGCATAAAATATTTCTTTGTATGTATTTAGAAATAGAAAGAACACAAAGACACGCGGCGTATGAGCGATATATCAAATTTATAAGTGTGCGTGCGTGTGTGTGCGTGTGTGTGTGTGTTATCAGCGTATGCGCGACACCTTCAACACATCCCTGGACGCATATCAAGTTGAAGGTTTATTTTTGTTTACAATCATTTCTCGAACAATGTAGAAATGAAAAAAAAACAACAACAACAGGAGCAACAACAATGCGACTGTTTTCGGCAGCCACTACCCCAAGGTTCTACATAAATGTTTACCCCTCAAAAAAACACCCTACCCCTCCCGAACACACCCATCCCTTGCCCACGCAGTCTCTCACACATGCAACAAGTAGGTCGCCACCGTCATCGACATCGTCAACGTTTCGAAATCGAGAGAAAGAGAAAGATAGAGAGGGGAGAAAAATAATGAAAAAAATATCAACAAAAATGAAAGAAATGTTTTTTTTTATTCTATTTGATATATATTCGTTCGGTGCGTTCTTTCTTTCGTTTCCTTTCGTATTTAGTTTATTATCTTATCGGCAGTCATCAAGCTTATGCCTGCTCTTTCGGCCCATACTATATACCCAGTAAGTAAGTATTAAAAAAAAAGAAGTGCTTTCTTTCAGAAGAAAGATGTACTTTAAATGACAGATGGACAGATTGACTAAACATGATTAAAGCTTAACAGAGAAAACTGCTTCTTAAAGTCGTTCACTTTTGATATGGTATCAATAAATATTATAGGGTATCTAAGTATTGCTCATACTCCTCACATAATTTCATAGTTCTATCTTCTTGTAGTTGCTTCTTTCTTTGTGCTTTCTTCACACACACAAACAAGCGCATATCACAAATGTTTAAACATTATGTTTTTATTTGACTTTTTTCTACAACAATTTGTTTGGTTCTTTCTCCTCCATCTCTCTCGCTCTCGCTCTCCCCCTTTCACTCTCACTCTCACGCTCTCTCTCACTATGTCTCTATCTCCGTCTTGCTGTCAGTTTGTGTATTTGTTCATATTCCACGCACCCGGCATAAAGCAACAACAACATTAAGAACAAATACAAAAAACTCGTACAAAAACCAAAAACTTGTAGCAGTTGATGATCGTCGAATACCCTACGCCTTGCCACGCCCACTAGCAACGTAGCGTCAAACGCTGCTCGCGTTTGAATATGCCAAGTGTAGGGCATACCCAAAATTGATATACCAAAAGAAAAAAAAAATGTTTAATAGATACGAGAAAGAAAAAACACAAAAAAGTAAATAAATAAGAAAAAAAAAAATTTTTAAGAAGAAACCATTTGAAATCTAGGTCAAAGTATTTTATGCATATGCCTTTCTCTCACTCTCTCCCTCTCCCTCGCTCTCTCTCTCGCACTCTCTGGGTATCTTTCTTTCTTTCTGTTTGGTTTTCTTGTTGTCGTTGGGTAAGAACAACAAGTTAAGGCAAACAAACAAACAATCAAACATACTTAAAACGATCTAACTTAAGATCCTTTGTTGTACTCTTTGCGCTTAATATTTGAACTTTGAAGAAAACTAATGTATATACATATATCTCTATATACACATAGGTATTATAGCGTGTACAAAAATATCTATCATGTGTCAGAATTGTCCTACAAAACTAAAAAGTTGACACGATAATGGGAATACAACACACACACAGACACAACTATAACAGTTCAACGTAATATCAGATCTGTGTTCCCGTTTTTTCACATTTGTATAACCAGACTGCAACTTGTTGTTGAACGAGCGAGGAGAGGAAGAACTATGTTGAGATAAGACCTTGAAGCATTTAACGCTTTTAACAAACATCTGTTGTATTTACACAAGTATTATATACTCTATATTGTGAAACACCTTAACTAACTGTGTTTTTGCCTGTGTTAAGTTCATATTTGGTTCAAGTAGAAAACCATATCATTTGTGATTATATCTCGTAAATATATCTCTTGTGTTCCGGAACTACTATTATATGATGATTCCCTGCTCTCATTCTAGTTAGTATTAATGTCTATATTGATTAAGCCAAGTTTAAAATGTTGTTTAGAAAAAACCCAATCCTATAATTATCGTAAACAACACTATTCAAAGATTTGAAATCGCTTCGTATTTCAAATAAACCAACAAGCAAATACTTCGTGTTTGATTTGATAAATGAAACATTTGCGAATATAACATTTGAATAAACACAAAATATTTATGAACTCTTTTCTAAGATTAAATGTTTGTGTTTTGAAAATAAATAATATTTAATACTGTAATATTTCAGTTTCGAAAGTCATAAAAATTGATCAAATTATTCCTTGGACATACTTTAATAATATTTGATTTAGGGAGCGTTCAGGTTCCTTAAAATGAGTATAATCACAATTATATATTGTTTAGTAAACTTGCAACACTTTTCCATTTAGATATACTTTCAATTGCATGCCCGCTTTGTCAAGAGTACAGGGTATAGCATTATCGTTTGCTTTAAGCACTCGACGATAGTTTACGATCATGCTCAATAATATGATCATCGTCGCCTGCGCTGCGGCACAATTGCAATTGATTTTTAGACATTGGCCAACTGCGCGTCTGCGCAATGAGCAACACACACACACACACACATACAGAGAGAGAGACAGACACAGACACATACTGGCATACACTCAAGGATAACAACAAATGTTGCTGTTGCTATTGCTGTGTTGCTGTTGCTGTGTTGCTGTGTTGCTGTGACATATGCGCTAAGAATGCGCCATTAAAAAAGATACGACAAAAACAAAATACAAATCTGTGCAAAATGAATGTCGGCTGGCTGAATCGAGCGGCGATCGTGGGAGAGCCAATAACTAAGCGACAGACAGAGATAGAATGAGACGGAGAGAGAGAGAGAGAGAGAGAGGGGTGCTAGACTAATGCTAATGCAATTAACGGTATTTTATGCTAATTTCAACATTGAACTTAACATCGAATTGCGCACAGCAACAGCAACAACAACAACAGACCGGACGTTCTAAAGACGCAGACGCAGCGAGAGATTAAAGAACAAGTTGTTGTTTGTACTAAGTAGAACTTAGTTGTTGTAAGTATTATTGTTGTTATTGTTATTGTTATTAGATCGTCGTCAGACAGTGGGAAATTGATATTTATGTAAAGAATGTAATGCGAAATGGATATCTAACGGATTGACAGGCAAGCAGACAGCAAAGACAGCTTGACAGTGTTTTGTGAAATGCAAGTTATCGATAATCATCGACTGAATTAATACCTTTTCAATAACAAAATAATCGTAACTACATGATGTGCGCAATTCAAATCCGAAGACAGAATCAAAAAATCTTCTATATTCTATATTGTATCGTGAACAATCGATTTTTTTCAAAAAAGTTTAGAGACCAATTGTAGGTTCCTACATCAGTCAAAAAGATCGAGAAACATTCAGTTATAGATATTCTCATGCTTAATCTTAGTTAGGATTCCGAAATGCAATATTGGCTCTATGCTTCTTTTTTTTATTATTATACTCGTACTAGAAAATTTAAAGTAAAATAAAGACGATTTACTTTCTTATGTTCTTATATCCTGTTAACCGAATTTCAATTTGCCGAAGGTCATAGAAACAATAAATAATAACAAGTAAGAAGAATATGAAATGATTTAGGCCAAAGAAAGAGAGGCACAAACCAAAACATTTTAAGCTTATCAGCTTTTAGTTGTAGCTGTAGTTAACCTCTTGGTTGATGTCATCAATTTCCATTAAGTAACAATTTTAACTAACTGCAACACTCTTTTCAGCCTTTTCTGCAAATGGATTCTGAGAAATGTTGCTGAAAGCTGAGTTTTAAACCACAAACCTTAATCATATTTGTTACTGTTCTCGCCATAAATATTCCACAACGTTCAATAATATTACATTTTTCTGCTAAAGTAATTGAATTTGTTCAGAAATGCTGCAAAACGATGAAATATTTGCAGTTATGTTGATTTCATAAACAAATTCCATTTCTTGTTGGGGAGTTGGGCGTTGCTGTGGCTGCTTGTTGTTTGTTGTTGCAAGTTTGTGAACTTTGCATTTTGGCAAGGACACTGCCGCACACAGAACACAACAAGAAAGATAGAGAGAGAGACAGTAAGAGAGTGTGATGCTGCTGACAGCGAGGCAGCGATGGGGTGTGAGGAGGAGGAGGGGTTGGGTTTCTTGCGGGTTCGGGGCCGCGCACAGAATCCGTTCAAATTCGTAGATTGAACTTGCACTTGGGCACAGAACACACACTCATGGCGAGCGAAAGAGACAGCTTGTTGGTGGCATCAAAAAGGGGTAGGATAGGGTAGGTGGTGCACGTGATGAGGTGGTGAGGGGAGGGGAGTGTGGGGGGGGTTGTTACGTTTTTGCAGCGCAGGACGAGGACATCATGCTGTCATGATGCCTTGCGGTAGGTCAGGAGCAGGCAAGCAGGCAAAGCTTTTAATATATATTTTTGTCGTCAGCTCTTGCACTGACCTGCCACAAAGTGCGGCACGATGTCCGTGGCACGTACTGCGCAGGACCCCCTGCATTGCTGACTGAATGTCTTTGCAGCCATTTCCAAGGCAACGTGAATCGAAAGTTCAACGTACCGCTGCACAGCGCCACGTCGAGTCCAAGGACATTGATATGTGTGGCAAATACACATACATACATATATATTTATAGATGATATATATATATATAGAAGACGACAGGCGTTGCATGCAGCCTGGTTGCTCAACCAGCACAAATCCATACAGAAGCAAAAGGAAGACGGCTGGATGGGGAAGGCGAAGGGGAGGAAGTGAAAAAGTGGAGAAAAACAGGCAAGCCAAACGAATTGTTATGACTATGCAGAGCTCATAAACTGTGCCACACACAAACACACCCACACACACACACACACAGAGATAAAAAACACCAATATGTCATTGACAAAATGATAACAGCAACAACAAAATCAGTAGCAGCAGCAACATCATGTTGCAAGGTTCTGCTTGACATTTAGCAGCTCAACAGGCAAACGGAGAAATTACACACACACACACACAGACAGCATAATACATAAGCAATAAACGAGTATACTGTGCACAGTATGTGTGAATTGTATAAGAGTCTGCGACTTATATTTATAGCAACTAAGCTGCTAGCTAACAAAGAACACAATTGCATAATGATAATAATCCAACAAAAATACTCGAAAGGGTTTTTGTGTGAAGTGTCTTTGAAAAGTTATAAAACAATTAAATGTGTCATTAACATTTATTAAACTTAAGAAATCAAAGCAATTATTCATTATGTCAAATATATCCATTGATTTAAGCCCGATTTCTTAATGCCAGTTAAGTAGTTCCGTTTTCTCAGAGCCCGATTCACCTGTTCATCGATAGCTGAACAAAATGGTTGATGCGGTACGATGATTTTATCGAAATTTCTATCGAGTAAAATATTACCCATCGATTAAGTTGGTTTTTCGGTAAACCCAAAACCGCATTGTAAGAAACCCAAATTCGACTTAACTTTGGTTAGTTTGACTAACTCGAATCATTGACTAAACGAGCCTTATCTGAAAGGATCTTAAAGGATATTTCCTTTTACTCTTATAGATACCCTTTAACCCTTGAAAAAGGGTAATGTTAGATTTTTTTTGCTTACATATTGATGTCTATTTGAGGTTTTCTATCTATATTTAGTTGAACTAAAGAAAATCAAGTGACTTTAAGTGCGATTGCTTCTCAAACTTGTTAGAATTGTTGTAATATATATATATGATATATATATTGCACATATACAGTAGACACTCGTTAATATTGACATTATCCATCATTGTTCAGTTCTGGTCTCCTTTTGTCATATCATTTCCAACTAGTTGAGTCCTTCTTGTCCTGACTTGTTTTAGTATTGTTGTTGTGAATTATTAGCTACACCTTTTTATACACCAACAACATCTACATTCACTAACCTTCATACATCTCTCTCTCTCTCTCTCTCTCTCTCTCTCTCTCTCTTTTTTCGCGCTCTCACTCGTCTATGGCACAAACACTTAGTCCCCCCCCCCTCACCCCCATCATGTCAATGTATTTGGCATTTGCAAAATTTATATATTTCTTTTTTGTATATTTTATTTATATATATATTTGTGCCCCTGTAACGAGGTCTGTCAATGTGCAGGGGCGTGCAAAACTTAAACCACCTACACACACACACACACCTACAGTAACACACATATACACACACACATAAGCTGGATGATTGTCGTTTGAATTGCGTCGTGCGTTGAATTCAAGCGCCAAGTGAAAGTTGTTCAATTGTTTATTATGATTATTGTTGCTATTACAATTACTATTACTTATGCTATTGTTATTGTTGTTGCTCTTGTTGTTGTTGCTGTTGTTGGTTTTTTTTTGGCTTTGGCTTTGACAGTTGACAGCAGCGTTGTTTGGCGGCAAAGAGAATATTACGCATACGCCCCATACGCTGTCAATTTAATGGCAAGTTCAAAGGCAACGATCAAACATACTTAATTTTTCTACCCTTTTCACTTACTGCCTTACCGCCGTCTACCGCATTCCACACGGATCGTCTTGACGCCTGTGTCTCGCATTTTAAAAATGCTGTAATTGTTGAAGTGCAAAATTTAAAAAATAAATACAACAACAACAATAACAAAATGATACACAAATAAATGAAAGAAAGAAAGAAAGAAAGAAAAATGAAGAAAACAAAACAAAACTCTTGCGCCGCACAAAATTTGCACTTTTTTTCACTTTCTCCTTTTGTGCACGCTTTTGACATTTTAATTGCTTTTTGTCCATTAAATGCAAAGCGAAAAGAGCTCGACACGGCGCAGACTATTAAAGCAGGGAGTGGAAGGGAGAGAGAGCGTCACAAAGAGACGACCATTCGAAGGGCAGAGGAGCGAGGGAATATAGACAAAGGACGCCGATTGAAATGATTAGATAAATCACAAATTGACAGTTAGAAAGAGGAAGAAAAAAACAATAAGACAGAGATGGACATAGAGAGGAAGCGAGATAGAGTGAGAAGGGGAGAGGTAAACAAAGAACAGCGAACAAAAAAGAAAAAAAAGCCATAGAAAAAAATGGGTAATAAAAAGAGGATTCGACAAAGTTAGAAAAATTCAAAATATTCCCAAACTAAGTCAAACGATTGAGTGGAGGAGAAAAGCTTAAAGGGAGAGACGGAAGCAAAGGAAAGCAGAGAGATAAGCTTCGAGAGCAAGTAAAGAACCAAATTAAGTAGGCTCTAGTCGAGAAATCCCGACTAGACAATGCCCTGAACTCTATACTTTATATATAAACATTGATGCGACTAACAAATTCTAATCTCAATTCGAATATCAGAGTTCAATGACCTTTTAAAGCCCACATAAAATGTAGGCGTGGCTTTACCCCTGTGTATATATACTATGTGTGTGGAACAAGTCAGCGTCTCCATTACTTTTGAATAAAACATCAACAACAACAACAAAACCCAAGAAGATATTTTTACTTGGGACACATGATGATACCCTTTAGTTTTTAGCTATATAAAGACTCTAGAGCATGAAGATCTTGTGTTTGTTTTTTTTTTTGTATTTCTTTCGACTCCACAAAGATTTTCCATATATTTGGTTTACATGGGATTTTTTGAATTCTCATACAAATATTCAAAAATGAGTAAAAACTTAAACAAATTCGACAGAATCTTCCTTAGTTAAACACCTTAACTCCCTCTTCCATCTTTCATCTTTATTCATTGCTGAAGTTTGGAATGTCAAATTAAACTTAATTGGAGTTTTTCCAAATTACAGTGAAGGTTTAATTTATTCATCTAGTTCTTTCTTTCACTGATTCAAAATTATTTTCTCTATATTTGTACTTTAATTAAGAATAGATTTGAAAATAAGTTTGAATACTTAATTTGAGCTAAATGAATTTTTAACTTGAATTAAGTATTTTATACCATTTTTAAGAAGTCGTACTTGAATCAAGGCTATAATAGTTGCACCAACTTAATTGAAGGTCACTTTAACCTAATATTATAATATATAAGCTTAATATCGAAATGAAATTTTAGATATATAAACGTATTAGTTTACGTATTAAAGTTTCATATCCGTAATGGAATTCGATCAGATTATAAAGGAGAAAAATTCTTCATTACTTAAAAAAAGTACCCAATTTCGAAACCAGACTCAAATGTATTAATAATTCCTTTTCTTCTTGACATAAATAAATGAAAAGAATTTTGGATTCCATAACTGAAAGACATATCAATTAATAAATAAATATTTATATTTATATGTCCAAAACAAATGAATACAGGGTATATATAGCACATACTTATATAGCACAGACAAATATAATATTTAAGCCACAGTGCAAATTGTTGGGAGCAAAAGCTGAGTGCTGAACAGCAATTATGTAACATTTACCCAGTAACGCCAAAAGCAGCAGGAAACCTAGAAAACAAATGCATACAACAAAAGCGACGTCGTCGAATGAAAAGTGAAAAAACCGCATCACGAACTCTAAAAAAAACAGATAGCAGCAACTGTTGCAGTTTCACGTTGCCGTTGTCGTTGTCGTTGCTGCAGTTGTTGAAAGGAAAAACTTGTCCAAGGCGGCAACGGCGACGGCAAGTTAGCCAGTTTTAGCCCACGTTAGAAGTTGGTAACAGCAATAGCAACAAAAATAATAACAACAACTCCTGCCACATCCAAGTCCAAATGATTGCAACAATGTTAATGTTGCTGTTGTTGTTGTTGTTGCGACTATTGCTGTTGGCCGTCGTCGTCGTCATCGTCATCGTCGTTGGCAATTCGCTTCCTTGTATGACATAATAGCCAAGCGGTGGGCAGCAACAAGAGGCAGCAACACAAGCAACACAAGCAACATGCAACAGCAATAACAACAACAACAACAACGATGACAACGTCGATCTTTACCTCCACAGACCGTGGCAGGCCGTGTGCCATATTCCAGTTTTTCTTTACTTCATTTTGTGTTGCTGTTGTTGGTGGTGCCTGGAAAATCCCGTTTGTTGCCCATTCACTGATTCGATCAGTTGGCGGCGCGTAATGAAAATAAGTAGAAAGAAAAAATGGCAAACTAACTAACAATGCCAACTGCAACTTGCAACAACAACAACAACTGCATCGTTGCAATGTGGCTTGCTGCTTGTTGCCGAGTTGCGAGTTGCGAGTTGCGAGTTTTACTTTCGTTTTTCACGTAACAAACCAGCAGCAAACAGCAAAAGGAAAATGGTGTTAGCAGGCAATGTTACAGCTACAAACACACACAGAAAGAGAGAAGAAGCGAGACGAAAACGGGAGGGGGGAGTTTGGTTGGTTGGTTGGCGATCAATTGCAAGCCAAAGCAGGAAGTGCAACAGGCCAAAGATGCAACAAAGATAGACAGAGACAGAGAGATGTTATGTGTCCGTGTGTGTGTGTGTGTGTGTGTGTGTGTGTGAGATCAAAGCGAGAGATGCCAATTGACAAATGCATTAAACTTGCACGTTGCACGTTGCACGTTGCATGTTGCACGTTGCATGCTACTGCTGGCGCGCATATGGCCAACCAACTGGGTCTTGCATTTTAAAAGGGGTGCGCGATGTGAGAAGGGAAGGGGGGGGGGGTGTTGTTGTAACTTGTTAACTATGAAAAAACGTTGAGGGAAGTCGACAAATAAAACTCTGTTTTATCATCAAACATGTACTATAAAAGTTTAGACACTTTAAATATTATTGATTTTTACATCACATTACGTATGCGACTATTAAGAAAATAATTACTAAGTAATTTCGCAAAATGTTGTTAAAGGTATTTTTTGCAAAATTATATTGATATACATCGTTGTTAATTATATAGTTCTATAGTTGATGCATTCAAATCTCAATATCGAAAATACGTCGAATTATTTTCTTACTTTGGTTAGCTTAGCTTTGGATTGTTTGCAAATAATTCCACTATCTAAATATTATTCACAAATGAACATTTTAGTTATGTAGATAATGTATGCATTAAAAGATTTAAAAAAAAACAATCAACAATTGCACTTGCCTTCGAATGTTCTGTTAACGAAGATGTGTTGTTCTTTGGAAATGCATATTTCTTGTCGAATGTTACAATAAAAGAGTTGTAGCTTGATTCTAAGCTATACAAATAAATAACTTTTCTTTATCAAATATCAAAGATAAAAGAGGCATAACGAATGTTTCGAAAAAAGAAACGCAATATAGAAAGAATCTCTTAAGAATCTATATGTTTTATCCTAAATTCTTAAAAAAAAAACTTAACATGAGAATCTTTATTGTTCGTTTTCGCGAACTAGATAAATCATTTTAAATAAGTTATGGATACATATCGAAAATTTTCTCTTGTTAGATTGACACGCCAAAAGCCAGAACCTCGATCTGTGATACTCTGCTGTCCATATCTGTCCATTGATATTTGCAAAGAGACATAACGAATGCTTTGAAAATGCGGAAAGAATCTTTGAAGAATATCTAAAGGATCGCAACTTTCGAGGCAATCAAAGAACTGCAGATAAACATTTGTTTTAGGAATGGGTTGCGATATACTACTCTCGAACCATAGCTTTCAGTTAATACAAACATGTGCCGTGCCGATCTCAAAGACTCGATAAAGTTAGGAGCAACAAACAAAATTAAAGATTAATCGTTTATTGTTCATCGTTTATTATACATATATGTATGTGGTTTGGCAAAAAGACTTAAATGAAGATACAGAATCAAGATATTCATTATGCAACAAATTATGTATTTAGCGAAAATGAGTTTCGTAAAATCAATCAACTTTTAAATGCTTTCGCTTGGCATGGCTTTTTAAGTTTTAGAAGAAGGCCCATCCTCAAACATTTCCTTAAATGCTTAACATGCACATCTTTCAACTTGGAACCCAGACAAACTTTCACGCTAATGCCTCGAACGATGTATTTGACCAGCCCACATTTGGCCCACGAGGTCTAGGGCTTCGCCTCGTCTCGCCTCCTTTGATGTATTGCACTCTGCCTCACTCCATCTCGCGTTTCCCCGTTCCACCGTCTGTGTATGCGCTGCGGTAACAATCGTCAAAGGCAACGTAACCGCCAGCCGACAACTTGTAAGCCATTTTGGGCCACACCAAAACTGATCGTTGCTATCGTTAGGCAAAAAGATAGGCCTGACAACAACAACAATAACAACAACAACAATCAAATTAAACTACAAACTGCAGTTGCAAATGCGAAAACTCAAACATCAATAGCAACAACAACAACAACAACAAAAGCAACAGCAACGTGAAGAAAAACAGAAACGAGTTTTCCATGAAAGCAAAATGGCAAAATAGCAGAGAGAAAAAATAGCAAGAGTGCAATAAGTCAAGGGTGTATGCAACTAACATTTACCCTACGATACACCCAAACAACATCAAAGATTTATGTTTACGATTTACAATAATCGGTTATCGAACTTTTAAGCTTTGTTATATTCTTCTAAATAAGCTTTTTACCTTAATTCCTCAAAAACAAACTTAATATGAGAATCTATATTGATCATTTAATAAGTTATCGTTAAATGAGTTATCGATACATATCGTATGTTTGCTTTTGTTAGATTTACTCGCCAAGAAACCGATTCTGTCAGACAGTATCTTCATATTTATCATTGCTTATGAATAAGTTACTATACTTTAAATCTTATATTGTTCCTTTTCGCGAACTAGATAAATAATTTGAAATAATTTATCGAACATTTTCTTTTGTTATCGATTCTGCCTGACTGATTATAAACCAATTTATCAATAATCAATTTTCGATCTTTGGTTCTCTGCTGTCCATATCTATTTATAGTTCTAAGCTAACTATGCTGACAATCGATATATATCGATCGTTAGCTTTAGAGGGTATATGAAAAACATCAAATTCAATCCCAGTAAAGAAGCAGAAAACGCGACGATCAACTTACCCTGTTGCGTGTTGTGTACACGAGGTGACGAAGGTGAGACGGAAGAGGGAGAGAGAGAGAAAGAAAGAGAGAGAGAGAGAAGCAGGGGAGGAATGAGGCAGTCGATTACTTCATCGCTACACACACACAGATACATATATATATATATATATAGTTATATATGCAATATAAAAGAGAGAGAAAGTGGCAGGAAAAACTGCTGCCAGTTTGGCCGTTGCAGTTGGATTTTGCAGCAAGATGGCGTGTCATGGTTGCCACTGCAACATTTCCCCATTTCCCATTGAAATTGCGGCCGGCGAGTCGCGTTGAGTCGCGTCGCGTCGCGTTGCAACTTCAGCCATGATTATGTGGCATTAACTTTAGCTTACGTAACCTCCAATGCAATGCAATGCAATGGAAATTGCAAATCACATGATGGCCGACACCGACACCCCGGCCACACTGGTTATGCCCCCAGCAACAACAACACCCTACACACACACACACCTGCATCCTCTCCCCCTGCCTTGGCAATTGCTGTTGCGCAAATGAAGCCAACAAGGAAAACGACAACGACAACAACAACAACAACAACAATAGGATAGACAGACATAAGACCAAAGACAACGGCGACAACGGCGATCGTCGTCGTTGAACGTGAAAAGCGGAAAACTTTTGCAGCTTTGGCACATAAAAAAACATTCACACACACACACACACATTAAACTGATATAATATTGAATGGAGCAATTTTTATTTTAGGCTAGCTAGAAATGCAGGCGATATATGTCTATATACATACATATACTACATGTAGATGGTGCTCAGGCATTGTAGGATACAAGTTGTAGATACAAACGTTCATATAGCTTCAAAATAAAATTACTTTTGGATTTAACTAATTGAAGATTCTACGTTCAAAAGAATATGAATTTATCGAGTTATCGATATTTATCGAGTTATCCAAATGAAATCAATAGCAACGTTTTTACCAAATAAACTATAAAATTACTTCATAAATGTAATTTCTTAAATATGATATAATTATGAAATTGTCCTTATTAATGTTGGAATGAAAAAACAAATACAGTCGAATTTCCATACAACAAATCGTAAGGGGGAAAATCTCAGGGTTCTGGAAAGTTCGTTCCTTCTTTATACTGATGTTACGTTAAAAACAATATGCCTAGCAATATGCTCATAAATATTTACATGAGTTTCAAGTAAAGTACAGCAATTGAGATTTGGTATATATGTATACATTATTTATTGCTCTTTTACTGATGTTAACTATATTTCCCATGTTTTATTTTATTGTAAGAACTATAACAGTTGTATCTGTATATAGTTAAATAATATTTGGTATGTCTGATCACTATATCAATATCAATGTTGATAATTATTTTCATAAAGAATTTTTTATTATTTCTTTAAAATGGCAAACTTTATTAATAAAAAAATATAACTATTCAATTATTTGGCTGTGGTCTTCTTTATTCTGACTTAATCACAAAATTATTCAACTATGATCAATTTTGTTTATATATAATTTTTAAGAACCTGTTACTCATTGCAATATCTAGTGGATCTTTGGAACATATTGATCTAAAATATTATAATAGAAGATGACTTAACATATTTAACAACATTATCATTGTCAAAAGTGAGCCAATTTGTTAATGTAATATTTAAGTTTGAGCTTCAGAAACATTAATTTAAGTTTTTGGTATAGGTGTTCCGAAAACCATAAACAGTCAACCCAAAAAAAACTTTTAAATTAAATGATACACAAGTCAAGATATGTTCAACTAAAATGCAATTAGAAAATGCTAAGGAGAAGTTTAACGTGATTTGATCCTAGTCAAAAGTAATAAGCAAAATAACAGCTATAAATAATATGTAGGCGGAAAGAAGTGGAGGAGTGGAGTAAAGTGTCTAGTGCCTGCCATTTTGAAGGGGCGGCCAGACACCTTGAGGGGCACTTTTGGGTGCATGCACAAACCTACACACACACATACATACAAACCTATCTTACTTATTGCATAATTTGAGACGAGTTGCACAACTTCTGCACAACATTGTTAACATACATACATACATACATCAATTTCTATACATACACACATTGATCACTCACCTGTTTTGTGTGATCCTGCCAAACGATTGCGTGCAACTTGCAGTTCATCTGCCTGGCATGTCTGCAACGAGAGAGAGAAGCAAATAGTACACGAGTGTAAGTGTGGAATGTGTGGCATGTGTGGCATACACTAATGTTACATATTGCCAAAAAAATACCATATACATTTACAACTATGTATATGTATGTAGGCAAACTTGCAATGCAACTCCTTAATGCATCATATCTCTCTCTCTATCACACACACAAACAGACACACACACATCCATACATGCATACATATATACGAGAACGAGCAATATGGCAACTTGGTTTGCATTTCACTCTTGTTTTCAATTTCATTTTCGTTCGCTCGGTCGCTGGGTCGTTGGAGCAGCAGTCGCAGCAGCAGCGCAGTCGCAGCATACGTCAACGTCATCAGCAGCGAAGCTTTTTCTAAGCTCTCTCGCATTGAACGCGCTCTCTCTCTCTCGAACTGCATATGCAGCGCTCGCTGCTGACGTCGTTGTCGCTATTGTTGTTGTTGGCGTTTGCTTATGTTATTCAATAGTGCACGTTGCTGCTGCTGCTGCTGCGCCTGTGAGCTTTTTTATTTGATGTTGCTAGTGTGTATGTGTGTGTGTGTGTGTGTGTGTATTTGCTATCTGCCGCCATCGCCGTGGTATTGTACGTTGCCTATTGCCACTGCAACGGCTGAAACGACCTCCTACAGGTCTTTGACCCACTGCGACGACGACGACAACGACAACGTTGAAGCGCTCTGCTCTGCCTACCCGTCCCGTCCCCACAGCCAGTGCCTATGCCTCTGCCACTGCTTCTCTGCTTCTCTCACTCTCTGTCGATGTTGGCTGCAACGTTCCGCTTAGCTTTTCATTTGCACGTTGTTATTATTATTTTTTCCTCAGTGCGGTTCGCTCTCGCTCTCACTCGTTCGCTCTCTCGCTCTTACTTTGTATCGTTAGGTTCGTTTGGCTTTGGCTTTGGTCTGTGTATGTTAGTGTGTGTGTGTGTGTATATGTGCATTTCCCTTAACACCGTCTCGCCCACTCGAAAAAAAAACTGTGCCTTGCCGCAGCTACTTAATGGTTGTTTGTGTGTTGTTTTCCTTTCAACTATTTCCCCACCCACAGCTCTCATTCAGCCCATGTCCTTCTCTTAGCCCACCCATATCGTCCCCCCCCCCCTCCCCGAACATGCTCCCTCCCTTCAACATCCCATTGCTCTTTGAACTTTCATCAAGCACTGATAAGACATCTTTCTTAACTGCAGACTAATCAAAGAATTTGTTTGGGTTTCGTTAAGTTTCGTTAAGTTTCTTTTTTATTGGATTTGGTCACACTTCACTGCAGTGTTTATAAGATCAAAACATATGTATGATATATTTGAGAACCTTTTTCTAGAAAGCCTTTTTCAATTATCAAGGTTCTTCTATACTCATGAAGTTTGGCATTACAGGTAAGAAAAAAATGCAATTAAAGAACAGCCAGAAATTTTCCACCTAGTTGTATTACATCGGCATGCGGTTCCAGAGAACCTGACCAACGCTTTACCATCCCATTGTGCTGGAATTTCCAGATGGTACACAAAAATAAACAAAAAACTAAAGTATTTTGCAAATTTTCAACATCTACCGACAAAAAATCATAAGTAAGTTTAAGTAAGTGTAGGAATAAAATGAAACGAACGAAATGTTAACAATATATCGTGTTATAATCGAACTTTTACATTACGAATTTCCGTACAACAAAGTTTTATACATAACAAATTCACTTCAAGAACATTGCAACTAAATTTAATTCAAAAACAATTCTGTTTTACGAATTTTCCTTAGAAGAAAGTAAATTCCTTTTCGATATTTGAAAATCATTAATATTTTCTATTTGTTATATACTCTTGCGTTAATTGTTTATCCAAAAACAACTCTTGAAACTAACCATAAAGTTTAGCTAAGTTTTATGTTTAACCTCACTTAAATGAGTTGGTTTAAGTTCCCTGACTTTGTCATACTTCTTTCGCAATATACTATATCATATGTAAGCGTATTTAAATCTTCGTTGTTCATTACTTTATCTTCAGTTATATGTGTGTTTGTGTGCCTAATGTTTCTTCTTCTTGGTCTTCTTCTTCTTGGTCTTCTTCTTCTTGGTCTTCTTCTTCTTGGTCTTCTTCTTCTTATTCGTTATTTATTACCATTAACTGGGTTAGTTTTATTTGAAAGCTTTAAATTTGAGCTGTTTGCATTGCCCCTCTTCAACACCCCACCCCCCGCTAATTCCCAACCCCTCCTAAATGGTGGATTGTGGCATGTGGATTGTGGCACGTGGCTGCACGTGGAGCGTTGACATTTTCATCGACACCTCAACGTTGTTGCTGCTGTTGTTGTTGTTGTTGGTGGTGTTGTTATCGTGTCGACCCTTCGACCATGCGGCGACCATGTAACCACTTGCGGCAGCTGATATGAATGCACACACACACACACACACACATACGAACACACACACAGGAACACACACTTGAAGACAGCTTGCATTGAAATCTCTGCATTGCTCTATAAACTTTTAACCCAATTCTTATGCCTTATTTACAGAGACAGCAACGTTTTTATTGTATGCCACTTACACACACACACACACACGCACACACACACACACATACACATACTTGCTGCTTGTAGTAGAATGGAGTGTGGGGGGAGTGGGGGGGGGGGGTAAGGGTGTCTGCTGCTGCCTTAGCTTCGTTTTATTTGTTCCACCCGTTATTTATGTGCTTTTCATTTTAGAAGCGTATATTTATAACTGAACCAAACAAAGCAGGAAGAGAAAGGGTGAGATGGAGAGTGTAGGGTGGTGGCATGGCTTCTGTGTGTGTGTGTGTGTGTGTGTGTGTGTGTGGGCGGTTGGAGTATAGATAAAGAATAGAACTGAGCAAAAATCAAACAGGATAACTAAAAAACTTCAAGAACGACGAAATGTTTCTTGCGGAAATCTTCAACAAAAAGTCGACATTAAATGAGGATTTAGATTAAGATTAAGATTTTGATTATGATTCAAATAACATTATAGTTGCTGTACTATAAAACTTAATACTTGGCTGTACATTTGATTTGAATGCATCTTCAAATATATCACTTTAATCACATTTAATCGAGAACATTATTCAAAACACTAATCAAATTATACATCAACAATAAATACCAAAAAAATTACAAGATAATTGTTTTCAAGTGAAAAATACTTTTGTAATAAAAACAATTTCCGATAACTATTCCCGTTTCCGATATACACATGGGTTCGATAGCAATAAAATCTTAAATTTTGAAAACTTTGAGACGGCGTTTGAAAGATTTAAACGAAATAATGACAATCTGTGAAACGTTTATTGATATCGGTTGAGAAACACTGGAGAAATGGAACATTGAAGTTAAGTTCCTAAATATGTGAAGAAAAACATATATATATATATATATATGAATCTGCGTCGAAATCAATCAAAGTGAAATCCTTAATCATTCCAAGTGTTTTTTTGAGGGAGGAGAATCAAATTTGAAGTCAACTAGTATATTGCTATAAAATTGATCTTGTGAAAATTTTAATAAGTTTAATTTAGGATTTTCCCCAGGTTTTTTAATATCCAATAAATTGTTTTCAACATCGATCAACGTTTTTGAGTTATCGACAACATTTGCAGGAGAGAGCGAGATAGCGATAGATATCAATATTCAATTCAACAAGAGATGAATAAGATGAGACGAAGACGAAGCCGAAGAAGAGGAAGAGGAAGAAAAAAAGTGCACACAAATCCTCGACCTTTGCATCTTGGCTAACATTTAATCAACGGCCGGCAACAACAACAACAACAACAGTAACAACAACAACAATGGGCACAACAATAACAATAACAAAAAGAAACAACTGCAACAATTTCCATGCCGAAATTGTGTGGCAGCCAGCGCAAAAGTCAATGACTTTGCCACACACACACACACAAACATAACAAGTAAGAATAGTCAAGTCGAGAAATACCTACTAGGAGATACCCTGAACCCTATACTTAACGCATACAGTCAGCACTTGCAAGTATGTGTGTGTGTGTGTGTGTGTACTTAACTTCAATGTTCCATATCTCCGGTGTTTCTCAACCGATTTCAATAAACATTTCACAGATTGTCATTATTTCGTTAAATCTTTCAAACGTCATCTCAAAGTTTTCCAAATTCAAGATTTTGCTGTTATCGATACCATGTGTATATCGGAAACCGGGAATAGTTATCGAAAAACTCGGCTGATCAAGAATATATATACTTTATGGGGTCGGAGATGCTGCCTTCCGGCTGTTACATACTTTTGCACAAAAGCATTATACCCTTTTTACCCATTTGTAATGGGTTCAGGGTATAAAAAAGCGACTGCATTAATGTGTTGTCTATGTGTGTGTGTAAGTGCATGCTATATGTGGACTGGGACATGAGCTGCACATGCAGCGTGCAACAGCAACAACAACAACAACTCTCGAGTGCCAACTACTGCCCTACATTCAAGGCAACGACTCGCGAGATAAGCGCAGCCACACACACACACGCATAAACATACACACACACAGACATAGTTCCACTGCCGCCAGACACTTCTATGAGGCCCCCCAGCGATGCACTAACCCAACTACCCAATCCCCCACACACACACGCCCCCACCGCCCGTCGCTCCCTAAATCAGCAACACACACAAAAAAGAAAAAAGAAAGAAAGAAACAACAGCAACAACAACAACAACAACAAGAAACGCAACAGAGCAACAAAATATTCCGCTTCAAGTTCCAGAGTCTGTTCCGCATATGTGTGCTTGTGTGTGTGTGTTAGTATGTGTGTGTGTGTGTGTGTGTGTGTGTAGACATTCTAAGCGGTCATAGTCCCAGTAAACTTTCGCCTGCCGCATTTGGCGGCTGTCATGTGGGCGTTAAATAAACAACACAAAAAAAAAAACGAAAAACGAAAAAAAAAAGAAAAAAAAGAAAACGAAAAGCAAAAAAAATCAAATGCAAATGCTAAAAAGCAACCAAAAGAAAATGAGCGTAACCCCACGTTGCACCAAAATGCAACACTGGAAGCACTTAACACACACACACACACACGCATACATACGCGGATTAAATCAATTAGTGCATCGGCTAGTTTGTCATTTAGTCAAAGAATTGATCAAACAGTTCCTTTATCACGCTATAAATACGCTTTACTTGCAACAGGCAACATTGTTGCACGTTAGAAAGCGAATATTTTATCATTTTTCTAGCTTGTTAACAATCTATGCAACACTTAATAGTTTTTCACAGCGCTAAAGAAAATATTGCCACTTTGACTTTTACACACAGAAAAGTTCAATTTGACATTAAACATATTCATATTTGAATATTTCTTTGGTCAAATTAAATATGAAAACATTCAGATTTGAATATTACTTTAGTCAAATTAAACATGAAAATATTTGGTTTCAAAAAAAATAAATAAAAATCAAGTACAATTTGTAATCTAATATACAATCTACAGAAAAGATCAATTTGACATTAAATATATTCAGAACATTTCTTTGGTCAAATTAAATATGAAAATATTTAGATTTGAGTATCTCTTTGGTCATATTAAACATGAAACTATTTAGATTTTAATATTTCTTTAGTCAAATTAAACATGAAAATATTTGATTTAAAAAAAATAAATAAACATCAAATACAATTTGTAATTTCATATACAATCTACAGAAAAGTTCAATTTGATCTTAAATATATTCAGATTTAAATATTTCTTTGATCAAATTAAGTACGAAAATATTTGACTTAGGAAAAACAAAATAAGACATAAAATACGTTTAGTAATAAATTATGATTAAAACATTTTAAAATAAGTAAAAAATTATATATGCGGATAATTTGAATTGAATTTGTAGCATATTATTTATTTAAAGTCAATGCATTTGTGAATCAAGTAAAAAAATATTTAATTCTAAAACTTTCTTTTTTAATTTAAGTAAAAATTGAGTTTGAAACTCTAAAAGCGGGGAAAAAGAATAAATATTAAACCAAAGAATCGATACCATAATACCAAGTATAATACTATGAATCAACTTAAAACATATTCAATTCTAACACTCTTTTCTAATCATAGCAAAAATCGATTATTATTTAATTTTTTTTGAGATATGAATTCTAAAGAATCGATACTCAAATACCAAATATAATACCATACTTAGATTCCATTAGCAATTGAAAGTTGTTGGCTTTTGTTGTCAGATATTGTGTACAATATTTGAACTTTGAACTTGTCTTTTCTCTCTTACTCACTCTCTCTCCCTCCATCTCTTTCCCTCACTTACTCTCTCGCACTCGGCTTGTCTGCATTAAATTTCACTAAACTTGAATTAAAAATTTTCATGATCAACGCGCAACGATGCGATGTAATCTTCTCCTCCCGAACCGAACCGCAACCAAACCGAACCGAAACGAACCGAACCAAAAATCATCTGAGACAAAGAAGACGTAAAGCGACAACAACAACAACAACAGGAATCAAGAAAGGGGCAACACTTAAGCTCAGTGAGAAAAGAAGAAAGAAAGAGATGGATTGAGAAGAAAGACAAAAAAAAAGGGAAAGATATGGAGTAAAAGTGAACGGGCAAGTTCAAGTTTATTTTCTGTATACAACAACAACAACAACAACAAAGAAAGAAAGAAAGAAAGACAAAAATATGTATATGAGAAGAAGAGGAAGATAAAACAACAACAGCAACAACAACAGCAACAACAAGACGACGCACAACACGCACGAATTAAGCCACCAAAAAACACCAAACAGCAACAACAACAACAGCTCCAAAGACAGAATAAAGCGCGAGGCGACTTAAAAGACAGAGAAAGAGAGGGAGAGAGAGAGAGAGAAACGTAGAAGAGAAAAGTAAGGTTGGTTGTTGGGGGAGAGTAAAAGTATGTGTGTGGGGCAAGGTGTGGCAAGTCATGTTCAAAAGTGGTAAAGCAGTGGCGTAAGGGGGGGGGGGGGGGTGAAGTAGCTGCAGCTGTATCACACACACATGTGCATATACGTGTGTGTGTGTGTGTTGACCCCCAAAAAAAAAAAACAAAAGGCAAACAACAACAACAACCGTTTCTTTAAATGCCAGTGTGTAACTGTAACCGGTTTCCATAATTGACTCCAACAACAACAACAACAACAAATGTCTCTGGGTCGCTACCCTCAACCTCAGACCATAAAAACATATTTAAAAACACAACAACAACAACAAAACAAAACCTAACAAGTTAACAAATGCAAATACAGTTTAAAATACAAACACAAAAAAAAAACTAAAAATAAAGAAAACAAAACAACAAATACGCCACAACTGCCCTTTAAAGTACATACATACATACAAACATACATACATACATACAAACAAAACATACAAACATACATACATTCATATGCATATGCATGGAAACTTATGCTTAACCCTTTGAGTCCCGATTTATTTCATTCTTTTTAACATATTGAACGTATTTAGTTTTAACTTCAATAATGTAATAATGATTAAATTTATAATACAAACATAACCAAAATTGAGTTTTATTCATAAAACACGATAAATGAATACAAGTTTGATTAATGTAAACAAACACAAGATCAATTTCAATAACTTTCAACAGTGTGAAACTTTTCAAATCGAATCGTTGAAGAGAGTCTCACTCGAGAAACGTGTACCCAAAGGGTTAAATACATATTCATATGCGTTTGCATATAAACTTTGGGTAAAAGAATAAAAATAACAACCAAAATTGTTTTTTTTTATACCAAAAACTTATTATTATCGAAAGATAGTAGAGATTGATTAAAAATAGCAAAATTTGTATTAAAGTATTTTCATGTAAAGAAATAAATGTGAAACGTGTGGAAACTGTTTGAAATGATGCCATTTTGATTGAAAATAAGATATCTTAATTGAATCTCAACTTAATTTATATTTATAATATATTTTATAAGAAATTAATTGATTTTCGTTTTTTGCAAGTCTTATTAAGAATCGAGTAGTGAGAGTTCTTAACTTCTAATGAACTTTCAAATCAACAATAGTTTTTTTCTTTGGTTGATTAATTCGAGTTCGAAATTCAAAAGAATTTATAATTTTCTATCCATAAAATGCTTGAGTTTAAATTTTCTAAAGTAAGTTTACATATATTATAATCTTAAGTCCATAATTAAGACGAAAAAGAAATATATAACTTCAATTTGTGATTATTGCATTAAAAGCATTTTGGGTTAAGAACTGCAACTTATTATTGAAGAATTGAAAACAAAGAATTCCTTGCTTAACTCAAGCCAAAAGTATTTGTAACTTAAGTTTGCTTTATTTCAAATTTTATGCTTTGACTTTTGGTGGATTCATCTATAGTGCATCTGTGGTGCGACTACTGATTCCTTGCTTAAACTTATTTCAAATTGTTTTTCAGCTAAACATTCAAAAGCGAAAAGTATATTTATCTTAATTTTTCTTCGTGGTTGTGACTTTGTGGTGGTTGGTCGATAGGAACGATAAATTCTACATACAAACTGCTAATACTTGCTCTTCGATATAATTATAGAGTATCTGTGGTGCGACTTTCTGATGGCGCCGTCTCATTGTATTGGGCTTATGAAGTGCCCTTTACACTTTCTAGTTGAGGGTCGGACTGGCAAAGCCATTTAAGCTCCAATCTCCCTCTCTCTCTCTGTCTCTCTGTCTCTTTCGCTCTCTTTATCACTATTTCTCACTCTCTCTATAACTCTGTCACGCTCTTGTCATGCTGCTTTACGGTCACTTGAACTTCCAGTTTTAGTGAGTTTTTTTTTTTTGTTGGTTTTTTGTGTGTTTTTTTTGGACTTCAACTCGCTCGTTGACAAGCAACCAAAAAAGCTGCGAAAAAGGGCGTAAAATTGTTGTTGTTGTTGGCCATTAACCGTTCATTGACACTTGAGCCCAGAGAGCGGTTGAAACTATGCTTGGAAAGGGTTGGGGGGGAAGGCTTTGGGGGGGGTTTTAAGGTAGTTAAACTATTGAAATGTCCATGTTGAATGAATGCATCATAAATACGATGTGGCAGGAGTCGTCTCGCCTCGCCTCGCCTCGTCAGCGAAATGAGGCATCATTCAAAATGTTTCATAGCGCTTCAAAAGAAAGCGAGCAGGAGTCGAAGGGGTGTGGAGAGGTGATGGGGAGGGAGTTAGTGTCAGCTGTTTACTGTCACTGACGATCTAATGGTCAGTCAGCAACTTGACAGCGCACACACACACACACACACACACACACACACACACACACATACATGGGCATGGGCGCGTAGTTGAACTTGTTCAAGTACAGTACTTCAAAATGGCGTCGGCGTCGTCGTCGTCGGCGTTGTCGTTATTCGTAATTGATGTGAAAGTGAAATTTTTTGTTGGATTTTTCGGTTATTTCTTTGCTTTTTATACTATATACACGTATATATATGCGTTCCAACGGGTGGGGTAAGCCAGTGCACGGCGGGGAGTGGGGGGAGGGGTGCGTTTGGGCCATAAATGCGAGTGACCATAACCTTAAGTTTGTTGTTGTTGTTGTTGTTTGGCTAAGCGGAATGATGATCGACGCAGCTTAAGCCGCAGTCGCTGCTGGCGTCGCTGCCGCATTTAAAAAGCCAAATTCATATACACTTAATAAATAAGTGAAAAGATTGTTTAAACAAAGTTAGAAATCTTCAGTCAGTTGGCATATTAAAGACCAAAAAATAACTAAAAACCCCCAACCAAAGAAAAATATTTATTATATGTCATTATTATTGTTGCATGTTGTCTATAAAGCTTTTAAGATCCATTTTGTAAATTCAGTTTTTTTTAGTTTCAGAAAAACCAATCTTAACTTTGATATGAAAATAGTTTTCAAAGTTTCAGTTTCATAAAAACCAATCTTAATTTTGATATGAAAATAGTTTTCCAAAAAGTTAATAAAAACTTTTTCGACTTTGAGACAATCTTGCGATCGTTATCAAACTCGATCTGATCTGATGATAATCGTATCTTAAAACTTCCTGTACCTTAAACGCATTTGAATATTGCGATAGACAGCTTTGGAAACTGTTTGTGACAGTTATTAACATATGTTTGTGTGTGTGTGTGTGTGTGACGAACATCTCTTCCTGAACCAAAGAACACGTGCTGGCTGCGGGAGACAGCAGCGATGCCGACGCAGCAGCAGCAGCCTCAGCAGCCGCAGCCGCAGCAGCAGCAAAGAAAAGCAAAACAGCAAAGCGCAAGCGAATGTTTGCGTCTACGTCAGCGTCAACGTCAACGTCGACGGCAATGTTGACGCGCGCGTCGTCGTCGTTGTCGTCGCAACGGGTTCAATGGCTGACCCAATTTCGGGCAAAGCGTCGAATGAGTGGAATGAAGAAGAAGAAGAAGCAGACAAGAGCTAGTGAGCGAGCGAGGGAGCGAGCAAGGCACGCACTGTGAAGTGTACTAAAGTGGAGTGCGGAGGAGAACGGAGGGAAGTGTTTTTTTATATGTGTGTATGGTGTGGTTTCAAGTTGAGTAAAGTGTTCGTGTTGGTGTTGGAAGTTTTGGAAGTTTGGGGCCAGACAAACGGGAATCGTTGTGAAAGCAGCAGCAGCAGCTGTGCTGTGTGCTGAGAGAGAGCGTCACAGAGTGAGAGAGTAAGAGAGAGAGAGCGCAGAACCACACACAGAGCCAGCAGTACCAAAAAAGTGTTGTTGTTGTGAAGAAGTGTAAGAATGCTGAGAGCAAAAGTTTAGTTTGGCAATGACGACACACCAACGGCAAAATGACGATCAAAAGCTGCTGCTGCTCTCTCTCACTCTCTCTCTAACTCGCTCTCGCTCTCTTTTACGTTTGCATTGCGCTTCTAAGCTAAGCGCTAAAGCTGCTGTTACAGTTTGTTCGTGTTGATGTTGTTGCTGTTGCGATTGTTTTTCTTGTTTTTGTTGTTGGTTGATTGGCATTCATGTGATTGTGTTGTTGTTGTTGTTGTGTTGTTGTTGGTTGGTTATTGTTGGGTTCGTTGTTACTTTTATGTAATTCCATTTTATTTTCACTCTTTCCGTGTGCCTTGTTCGTTCGTTTGCTTCATACTTGCTTCACTTTCTTTGCACGCCAAAAAGCCAAATACATATGCCAGAGCGAGATGCCATGCATGTATATATGTATGTATGTGTGAACAATAGATTAAAGTTTTTCAAGCAAACATTAAATGTGTGGTATTTTCTTTTTCTTGGGGTTTTTTTTCTTTTTTCTTTTTCAGCTCTAAAAACTAAACCAAAAATTGGCAATGCAATCGCTTCTCAATGTTAGACACACTGCTATGTGTGTGTGCGTGTGTGTGTGTGTGCGTATTTGCATATTAATGCGTGCTGCACGGCGTTCAAATGTTATTGCTTGACCGTCAACCGATGCGTATACGTAATGCGGCTGCTATGAGAATTACGCATACGCGCCACATATAAATATAAGTATATATATAATATATGCATGCATGCGTGTACATTCAACATTGAATGCGGCCAAGCAACAACTACACACACACACACACACACACACACATATCTATCGAGCTGCATGTTACAACAACAACAACAACAACAGCACGCCATTTGTCGATTACGTGAAAGTTTATTGAACTTTCGATTTCGCTGGCAAATTTTCAATTCAAAAGGTGGCGCACAATTGCACACCCAAACCAACCACCAACACACACACACACATATACGCACACACACATGTATGCGGTCATGTGTATGTATGTGCATAGTTTTGTTCAGTGAGTCGCTCGGTCAACGAGTCAATGGCGGCTGTTTGGCAGTTGCCAGTCGGCGTTTTGACTCAGCCGCCGCCAAGCGAATCAAATGCAATCGTGACACAAACACACACAAACACACACACATAGACAAATCAAGTTAGGCAATAGTGCAAAACGATTGCAATGCACATATACCCTACCCAACAATATGATAATATTTATGCATATAGCTTATGCTAAAATATTGATCTTTTGCATATTCAAACCACAAACAACAACAATCGTTGCGCTACAAGCGATATACATACATATATTTATCGATTTAGTTATCGATTTCGCTTTAAGATATCGATTACGCTTAATTTAGGTACGAAAGAGATTTATTTCTTTACTTGAGCTCTACATTTTGCCGATCTTGCTTTTGAATCAACTCATTTAAATATTCCTTGAAGATTTTTGATCGCTTAAATCCAAAGTTCATACAAAGTTTCTGTCAGTGTAAACACAACAAATATTCCATAGCTTAAATTATTTAATTGTCTTGTGCTGTTTTACGAATTTGGGTTGTGAATATATAAAAAAAACTAATCATTTTTCGAAGTAATCGATTGTTTTTTCGGAACTTATCGTTTATCGATACGTCGATTTTGAATCAGATCATTTTTTCTGCTTATGTCGTAGCTTACAACTTTTTGCATTCGTATTTAAGTCGAATACACCAGATTTTTATTTTAGTTTAATTTGAACAAAAGTCAAAAGTCAACCGATAACTTTTTCATCCAACTTGAATCATTTCTCGAAGGTTAATATTGTATATTTTTGTCTGTTGTCGATAACTGAATTATAACTTAAGGAATAAACATAATTAAGCTTCTATGTACATACACATATACATATATATAAACATATATTTATATACATATATATATTATATATTAATGTAGAGCATATTTAGTGCTTGTTGTTTGATTCATTGTTGTTTGTTGTTTGCTTCCATACTTATTGCCATGCAATTTATATGGCTGTTTAGTTATTGTTATTGTTGTCTTTCTTTCTTTGTTGTTGTTGTTTTTGCTTTGATTTGCTTTTGCCACTTTCCATTGCATAAGCAAAAGTTAATGATGAGTTTGAAAGTGGGTGAAGTTGCTTGCACCAAAACACAAAGAGCGAGGGGGTAGCTAACTTAGGAAGTGGTCACACAGTGAGAAGGGGAAGGGGGAGGCGGGTGAGGGGGGGGTGTAAGTGGTGACTTGATTTTTGGCCAAGAGCTAAGTGCACACTGCTTCAAAAACACTTAAAAAGATAGCCAAAATGAAAACTTGAATCGTGTTCTCTCTCTCTCTCTCTATCTCTTTTACTTTCTCTCTGTCATTCTCTTTCTCACTCTCACTCTTAGTTTGCCATCACGTTCTCTCCTCTTTCTCTCTCTCTCTCTCTCTGTCTCTGTCTTGTTTTGTGAATTTTTGCTTCCTTGTTTGCGGCAGAAGCAATAAAACAACTTTTTTTGCCAAACACACACACCCTTTGACCTCACTCTGCTTGCCCCAACCCTCTACTCCGGCTGTCATGTAGCTCGCTAGCTCCATGTTGACTCTATTAAAATGGCAGGGGAGGGGGTGGTGTCGGTGGGTTATTTAGGGGAGGGTTGTTGAGCTTATTTTTGTCTGCCATCTAAACATCGACTGTTGTGTGCACCTTTGTCAAGTTTGCCTGTGTGTATGTGTGTGTGTGTGTGTGTATGTGTGTGTGTGTGTTGCATGTTATGTTGCATACAACGACTGCAACAATAACAACAACAACAACAACCATGCGTGACTCGTCAACATTCATCCTCTGCTTTTAGCCCAAGTCCCATACACACTCCCACTGGGTCGTTTGTCCATTATTCACACCCCATACTCCCCCCACCCCACACACCCCGCACACCCCATAAGCACACTCTCTTTCTCTCGTCGCTCGTCTCTCGTCTGTCTCTCCCTTTCATTATTGCAATTGGCGTCATTTTATGCGCTGTGTTCGGCTGTGTTCAACGTTTTTGCCGTTTGCATCATCACCTTGTGCTGTTCGCTGTCAGGGCATTGGCACAGTTTCTCTTCTCCTTCGTCTTCTGCTTCTTCTACTTCTCTCCTACCACATGCACACACACACACACACACACAGGCAAACTCAGATGCATGCATTCATATGCTTACATGCTTGTCGACATGCACAAATATATATATAATTTTGATAGTTTTTACTTTGTTGCATTGCGAACTCGGCTTATTAAAATGATATTAAAATTATATTAAAAATATAATTATACATTTTATATATATATGTGTGTATGTTTATATTCTATTTAGAATAAACTACAATCGATGCAAAAGATATGTCTACCATATACATATATCGTATCGTATCGGATATCAAATAGTATACGTAATATTTGATTTAACGTTGACGTATACGTAATATTATAACGTGCTACGTAATGAACACACATTGAATACTTAATAATAATAATAAATAAAATAAAATAATAATTAATAATAAATACACACATTAACAGCAGATCTAAGATTGTTAATCGATAGAAAATCATTATCGATAATAAAAATAAATCGAAGATCAATCATAAGAAGTCGAAAACGTTCAATCCTTCTGCTTTACTTCGCATTAACAGCAGATCTAAGATTGTTAATCGATAGAAAATCATTATCGATAACAAAAAGAAATCAAGGATCAATCATAAAACAGTCGAAAACGTTCAATCCTTCTGCTTAACTTCGCATTAACAGCAGATCTTAGATTGTTAATCGATAGAAAATCATTATCGATAACAAAAATAAATCAAAGATCAATCATAAAAAGTCGAAAACGTTCATTTTTAAAAAAAAATTGAAGAAAAAATCATGTTTATTTTCCAAAAGGGGAAATAGTCTGATTAAGCTCTCGAAAGTCAAGATGGAAAAGTCCAATTTTCTTAAGGTTCTTAAGGAAGGAACTAAAATCCTTGATGAGCCTCTTTGAAATATTTTATAGCATACTTATTGGCAGGTTTATTTGACTATTGCGTAAGTCAAAGAGAGAGAGAGAGAGAGAGAGAAGTTTAACTGTAACTGTATACTTCGATACTCACCGAATTAACTGCAAGCAAGGCAGCGGCTGCTGTGGCGCCTCCCGATTCGCGGCGATGAAAATGGCAATGGGAATGACAACTGCAAAAATGTGCAAAAATAAAAGCGAGAGTTAAGCGTAAATTGAGCTAAGATTTAACGAATATAATCCTTATTCTAATAAGAGGAGAGAAACAGAGAGAGTGTGAGACAGAAAGAGAGAGGGAGAGAGAGAGAAGGTGAGCAAGTCAGTGACCGCAGATGGTTGACAACTGCACAACTCAGGGACAGTGGGCTGAAACATGTTGTTGCGACCCTGGAACTTATTTTTGGGTACTTTGGGCTGGGCTAGCTAGAAGCACGGGGAGGGAGAGGGGTTGGTGGGGTGGTACAATCGTACGCCTGGGCCTGGGGACTGTGTTAGTGCTGCTGCTGCTAATTCTGTGCCCCGGCTGAAAATCAATGTCTCTGTCTGCGACATGAACCACTCATACACACAAACACACACATACACATACACCTTAAAGCTTTTGAGGGTCGCGGTGAGGGACGTCTGTACGCGATAATAATTGCAGTGCACATCTATATATGTATGTTGCAAATAGCTTTTTGCCTTGCACACACACGCACGCACGCACACCACAAGAGCTGTGCTCTCACCAACATGCAGAAAGCTTTCGCTCCCTCACTCACTCTCTCTCTATCGCATTGTGCAAAAATAACGAAAAGGAAAACTTGACGAAGCATTGTTGTTGTCGTCGTCACGACCTGCCGCCTGCTCTTTATTATTGGGCTAGGTCCCAAGTCCAGGCTGTAAACATTTACGTCTATCTGTGTGTGTGTTTGTGTGTGTGTGTGTGTGTGTGCATGTGAGAGTGCTTTTTCTTTCTGCGTGTTAAAAATAGCAAATGATTGCAGTTTGCAGTTTGCCGCTCTGCTAGTTAGTCAGTCAGTCAGTCAGTCATTTGCTGCCCCCTTCCAACTTCGAACGCCCCTCACCTAGCGCTTTGCAAATTCCACCTGGCCATGCACTTTGCTCGCCTTTTCGTACATTGCATTTCTGTTTATTTTTATTGCATAGAACAAGAACAACATCAACATCGGCTGCTAAACAACACCGCAATTCTCATACATACATACATACATCCATACATATACGTTGTGCATATCAGCCCGCCCCTTAATGCCATGCACTGCACAATTTTGTTTTCATGCAAAAAGGTTGAAGACCTTTCACCTACTTTTTGTCGCGAACGTCGGGCACAGGGCGAAGAGCAAAAACTGTTTTTCGATATGATAGAAGTCGAGTGGGACGAGAGAACGAGAGCGGTGTAGCAGCGGTGGCGGCGAAGGCGAGCCAAGGCGACGAAAAAACAAACACAACAACATTGGCTGGCTGTAAGTCATTTTTTTTCGACAGCAGCAGCGACTATCGTATGCTCTTACGAATGAATTGCATATACACACACATATGTTTATGCATTTTTATGTTGGTATTCAAATAAACAAAGAGATAGACAGGACCTATATACTCTTTACCTTCGGTATCAGAGTATATATATATAGTGCAACAATCATGAAATGAACTATTTTGATTGTGTTTTCACAATGCATCAGAAAGCTGATATGATACGTCTACAAAAATAAGAAAGTGTATGCTTACAGAAAACAGATGCAGCAGCAGTAGCAAAGGAGAGTTTGTGTGTGTGTGCCTGGGTGTTCTCGCACATTAGCACAAGCATACATACGTACACACATTGAGCGCATTTCGTTCGATTTGCAAGTTAGTGCGATCGTTGCGATTGTTGTTGTTGTTATGCGATTGAAAGTGAGATCAGTGGTGGGCAATATTCAAACAATCAAATCTATCGATCGTTTATGTTATGGAGAATGGGCAACTGCCCACCACTGTGTACATGCATATGTATGTATGTATGTACATATTGTAATTCAATGCGGAGCTGGCACACAGGAACTGCAGAAGTAACAGTGAATTATTAAGCGACAAGCACAACAACAAAAAATTGACCCGCTTCAGTCGCTTTCTTTGCTCTTTTTGTTTCACACGAACATTTTTGTTTGCTTTAATTTTTGTTCTTTTATTTGTGTGTACTTTATTTGTGTGTGTTTTTGCATGTTGATGTTGTTGTTGTTTTTTTTTTGCAAGCCAATCGCAAATTATTTGGGTCAATTATAAATATTAAACGCAATTAGCAATGAAATTTCAATTTCATTATCACCAACGTCAACAGCAACGCCGACAGCGACGTCGGCAGCGTTAAATGAGAAAATAAAAACAACACAAAACACCAAAAGCAAACAAAAAAAATTACACTAACAAAAACAATAATAATAATAATTTGTTTTGATGACGCGCGCGCAACGCGAATGATAAGTAGACGCTGTGTAAAAGTGTGCAAGCGAGACAGATAGCGTAAGAGGGGGAGTTACGGTGATGAGCTGGGCTTTTGCTCTTGCAATCTTCGTCATCGTTTTGTTCTCTATCTCTCTCTGTCTCTCTCTCACACTCACACGCTGTCGCAGCGCAATGTCAAGATTATTGTGACCTTAATTTTGGACACTGTCGAAAATTGCGCTGAGCAAACGAAATGCGTGTAAACAACCGTTAGATAAGATGCAGACGAACCCCTCACCACCCCTCACCCTCCTTCCACCCACACACGCAGCTGGCGGCGTCAGTCCTTGACAAATGCCAAATGGCTTATCGCTTCGCAAATTGCGAATTATTCTAAAAACAAAACAACGAACGAAACGAAACCAAACAAACAACAACAATGCACCCTACCCGCGTTTCGAGTCTTGTTTAACCTGCACACCGTCAAATGTCAAAAGCAGCAGTTGATCGACAACCAGATACCCTACAGCACAAACAATACAATACATTTTGTTATGGTTATTATTTATAGTTATTAATAATTATTATTATAATTAATTGTTAACATGATATAATTTATTTAGTTTCTTTTGACATTCATTATGGGTACAGGGTATTGAAGAAAACACATATAACATATAATAATAATAATAATGATAATAATAACGCCCCTCAACCCACCTTTCGACTTCGAAATGACCTTAAACTGGGTTAAAGCTCGTCAAAGTTGCACATGTTAAGTCGTGGGGTGACGAAAGGGTGGGGGGGGGGGGGTGTAGTATGGCTGCTGTGCTTTTTGTCTGTGCATTCGCTATATAAATTTGAACTTTCTGTGCAGCTAAGCGTGACCGCAAAGAGCGAGAGAGCAAGAGGAAGAGATTAGTTTTGCATGGAACATGGATGTATGTATGTAAATGCAAAGACAGATGTACGTATGTATTTATGTATGTATGAATTCATACATATTTAAGAAGCAAGCCATATTGAAGTAATGCAGGAAACGGCGATCCAATGCACTTCAAAGCAAAAATAGAATGTGCAATAAAAGCTCTTTTTAATTGCACATAAATTATGTTCACAAATGTAGGTATGTATGTATGTATTTATACATATTTAGGTGTGTGTGTGGATATGAGTAATTATTTTCTATTTGCCAAGAGAAAGTAAAAACAATAAAAAATAACAGCAGACAAACAAAATAAACGGCAAAACATATAAAATGTACAGAAAAAACTTGACGCATTGCTCATCAAAAATTTGACGGCAACGCTTCGTTTTCTACTATATTGTATGACACCTCTCCATCCCTACTCATTTGTTGCTGTACGCAGCTGCTCTTTTGGCTCCTCATTGTCATTATGCTGTTGCGGCGTAGGCGTTGAGTCAGCTGCGCAGCGCGAGAACGACAGCAATACAACAATAAAACAGCAACAATAGCGACCATAACAAGGCATAACAAGGGCCAGCCGCCGCCCGCTTGCTCTAAGCTCAGCTTCGAAATCGAAAAGAGATACGAGAGTGGGAGAGTTTCACAGTGCAAAGCAGACAGCGCAGAACGTCACACCAAGAGAGAGAGAGAGAGAGAGAGAGCGCGCGAGAGCGTCGGCCAAAAGGTGAATGACATGCTGCTCTCATAGACTTTGGCGCGCTCGCTAGCAATTCGGCTTTGACTTCGTTGATATCGAAAATGCAGACCCATTAGATGTTGTTACTGTTACTGTTGTTGTTATTGTTGTTCTTTTTAGCGAGCGCTAAGATAGTCAAAGCTTTTGCAGTAGCGCACGAAAGCTTTTGCTCAAGCGTTCGTTCGTACGCAAGTTCGTGTTCGTCAAATGACTTCGGCAAACGGCAATGACAGTGTAGCTATGCCTCGTACTTTACATTCTGCCTCTTAGTAGGTCAACAAAATTCCGGACAATGGCCTTTCGCTTTCGTCTGAACGTCTGCGATGCGTCGCTGTTATTGCTGTTATTGGTGTTGTTGCTTGTTGTGCTGCAACTGCAACTAGAAGCGCTCTGTGTGACGTTGACGTCGGCGCCAACAGCGACTGAGCAAATGAGCGTGCAAATGTAAATAGAAGCGACGCGAAGGCGACCGACCGACCGACCGCCTCTCAGGGCAAGTCACACACACACACACACACACATGCATGTTTGTATGCATGTTAATATGTTTGCAGTGTTTGGCTTCGGCCTGGCGACGATGTTTATGCATGTATGCATCTACATATATGTATGTATGTACAGCAGTAGTCGTTACAGTTTTTTTCTTCTTCTTCTGTTTGTTGTTGTTGTTGTTGGCGATGATGGCGTAATAGACATGTCCGCCTCCTGCTGGGGCAGCGTCTGCGGCTGCCGCTGATATTGATTGCCAGCTGGAAGCTAGTTTGGGTGCCATGTGGCATGTGGCATGCGGCATGTGCCAGCCTCTAAGTGCATACAAATATTCGATGCACCTACAAAAAATCAACTCATAAACCGTTATCGAATTGTGTCTAACCAAAATTATTATTGCACTATATATATAAAATTGTAACTCAAAGAAGCACACTGAAAGAAAAAGCACATTTACAATCCAAAGATGAACGAGTTGTGAGAAAATATATCTTCAATGTAATAAACTGGAATAAAAGTGACTGACTACAAGATATCCCTTATATGATTCTATAGCTTTTTCCTCATAGATTTCGAAACAATCGATAACTATCGAAACGTTTCAATTATTGTATGTAAATGTAAATATTCGTACTCAAAAGCTTAGGAGTTCTAGTTCAATTGGTTTGGTACGGATCGGTTCAGGAACTTTGGGTTTATACCTCGATACTTTAAATGAAATAAAAATTCGAAACATAATTCAAAAAGTATTTCAAAAATGTTCATTAACTAGAAGAAAAGATACAAATTCCGAAACATTTGATTCATTTCTTGATCTGAAATTCTTTTTATGATTGGTTTCGCTTAGGTTCAAATTGAAATTGTCGAAAGTATGTTCCACAAATCAGTAACTGAACCGGAACTAAACCCGGTTTTTGGGATTGGGCTTCAAAAACGTTTCACGTTCCTTCAAATTGTATAAAGGTTACGTAATCCCTTTTTTTTGGAGCTAGTCAAATCTATAATTCATGAAATGTTCCGCAAAACAACTATCAACCCCCAACCCCCCCCCCCCCCACCACCCACTACCTTGTTAATACACTCGTTGAAAGTTTGCCAACAGAAGGATCTCTGTTGTGTGTATGTGTGTGTGTGTTTGTGTTTGTGTGAGTATGTAGGTTAAAGGACAGCGTTCGTTGCACTCAGTCAGACTGAAGGACAGGCATACATATACACACACACACATACACATACGTACATAGAACGGGTTGTGGCAATGCTTTGAATATGGGCTTGCATAGAATGCAAGCGAAAGAAAGAGGAAGAAAGAAAGAAAAAAAAATCAACTAGCCAGGCAAACAGCACAAAACAAAGCCAGCAGCAGCAGCAACTTACGGATAAAAACACACACATATATAGTGAAACATCCTTGATGCCAAACGCTGCTGACGTCGACAGCGCTGCTGACGTCGAAGTCACGTACTGTGGAGTGTGCTCGAAAAGGCGGCGACACGCAGCAAACCCAAGGAGAGAACTTCAAATAAACTCAAATCTAACAAACATATCGCCAGTCCGTTCCAGAACCCCCCACCCCACACACACGTTTGTATGCATGCACATGTGTACATATATACATATTTATTTTTTCTCTTCTTGGCTGCGATGCGAAGGTTGTTGTCCCAGATAATTTATGCTTTGTGCTGGGTCCGGGAGACCATTGTACCCAGCGAAGGACTTGCAGCGAATCCTTCACAACAACAACCTTGGTGGGTGGTGCAGGGTGTTGGGGGGGTGGTGGGAAGGCAGGAGGAGCTGATTTTTATTGACATTCAAGAACAAATCAATCAAGTTATAAGTAAATCCTCAATATTGTGGATTAAAATTCAGTTCCCGGACAGAAGTATGAAAATTCATTTGGATATCATTTCGAATACTCTCTTATCAACTTACCCGTTATCTCTGCTTCCCTGTTGCCTCGATTGAATGCTGCTGCTGATGCTTTTACTGCTGCTGCTGCTGATTGTGAATCTGATGCGAAATCTGTCTCTAGTTCGTGTATTGTGTGCTGGTGTTTTTATAGTTTGTTTTGCTTTTGTTTTGGTAGCTGGATACTTGCGATCAATGTAGCTGCCAATATTAACATTGACTCGATGGACGCGAGCAAGACGGGTGCTGCAATAGAGGAAACAAACAACAACAAAAAAACGGTTAGATTAGAGGATTAGTAAATGGATTGTGTATTGACTTAAAACACTTGGCGCATATCACAACCAGCAAGCGTTTAAGTTGCTACAAACTTTATGTAGATGACGCTACCGTATTTAAAGCACACTGGCGCTTCATACACAATAGATGGCGTTAGCGGTAACAGCGAACTTTTAGCCAAGCACAAGATTAACGAAGGCTTAACAGCACTGTACAGATTAACAGAAGTGACAGCAGCCGATTAACAGCTGAAATAACAGCTAAGACGCTGCATACTTAACGGCATAATAAAAACTAACAGCTAAGACACAAACCGCGAATGCAACAGCAGCATAAGCTTACCATTCCTAATACTAGTATGTTGTAATAATTGCATATTAATTTAAGAAATTGCATATGTAACGCATACAATTTTATAAAAGAAGTTTACCTCTGCACTTTTTAGCCAACATTAATCATGCTAATAAACTGTGCGCTCTCCAACTCTGTTAACAGTAAGTCGGCGCGCTCTCTTAAGCTGTTGTTGGCGTTGCTCTTAAGGCGTCGCAAGCTCTCTCTCTCGCTCTCTTTTGACTTAGGCAAGTTGATTGACATGCCGCGCTGCCTCTCAGACCTCTTCTTCTGGTTTGTTATTGCTGCTGTGGCCTGTTGTTGTGTTTGTGTGTCAATCGGTTTCATTAACCCGGCGAATGCAACAAAGCCGATGACGACGTCGACGTCAGCCAGCACCAGACACAGCCACAACGAGAAAGGTCAACAAAGTACGTTTCACAACACCAACACCAACACACACACACACACACATACATGCATTGTTGTTGTAGGGGGCACACGCACACTTGTGTGTTTGGCCTGTGGCAACTTGAACTCTAAAATGTCACTAAATGACACTTACATACCTTACATACCAACCCCCCCCCCCCCCCCCATCCCTTTGGGTGGCACCTGCTGCAGCCGACGACCCCGTCAACCTGAAGAATGTTACTTAAACAACAACAACAACTAGCTTCAAACAAGCGGAAAACGGGCTAAAAATTGTTTTCGCCTTTTCCCGCCTAAAATCATCTGCTTTGGATTTATAATAATTCTTAATAAAAATAATGATTATATCATGATATATATTTTAAAAAATATATATACAAAAATATAATAAAATATCATTTAAGTCTTATTTCCTTTATTTTAGTCTTAAATTTGTTGTTTCAAAACTTTTATCACAAAGTTCTATAAAAACTATAAACTTGATTAAATGGTTAAATGATTTATGGGAAGTCTTACGAAATATAATCTTAAATATTCGTTTCAAATTGAAAACAATGCTATGTTCAAATAATACATACTTAATAATGCATTGATTTAAGTTTCTTAATCAACTATCAAATATTTAAGATACAAACAACTTATAAAACCAACCAGAAATTCTCGTATGGAAAATGATTTGCCCCAAAAAAGTCTTTATATGCATGTTGTTCATGATGTTCAATTGAACTTACTCTGAAGAATAATCGAAGCTTTACAAAAGTCTCTCAAAGCTCTCTTACTTGATTTAAGTTTATGAAATTTGTTTTCTATGCACTTTAATTGTTGGTGGAATGTATGAATGTATGAAACATTAAGCGAAATAATGAAAATGTGTGAAACTTTTATTGAAATCGGTTGAGAAACACCGGATATATAAAATATTCAAGTTAAGTTAAGTATGCATGTATTTACACACACACTTACACACATACTATCGGATTGAGTGCATCTTTTAGTCAGGATTTCTAGTCTACACTTTGTTTATCTAAAGTTAGTTAAACAAAATTGATGAACAGATGTTTTCCTTATGAAAGTATTATAAGATATAAAATTTACGTATATTTCAAGTGTATTACATATGGAAAGTATTGGTCGAAAGCGAAGTTCTTTTTCTGTTAAGATCATGTCAAACTTAATGAACTTTGTTGACGCATTCCGAGATATAAAATAGGGAAACATTTAATTCATAAATTTTAATGGCGACTTTCAATAACTTTCAATTTGCCAGAACCAAGTTTTGACTATATACTACTATAGTTTCTATATATAGTTTCTGACTCTAGTTTCGAATACAAAATAAATGAATTCGAATTTTCAGCTAAGCTTTACAATTGTTATTATAAAGCCAAGAAAATATTTAAAGATATTGTTTGATGCCTAAGATCATTCTAAGAGCTTTAATTCTATAAGCGAATACAAAAAGCTTTCAAATGTTCGTTCTTCCACTTCCTCTTCCTACTCTTCCTCTTCAGCTGTGAACTGATGTAACTGCTGTAACTGATGTAACTGATGTAACTGCTGTAACTGCTGTAACTGCTGCTGCTGTTTGGCATCATTTTGTTTGTCAACAGTTGGCAGCGTTGCGTTTACATTTGGCCTTGTTGTTGTTGTGGTTGTTGTTGTTGTTTGTGTGTGCATAAAAGAAGACAAGCAAAAAAATTATCCGCCATGTTTCGACGTCCTCTGCATGCATTCATCCATCCAACAACAACAGCGAAACGTGGGCAGTGAAAGGAGACGGAGAAGGAGGTGGAGAAGCTGGTGGAGGAGTCGACCACACGGCACCAAACACACACACACACGAACACACACACACACACATACAGACACAGGCAAGCAGGCAGGCAGTCAGGCTAAAGTCATGCAAAATAAAAATAGATTTTTCTCGGTATATAGGATAACGACCAGGAACGACCCCAAAGCAAGCCGCACGGGCAACGACCGGCAAAATAAAATGAAAGAAGAAAAAAAAAAAACAAAACAAAACAAACACACACACACACAAACGAACAGCGAGTAGACGGATGGCAAAAGCAAAAGGCAAAAAGCAAAAAGCGTCGCAAGTTCCGTAGCTTTGCCCCACAACAACAACAACCAACACAACAACAACAAGAACATCGCTTAACATTTGTTTCTTTCTTTCATTTTCTTGTGCTCTAACACTCTCGCTCTTTCTCGCTCTTCGACAGCGCAAAGAGAGCAACAATGCCTGCGAGTGCTTCCTTCTCTCTCTCTCTCTGCCTGTTTGGTACAAAGGCAAAATGTACCTTTTACAGTGGTTTAAACTCAATATTATTTACTACAAATGTGAATGATACGTTATTGATTCATTGAATAGAATCATCAAAGCTCTAAAAGTCTTCAATTGAACTTAATCGAAGCTTTACAAGTACCTCAAAGCTCTCTGACATGATTTAAGTTTATGAAATTTGGTTTCTATGTAAAACGAACACTTTGATTGTTGGTGGAACGTAGTATGAACTAGTTCATTGAGCTAACATTGTATGTTTGTATGTATTCATTCTCACTTCATTTGTTTTTAAGCCTCAACATTTGATCAAAAATCATTTAATAAATATATTTGCACGTTGTATTCAATGTATTCCAAGCTCTACAAGTCTCTAATTGAACTTATTCTGAAGAAAAATCGAAGCTTTACAAGTTTCTAAAAGCTCTCTTACTAATTTAAGTTTGATTGTTGGTAGAATGTAGTAGGAACTAGTTCATTCAGCTTCCATTGTATGTGCTCATATATTGATTGCATTAATTATGTATATATCCACTTGATTTGTTTCTATATAATAATAAGAAAATTAAACTATTTTCAATAATATAACTATTTTTTAGCTCATAAAAAGTAATAAACAAATGAAATTTCATATTGAAGGTCAAATTTTGTTGTGATGAGAAAAATTCTTAGCACTGTATTAATCACGTGTACCATTAAATGAGGAAGGTACAAGTTAATGTCTTGGTACGTTTGTACCAAACACACACGCACACATACAGCTTGCACACTGCTGCTCTTAAGGTCTTACCGCATCGCACAAACAGTGTAAGAGAATGGAAAAGATAGAGAGAGAGAGAGCGCTGCTGTTGTTGTTGTTGCTGTGTTTTGTGTTTGTTTCGTAGGGGTTGCTGACCTCTTCTCAGGGTCGCCAAAGGTTGTTCAACCCAAAAAAAAAAAGATATAAAGGAACTCAATGTATGCCGTTGCGCTGAGCGGGTGAGCCGCAACCCCCCCTCCCCCCTCCCCTCCTGTTACCTCATGCTGCCTGAATGTGTGGAGGATGCCTCTGTCACCCAAAAGCTTGGCCCACAACTGTGCTGGGCGCCAAATGTGTGCTGGTCGTTGCCCTCGTCGCTATTACCCTTCCTTCCCCCCTTCCTATCTCTCTCTCTCTCTCCCGCTGCCGCTCATTAGGGACCGTGACGTAATTTCGCAACAGGGCATTTCCCTCATTTCGCCTCTCTCTCTTTCTCTTTCTCTCTCTCTCCCCGTTCGTCTTCGTTCTTGCTCTCTCTCTCGCTTCTTTTCTCTCTCTATCTCTTGTTCTCAGTGTGTTTTGCTTGCCGGCATTTGGTTTGGTTTTTGCGCGCGCGTTTTTTTGTGTGTTGCAACATTGAGTGTCGAGTGTTGGGGGTAGGTGCATTTTAGGGCTGCTGCACGTTGCATAGTTATATATATATATATATATATATGAAACCATATCTACACACACACACACACATACATATACATACATTATTGTATATATATATATGTATTGTCTGAGGTTAGGGTTGAATGCGTGTCGCGAACATTTTGCTTGTTGTCATTTAACTTTAACTCTGGGTCTCTGGGTTCCTGTTCCCGTTCGCGTTCCTCTTCCCGTTCCCGTTCCTGTTTTTCTGTTTTTCTGTTGGTTTCTGGTTTCTACTTCATCGCTTTTACGTTGCATTTGTCTGTTCCTTTTCGTTAAACTGTTTCATTTTTGAACTCCTAATTCGTTTTAGATTTATTTCCAACTTTACTTCCCTAATATAATAATCGTTTTAGATTTTCCCAACTTAACTTCCCTTATATAATAATCGTTTTAGACGTTTCCAACTTTACTTCCATAATATAAAAATCGTTTTAGATTTATCCAACTTTACTTCCCTAATATAATAATCGTTTTAGATTTTCCCAACTTAACTTCCCTTATATAATAATCGTTTTAGATGTTTCCAACTTAACTTCCCTTATATAAAAATCGTTTTAGATCTTCCAACTTTACTTCCCTAATATAATAATCGTTTTAGACTTTCCAACTTTACCTCCCTAATATAATCGATTTAGATCTTCCAGCTTTACTTCCATAATATAATAATCGTTTTAGATCTTCCAACTTTACTTCCCTAATATAATAATCGTTATGGATTTATATCTAACTTTACTTCCCTAATATTATAATCGTTTTAGATATTCCAACTTTACTTCTCGGATATAATAATCGTTTTAAACGTTTCCAACTTTACTTCCCTAATATAATAATCGTTTTAGATTTTCCCAACTTAACTTCTCTTATATAATATTCGTTTAAGATCTTCCAACTTTACCTCCCTAATATAATAAAAGTCAGAAAGTTGCAATAAAGTTTTCATACAAATTCAAATAACTAGTAAAAACATTGCAATCGGATGCAACCGACTGCGAAATACTCTGATACCAATGGAGAAACGGGTTATGAGGATTCTGCTTGCAAAGAGGAAGTTAAAAAGGGGCGTGGCATCAAAATTTGTTTTGATGCAGATCTTTGAAGGATGTTACTAGCTATCTTCTCACCAAATTTGGTGACTCTAGCTGTGAAAATGTGCGAAATATGTGTGCTTTATCGATTTGTCTATCGATGCGCATCGATTTGTTTTCAATTTAACAGCCTCCCTGTGGGCGTAGCTCCCCAATTTGTCTAACAAAGACAAGGACCTAGATATTTGCATAGTTTCAAGTCGTTAAAGGTTACGTTCATACAGGCAGACGGACGGAGAGACAGACGGACGGACGAATGGAATGTGATATCTATCAAGTAATGAAAACGGAAACCGACTCGAGAAAAGCTTTATCTCTTCTTCATTTTGTTTGTTTTTAACTTAACTTAATTGTGTTGATTGAAAAGCGATCAAAAACAATCGATTGTGTGTGTTAACATCTAAAACCATCAAACATATATCGATAGTCAATCGATTATTATCGCAAATGCATGACAAGATTTATTATAATTATATATAAAGCACTTTCTATTCATATACGATTCGATTATGTGCTATACCATTAACTAATTTTCCTTTTAAGGATCAATCTTTTGTTTATTAATTCTTTATATCAGTTCTTGATCCGTACATTCTCTTTCTTTCTCTCTCTCTCTCTCTCTAAAATAGATTGACGGTCATATCAGCAAATGGCAAATGGCCATAGCAATAGCAACAGTATCGTGGCGACGGCGCGTGCTCGATTTTATCGGTCATTAGCCTCAGCAGCACCAGCAGCAGCACCAGCAGCAGTCGAAGCACTAGAAGCAGCAGCAGCAGCAAGTGAAAAGAAAGAAGAAGAGAAGAAGAATCCAATCCCCACCACCACCCTGTAGACTGTGGTGGGAGAGAGAGCGAACGCGCGCCTACACATATAAATGAGTTGCGTTGAGTTGAGTTGAGTTAAGTTGACCACCTACTTTATTAGGGTGACCATCATCATTGTTAATGCGTCACATTTGTCTGTGGTCGCTATCAATCACAACACAACAACAATAGCAATAACAACGCGACGCCTACCAAAAAGCAAAGCAACAACAACCGCAGGAAAAAAGAAACCTATATGTATATGTATGTGTGTGTGTGTGAAAAGAAAGAAAAAGCCATGACCGTGAAGTTTAACGGCCTCCGGGGGCGATGCCACAGCTCGTGGCACCCAAGTTCTTCTCAGTTCTCAGCTCTCATTTCCCAGTTTTCTAGCTTTGGCTATCGCAATTGTCATTACTCTGGATGTTGGTATACCCTGTAGCAGAAAAATCACAACACTGCAAGAGGAATAAATCGAGCAACCCCATAGATGCATAACAGTCATGCCTGGCTTTAAGCGATTATAATTTTGATCAAACACAATTCATTTCTATTACGCAAAACAATTATTGAAAATGGGAAACGAATAAGCAGGCTCAAGTCGAGAATGGTTGAAGTTTTCCAACTTCAATTGACATCGATGGCATATATATATATATTGGAAACGGGAAGACTCGATATCGATATTGGGCTTAGGTGATATTATTAGATTCCAAATCTGGCTCACATAGTTTCTTTCTTTCGGACAGACAAATGAAATGGCTATATAGACTCGGCTGTTTATGCAGATCAGGAAGATATATATACTTTTTGGGTTCGGATGTGCTTTCTTCTTACCTTTTACATATTCTTTTTATCCATTTTCAAAGGATTTTAGTTCCGAAAATAGTTCAGATATTTAATATCCAAAATAAAGTTAACAGATTGGGTTATAGAACATAAATAGTTAGTTTTTAGCATACAAATTTCTAGTTTGAATAAAATTATAATCTTGTTTAAACTACTGCTTAACATTGCTTTTTAACTGTTTGAGTATTTTTCGCTGTTTCCCGTCAGCAAAAATCATAATCATTGCGCAAAAACTTTTGCGATATAGTATCTATATACTATATAAACTACAAGTTAAGGTTCAATGATCAATCTAAAACTTGAAATATTTTTTTTATCTGGCATATAACATTTAGTTCTTATAGTTCAACGGTTAGGGAAATTTTGGTAAAAGCGAAAGTTCTGGGTTTAATGGTAATGATTAAAAACTATATATTAAAAAATTTTATATTCTATTAACCTTTTTTTTTGCTTCACTATGGGGTAAAGTCAACTTACACAACAATATTTTGGGGTAATGATTAAAAAAATAATATGTTAAATTTTATATTCTATTGAGCTTTTTTTTCTGTTCTTTAAAATTTGGTATTCGATTGACCGCTGTTATAGTTAATCTCCTATGGTACAGATTATTTTTTAATTTTATTATTTTATTTAAATGAAAGAGTGCAAAAACTTAAAAAAGAGAAAAGTTCTAGGATTTCAAGTACGTTGTGCAATCAGAAATATAATAATAAGGCATTGTTTTTAGATTAATCAAAAATTTCAGAGTTCTAGAAACTTTGTTATCCTTATGGTTGCTCATAGAGAAGTTTGACTGTATTTGACAGTGTTAAAATCAAAAATCAAAAACTTCTTGGAATAACAAACAAAATTATCGCTTATCACCAAAAAAAGCAAATAGAATTTTTTTCTTATCAAAATAGTTTTTAGACAACACGTTAACTTCTCTTTATGTGTGTGTGTGTGTGTGTGTGTTTCTAGGATATCTGTAAGTCGTACAGCCGTACACTCTACTTCTCTCTCCCTCTCTCTCATCTAAGAGAGCATTGCTACTTGGTACAATTGTTGATGTTGCTGTTGCTGTTGTTGTTGTTGTCTTTCGGCCGCCCACCAACAACATGCGCTTAGCTCTTTGTACATGCTGCTTGCGTTCTTGCTTCTCTCTCTCCCCACCCCTCCCCCACCCCCACCCAACCCATCATTCCTTACAACTGACTCGCGGCTAGCGTGTTGTCGTCAGAATTCTTTTTTGCTGCTGCTGCTGCTGCTACTTCTTTGTCATCATCATCATCATCATCATCATCTTCTTCTTCTTCTTCTTGTTTGTTATTTTTTTTTGTGGTTTGACATTGAACTCGAAATTGACGAACGCCGCTGGGCAAATGCTCATTCCCTTCGCTCTCTCTCTCTCTCGCTCTCTCTCTTTAGCTTATTTTGCTAGCTCACGCTCCTGTTTTCACATACGCATAAACTTACACACACACACACACAGTTATACGGGCGCTCTCTCTCTCTCTCTCTCTCTCCAACTCTCTGCCCGCTTATTAGCAATTTCGTTTTGACTATGCGACCAGCATTGCTGTTGTTGTTGTTATTGTTGTTGCTGTTCTGCTTCTTCATCTTTTCTTTGCTGTTGCTGTTGTTGTTGTTGTTGGCGTTTTGCTTCCTCCGCAGCTGTGGAACGCTGCAAGTTCAGTGAACTTTTGGGTAGAAAGCGCTAAAAACCTTTTATTTTTGGGTTTCTTTCCTTTTTTTTTTGGCTTTGGCTTTAACTGCCGTGATTTCTATGCGTATGTGTGTGTGTGTGTGTGTGTGTGTGGCAACTACGTGAATATTCGCAAAAGACAAAAGTGAAGCCCAAATTTCTAATTGATGATTATAATCCTCTTCCTATCTCTCTCTCGCTCTCGCTCGCTCTCGCTCTCTCTCTCTCTCTCTCTCGCTCTCTCTTCTCGCTTGCTCTTTGTTTACTTAACTGATTTACACAATTTAATGGCCCGAAACGAACTGTGTTTGACCCCAAAAAGAAGGGGGTTGTGGTGTGGTGGTTATGGGGGTGGAGGGGGGGGGGGGGGTTGGGTGTGAAATCTTGCGTCACGCATTCAGATTGAAGGTTAAGGTTTAACGATTCCTCGTTCTTTTCTACACTCAACACGCATTTGGGGTATTCCGGAAAGCTAGAGCCAAAAATCTATCAATTTTTAGCTTTTAATATTCATTATCCAACTATTTATTTATTTGATTTATTGAAGGTTTTGCAATTTTACTCTAATTTAATCTTGTTTAATTTTATCGTTATCGTTATTTTTAACTAACATCTTAATAAAGATTCCTTCTATGACCGAGATAAAGACAAAAAGCTACTTTTTACGACTTAAAAGTTAATTTTATGATATTAAAACAATAAATTTCATATTTAAAAAACTTAACATTTAACAATCATAAACACAAATTCGAAAGAAATTCACGACTCTTGGCTCATATATTCAATTTAGTTAGGGTATCTTTTTAAGGCATACATTTTGTCTTTGGGTTTTGTCTTTTGGACCTGATATACATAATAATTAATACATAATAATCATATTACACTTTTCTCCATGAATGTAATGTAGTTTAACTGGGAGAAGAAAGTGTTTCCGAGCCCATAAACTATATATATATATATATATATATATATATTCTTGATCAGCATCCAAAGCCGAAACGATATGACAGCTGAGACTTCAGGTTTGGGACATTACTTTTCCTTAGCCATATGTAGAACACGTGTGTTATAAATTATCGATAAATGTCAAGGTTTCCGATATACACATGTTATCGATAAGAATAATGCATAATGTTATCGATAAGAATAATATCGAGAATTTGAAAAACTTGGAAATAGTCCAAGAAATTGTTGTTTAAATCAGCTGAGAAGATTGAATTTCAGTCAGCAAGTATTGGTCTATAATTCAGGGTATATTCTAGTCGTGCTAACTTGACTTAAACCTATTTTTGTAAGATTGAAATCAATGTTAAAACTAAAACTAATTATCCAAATATCTATCACATTTGAATTTGAATTGTTTCGTTGAGAATAAGTTTTATCAAGCTTCTTAATAAACTTAACGAAATAACTTTATCGCCGATAGTACGTTCATTTTAATCGATCGAAACTTGTACAAAACTCAACGAAACTTCGTTAAATAAATTAAGATTTATTTCATATCGTTTAAAATAGTTTGCACTTAACCCAAATACTTAATTAAACATATAAAAGTTATAATATTTCTGGCAATCTCAAAAATAAATCCAAATTTCAAGCTCTTTGTTGAAAACCAAATGAATGCCATATAAATGCATATGATGGCACAAAGGCTACACAACACAACACAGAACAACAACAACAACAACAGTAACAGTAACACAGCAACAATAGCAATAGCAACAGCAACAACAGCAGCAACAACAACAACAGCAGCAGCAGCAGCAAGAACAACAACCAATTTTATGAAAGTCACAGTCAAGGTCAACATGCGTGCAAAGACACACACACACACACTCAGAACAGTGTACTGGCTCAACAGAGACATAAACACATACATACAAGTGTATACGATGAGAGCGCATCGCTGTCTGTGTGTGCTGAGTGGGTGCGAGTGCAAAAGTGTACGATCGAGCAAAATATACTTCTTCACGCTTGCTTTCACGCATTCTGTTCTGTTGTGCTCGTGGATTAAGATCCAAAGAATTTTTGCACACACACACAGAGAGAGGGAGAGAGAGAGAGCGAGAGAGGGCGTGTGGGTGCGGCGATCGTTTATGCAGAGACAAGGCAACAACAAGGAAGTGCAGCAGTGCAGCAGTGCAGCTCATTGGCATTGTCATTGTCGTCATCGGGTAATAAAATGAAACAATAAAGAGGACAGACAGCACCAAAGACAAAACAGTCAGTCAGCAAAATAAATGAAATCAAAGTAATTTCGTGAAAAAAATGACTCACTTGCTCTTCCTCAGCAGCAGCCAAAGCCAAAGCAACGAAATACACACACACACACATGCAGATGCAGATGCTCTCTCTCACACCCAAACACACACACACGCATATGCAAGTCGTACAAAAGGAAAACAAATGGCTAGGTCGGTCGTTCACCTGCGTTCGCTTTGGCTTTGGAGCTTAAGAGAGCGGTGTATATTTTTTTTTAGTTTAAGAGAACCAAACGAACGTATGTGCGCGCCCCCAATGTTGAGAGCAGCTGTGTTTGCTTGCTTATGTGTGTGTGTGTGTGTGTTTTGGCCGGCCGGCCGTTCATTGCTCTCGAATATTGGTCTCTCTCTCTCTCGCTCTCACTCACTCACTCACTCTTGCAAAGTTGAGTATTTCATAACGCTTCTGGTTTTTCTTGTTGTTGTATTCGTGTCAATGTTCTATCGCGTTTTGTGTTGTTGCTTTCGCTCTTGTTTAGGGTTTAATGACATTGCCGGTTTTCTGTGTTTTTTTTTTCTTCTTCTGTTTTTTTTTTTTGCGCTCGTTCGTACGTTTGCCTGCTTGTTTATTTATTCTTGCAAGGCAAATAGCAGCATCGGCAGCGGCGTCGTCGTCGTACAGGCGGCAGATTACCCACATATGAGTAGGTATATGTACATACAAACGTACATTAATATCTATGTTTGGACATACTTTCATGCTTGTACATGTTCAAATATGCAGTTTGTTTCTGTTTGAGCTAGCCTTGAATGTAGATTAAATGCTGGCCGAAGTCTACCCATATCCCAAGTAATTTTAAAACCTATCCAAACGCCATCAAGAAAGTTCATCGAAGCGACAAAAGGAATCGAAATAATGCGTTATTATTTTTCAAACATTTCTCCTCAAGCACAATTACGGAAATTTTCATTTTCAAATTTGGTCAAATAGTACAGTACAACTTGCATGTGACAATAATACAATTGACAAGTTTGTAGGGTGTGCACGCATTGACAGCGACGCCAACTGCAACTTCTCTTGCAGTGCTGTATTTTTAACACACTCATACTTTGTAGGCGAAGTCAGAAAGGGCTTATTATATGTTAACATAAATATATTAAAATAAAAATATATATATTGATCAAATAATATATAAATGCCTTGAAAAAACACAATTTAAATTACAAGAAGAAAAAGTTGATTGATATATGTGATTCCATGTACAAACGTTTTTACAGGTCATTTGATAGTCGAGTAACGGCAACAGCTGTTTCTATTTTCTTTTACTTGTTTTAGTTTTGAGTTGTTGTTGCTGCTGTTGTCGTCGGTCGCTTGGTCGATTCGCTTCCTCGTATTCGGTTGATGCCGACGTCGCGACGTCGTCGTCGCTGCTTTAAGTTTATTTTGTTATTTTTATTTGTATTTTTTTTTTTGCTTTTGTTTTAGCGCTCGCACAAATGTGTGTTAGCGGCGGTCATTCACACCGAACGTGCCCTTTCGAGAGTAGTGCGAGCGCCAAGCGCTCTCTCTCTCTCTCTCGCTCTCTTTGTTTGTTTGTGAGCGAAGCATTGCGTGAATGCGTGTGAGTTTTGTACTGCGTGCGTGCGATTGTTGTGTGTGTGTGTGTGTGTTTGTGTATGCGTTTGTAGTTGTGCAATGGCAACAACCGCAAAACGCCAACTTCAACTTGTTGGAGATTTTTTTTGTTGTTTTTGTTTTGTACTTACAATTATTTATGTATGTATATGCATTAATCACAGACAACACTAAATAATTGTAGTTTGATTTTGTGAAACTGCATAAGTATGTGTATGTATAACGTATATATGTGATGCAGGTGCTATTGTAAATTGAAATTGTGAAATTCGCCTTCCGCATCCGATTGACGTCACACTGTGCAAAAATTACGCAATTTGGGCGCCCTGGCGACGACGACGACGACGACGAATGACTAATTTAACCATATCTTTAACGAACACACACGCACACAAACACACACACACACTCGCTCACTCAGTCACTCACAGAGAGTGAGAGGCGAGAGTCAAAAACATGAGTAGCGTGGAATAGTGTAAAAAGTAAAAGGTCATTGAACGAACATTGTACCTATTTCTGCTATTTACACACACACACACACACACGCTCACATACATCCTATCGTAGGCGATTGTTACTGTATGTATGTATGTATGTGTGTGTGTGTGTGTTGTATTTGCAATAAAAGAAGAAAAAACTAAAACACCAGCAGCAGCAGCAACAAAGCGAAGCCCAAGTACTTTTTTCGCCTTTTCGCCGCACTAAGCGAAAATGAAGAGAAATTGGAGAAATGTTAATGTTAATGGTGAAATGCGCTGAATAAAACTGAAATCAAATCAAATCAAATAATGGGCAAGGGCAACAACAACAACAACATTAACGTTGGAAAGCAACAACGAATAACAGACAATTGACAAATGTGTTGGGTGCGCAATAGAATGAAAGAAAGAGATAGCGATAGAAGCATTACAAAATGTTGAGGATCACACAAGAACAACAAGAACAAGAAAATCACAACCCTGAACCGTTACAAATGCACAATTATGAATTGCAGATATTTGAATGTGTTTTCTGTCTGAATCACACAAAGAACCGCATTCCACAAACGCTTTTGCATTTTTTCGAGCGAGCGTGCCACGAACTGTTTAATACCCTTTCAATAAGAAGTTAACCTTTGCGAAGGAAATTTTTTGCTATTTCTCAAAGAATTTTTAAAGTGATTTGTGGAATTTTATGTTATATAGTAACTTAAGATTGTAGAACTATATGTTATCTAGTAACTAAAGGTTGTTAGGTAAGGGTATAAGCTATTAAGATGTTCAAGGGTACTTACTATTCGAGAAGCCTTTAAGATGTTCAAGGGTATTGATTATTCGAGAAACTTTTAGCATGTTCAAGGGTATTTAATATTCGATCAGCTTAAGAAAGCAATACTTTTTCTTTCTTGTAAGCAAAGCGGCCAACTCAACAATATTCGGTCTAAGGTATGCGAACATAATACCAAAAAAGGTATCCAATTTTTCAAAAGTGACTCAGACTCAGTCAAAGAAATATTCGAAAGCGTTGCACAAAGCTAAAATTTGTGCAGAAAATTAACTTAAATGCTGAACGTTAATAAAGTAAGTACTAAGAAAAAATGCTGAAAGTAAGTAAAGCAAGTACAAAAAAAGGGTTTTGGAAAAGGCTGCCGGAAAAATTTGTTGTATACCGAATCAGATCAGATTAGGTGCAAACAAACTTTTGAAACATCCATAAGAAATGGCAGATTATATATAAGATGTACAAAAAATCGAAAACTAATCAATACAATCTTCAAGATCTTCGGTTTGTCTTAATCGATTGATTTCAATGAATATTATATTAAAGTTTCTAGGAACTTAATTCAAATCGTTTAGTTTATAATCATGTGTATATCAGAAACGGAAACAGTTATCGATAATTTGAACTTAGTTCAAGTTAGTTTATAATCATGTGTATATCTGAAACGGAAACAGTTATCGATAATTTGAACTTAGTTCAAGTTAGTTTTTAATCATGTGTATATATCAGAAGCGGAAACAGTTATCGATAATTTGAACTTAGTTCAAGTTAGTTTTTAATCATGTGTATATATCAGAAACGGAAAAAGTTATCGATTATTTGAAATAAACTTGATCTGGAATCTTTGTCGACTCGGCTGTTCTTGTTTATCGAGAATATAGAGTATGTATATTTGAAGGGCTCGCATTATATCTAATTCATTCATTTTCAATGGGTTTAAGATATAGTTAAATCAGATGTATTGAGAGCTTGTTCTAATGAACAAACTTTTAAAACTAAATCTTAACATTAAAATGTATTTAAAAAAACACAATTATTTCAAAATCAATTTGTTTCTCAGATATTCATACAGCAATTGATCATAATATTTGAATTTTCTTATTGTTATTGAGGGATTGATTTCATATATATATATATTTGTTCAATTTGATTTGATTTTTGATCTTAGAACTTTGCTTTAAATTTATTCTTCTCTACTTTTTAACTTGATATTGATATTGATATTGATATTGATATTGATATTGATAAGACATATATATACAACAATCCAACTTCCATTAATCGAAACTCAAAAGGACAGAAAGAAACTTCGTTATAGAGAAAATTCGTTGTCTTCTGGAAATAAATTCGTTTAATAAAGTTCGACTCTATTTAAAGAGTTTAGAACGTTCTAAAATTTAATTTAAATTACTTAAGCTTTATTTTTTTAATGTTTGTTACCTCAAAACTTGTTTTAATTTAAGTTTAAGTTGATCTTAATAATAATATTTTTGATTTCTTATATCATTTTGGATCCAGAAGTCGTTTTTTGTATGCTCAAATGTGATTTTCCATATATTTCGATATAGATTTTCAACTCCTAAGAATAAAAGTTGTACTTAAAGTTTGTCGCTCAGTGTACGCACTTAAAAGGCTAGACTTGAATATATATACCGCAAGTTGGCAATTGAGGTACATAGACCCCCCCCTCCCCCCTCCTCCCCGCTCCACTCCCTCGCCGACCCGCTTCACCACAACTGGCACAAGGCTGAAGGGAGGGTGGGAGGCAACAATGCAACTAACGATGAAACGCGGGCTTCGTACTTTCATCGAGGCGCTGACCCCACGATTGATTGTGTGTGTGTGTGTGTGCACAACGCAAATATTCCCCACTTGGCTGGCAACACTCGGAAAAGTATTGTCACTGCTATCAAATAGCAAGTACAACAACAACAACACACAACAACAATAGAGATAAGGTGCACGGCGGAGAGGCCGGTGGAACCTGTAGCGAGATTGGGATCAAGCAAAAGCATATTCTATGTATGTATGCAAAGATTAAAATATATATATATATCGACTCCTACGCCAAGTTGACGATAAGGAGCAGCTAGCTTTGTGTAGCTGTTGTTGTTGTTGTTGTTGCAGTTGTGGCGAGTAGGCAAAACGAGCGAGTGGCAATACGGGAACGCAACGAGTGACAACAACAACAATCAGCAAGTGGCAGCAATCAGCATTTGAGCAGGAGACATGCGGACATGCATTAAATAAACCTCAAGTTCATTGGCATTGATTAAAGCGCAAAGCAACAACACAACCCAACAACAACAAAAACAAACACATCAAGCACTGAGCAATTGTCTGGATTGTGTGCCCGACCGAGAGGATACCCTAACTAGTTTGATGATAGCATCCCTACAAATGGTCATTCACAGCTTGTTGAAGATCCAGATCAAATATCTCTTTATATAAATATATATACATTATATATATATATATATATGTCCATAGATGTTTTACGATATCAAACTAATAAATTGATTTTTGTGCCTCTTTAACTTGAAAGACTTTCAGATATGATCGAAAAATAATGGCATGAAATCGATATGCATTGATTTAAAAGCAATAAGGTGAGTTATCGATCTTTTAATCTAAATGAGATTCCCGAAAATTACAGCAAAACTGTAAGTTATAGACGAGACTGAATAAAGTGTGTAGGCAGTAAAAACTGTAGGAGCTTAATTCAAGTTTCTTTGAAGTTATCGATTACTTCTCCGGTTTCCGATATACGCATGATATCGATAACAACAAGATTACGCAATTCAACTTTTAAATTCTGAGCTTATATTCAAAAACTGTTAACCTAATAAGAAGGTAAAAATTGTATCGCTTTCGGGCTAAGAACTTCGATTTTATTTGCTTTGTCAGCTATTCCGATAACCATTTTGTTCTTATGAGTATGTTTAACTTGATTTGAGATTGTGTACAGTTTCTGTTCATTTTCCCCTCGCTGCATTCTTTAGTTTTTCCTTCTATATTGAAAGTATACTTTACTCTAGATACGATATGTTTTATTTTGTTGTTAGTAGATCAAACATTGCTCAAAGTGAGTAACCAAGTATTGGCTTTTTCTAAGAAAAGAGTAAAAGATAAACTAATCTTTTCTTAGTTTTAAGTTGAGCTGTGACTTTATTTGTACCTTTACTTTTTCTTGTTTCATTATTTAATATACTTTCTCTTTGTCTAAGTCTAACTCTTAAAAAAATTCGATTTTCTTACTTACATCTAAGTTATTTGTTCAAAATTTGATGAAGATGTCCGTTGAGCAAACTTAAATTTCAAAGGTAAAACTTAAATTTCGTATTTATTTTCCAACTTTTGCTTGTTTAAGAACAGTTTTTGTAGTTTTTGGTATAGAAATCTAACTGAACGACTTTTAGTCACACATTTTATTCCAAGTCAACCCAATTCAATATTTCAATTTAGTTTTACAAAAGTATATCGAAGAACATGATAGTAAATATTGGAGTTACAAGATAAAGAAAAACACCTATTCTAACTTACAACATTATTGTTGAACATCATAGCTATATAAGATGTGTATATATATGATGTGTTATCATGTAGCATCATAGCTATATATATACCTAAACATTTAGGAATAGGCAAATAGTAATAGCCTAACTCGTAACCCAACCTAAAAAGAACACCCCTTTGGCAATAGTTGTTAATTGCTCCGTCTCCGTTGTTTCCGTTTTTGAAATTGGCATTTGCATTGGCTATTTGCATTTAGTGTCAAACCAAATCGTCTGTTAATCACTTTATGAAAACCAAATCAAACCCAGGAAGCAACAGTCAGACACCAAACAACGCTTCAAAATATCTCATCTCATCTCATCTCGTTGCAACTCGGCAACCCTTCGTTTAGTTTTGAAGCTTAGCTTTTGGTACAACATGCTGTGATTTTGAGTCCCGCTGGGTTGTGAGATTTGGCATACGTAACCGCAAAAAGAGACATGTGCAACACTTCGGGGCATGCATGTGTATTGAGAAAATGGCTCTTAAATCTCGCTACCTTAAATTCCTTCGCTACCTTTGGTTTTTTTCAACCCCTATTTTGTTTGTATTAAGATTACATAACTAAGAAAATTGCGAAGGAATAAGCAAAACTGATTTTGGGATCATTCAATTACATATATACCCCAATCGCCACAAGTATCATAATATATATGATCTCTTACTCTACCTTTGAACAAATCTTTTCACGAGTCTGTTCGAAAGGTCTTGATGAAAGTTCCTTCTGGAATAACTATTATACCCTTTTTGCTCATTTACAGGGTTTCAGGCTTTCAGGGTATAACAAGTAAGTAAGTGCTAACTTGAGCAAGCCGAATATTGTATACACTTTAAAGCCTATATGTTTTTCATAGCAAAGATCTTGTTAAAGATCTTTGTATTTGTATGGCAGCTATATGATATAGCGGTTCGATCTGGCCGACAAATGATCTAACTGCAACAAAACGAAGACATTGACTGAAATTTCAGCTCGATAGCTCAAAAACTTTGGTACAGAAGGACTTTATTCGATCAGCTTGCGATGCTGATCGAGAATATATATATATATTTATATAATATGGACGGATATGTTTTCCTTTTACACTCCATGACAAAATTAACATAAATCGGATTTCGATAACTTATCGATAACGATAACGATTACATCGATTAACGATGCCTGTTCTACAAATCGATCAGTTCACTCGACTTTTGATGCCGCTCACGAATATGTATGCATATTATATACTTATACGTATATGAGTTCAAAGATCTCAACACGTTATCTGACATTGCTATAATGAGCTTACATACGGAAATGTTTGTATGTATGTATGTACGTATGTATGTATGTACGTATGTATGTACGTATGTATGTATAAGTATGTGCTGGTCCTTGCTATGCCAATTTACATTTGTAAAAGGGTTCACTTCAAAAAAGAGATCTATTTGGTTGAAACCACAAAAACACAAAGCAAACGAAAAAAAAAACCTTCAAAATTGGTTTCAATGTCAATGTAACCCCCATTTTACATGTCTGTATGTAATGTATGTATGTATATGTTTGTATGTACAGAGATATGCATGCCTGCGTCTCTGTGCGTGTGTGTGTGTGTGTGTGTGTGTGTGTGAGTCAGTGAGTGAGCAATCAAAAGAGGGAGGAAGAGAGAGAGAGAGCAAAACGCACAGTCAGAGCACCCAATTATACATATATATATATGTATATATACATAACAACAATATGAGGTAGCAAATGCCCATACACACACACACACACACACACACACATACTGTTACACATACGCACTTAAAGCTGCGTTCGATACGTTTCGTAAAGACGTGAAAACGATTTCTATCAACCAAAAAAGCAAAAAAAAAACTTCCCAAGCAAATGCAATCGGGGGATGAGAAAGAAGCTAAGAAATTGTGACAGAAAAGCGACGAGACGAGAGTTGTATGAGACAAGGGCAAGGGCAATGGCAAGGGCAAGGGCAGATGTAAGCCGATGTCTAAACATTTGCCTTAAACCCAAAAACCATCCCTTCCCCAAATGCCCAAATGCCCAACCACCACGAATTTGGATTTCGAAAAAATTGCGTATACGTTTGACTTTGTTTGAGGTATTTGTTAAAGGAAATCTATTTGAAATCTTTTAATATATATATTCCATATAACGAAGTTATTAATATATAACGCATTCATGTCCAGAACATTAAGAAGTTTCTATATAACGAAGTTTTTTCGTGTCGTTTTGAGATTCGTACTATTGAAGTTCGAGGAAGAGGAGAGGAACCAAAAATTATTTTCATACAGTCAAGTTTATGCTATAAGGCTCTGACGTAAGATTAGTTTTTAATACATGAAACGTAATGAACGAAAAAGTAGCGATTTTCTTAACCGCTTTCAAAATGTACATTATGCGTTTTGGAATGTGCCTTGTATGAGTGAGTGTATGTATGTATGTGTTGTATGTATGTATGTATGTATGAATGTATGTATGTATGTATGCATGCATGTATGTAAGTATGTATGTATGTTTGTATGTGTTGTATGTATGTATGTATGTAAGTATGTATGTATGTATGTAAGTATGTAAGTATGTAAGTATGTAAGTATGTATGTAAGTATGTATGTATGTATGTAAGTAAGTATGTATGTATGTGTGTGCTTATGTATGTGTGTATGTATGTATGTATGTATGTATGTATGCATGTATGTGTTGTATGTGTGTGTGTGCCCTTGTCACTACATTTGGGCAATTGCAGTGTACTGTTACCAAGTCAAAACTCAATTAAATTTCAACTCAATCAAATACATTGTACAAATATGAACATAAGCACATACATACATACATACATACATACATATATATAAATGTATACATCTCATAGAAACATATGTACATTTAACTATAAAAACCGAAGCAAAGCCAAAGCCAAAGCTTAGGCAAAACAAAGCAGTTGAACTTTCCTTTGCCTCTTTCCCTCCTTCTCCCACTCTCTCTCTTCTCCCTCTCTCTCTCACTATTGCGTTATCGTGCGTTCGCCAACCCACCCGCTATACTATATATACACACACACACACACACACACGCACACACGCACGCATACGCACGCAAAACAATCAGGAAGAAGAATCGAACTGAACGAAATCAGCATACTCTTTCTCTCTCTCTCTCACTCTGTTTCGCGCAGTGTTGCCAACTGTTGGCAGGTAGAAATACTGAATATCAGCAAAAGGGTTAGATCATTATCTCAATGTATGTCAAATTGCATCACATTACAACACAAACACACACATACGTACATACGTGCATGCAAATACATCTATATGTATGTATGTAGAAGGCTTTAGCTTAACCTGACAAAAAAAAAACTAAACTGAACGAACGACAAACAAACAAACAACAACAAGCAACTCGCAAGTCAACAGTCGATTGTTTATCAATGTGTAAATAAAGTCGCAAACGTTATTGTATGCGTGCGCCTTCTATGTATCTGTGTGTTTGTGTTTGTCTCATTGCCCAAAAAAAAAAAAATTTCAATAGCAAAGGTCAATGAACTCGCACGGCGTGCCAGTGCCTGTCGTTTGTATTTGCTCTCTTTCACTCACACAGCATGCCCAAGCATTTCTATGTGTGAGTGTATGTGTGTGAGAGAGCGTATTGCGTTCCGCATTGCGCGCTCTCGCTAGCATGCTCGCTCTCTCTTTTTTTTCGGGCTCTCTTTGCGTTTGCTTCCTCGTTGCGTTTCATTCATAAACAGAGAGTGCCCAGATATCGGCCAGGCCAACGAACCACGAACCGTCCGCATTTCACATGTGCTTTTGACCCCCACCACCCAAACACACACACAGTGTTAAACTGTTACTTTAATATGTTACGTTAAATTGAAATTCAACTACACTTACAACAACTGTTGACGTCCTTGCAGCGGCGGCATTTTTGTGGCCGGCTGGCGTTCATTTAATGTGTGCCTTTTGTTTGCTCTGCTTTTCCCAATGCAAATACGAACGATGATGCTGCTGCTGCTGCTGCTGCTATGTTAAAGGTGTAATCCATGCTCTGTGCGAGCTTTAACGGTTAAGTCTTGCGTTGTTTTGTTTTTGTTCCAAATATTGCAGTGCGCCGTTGCTCGTTGACCGTTGCTTTTGCCTTTGCCTTTGCTGATGTTGTTGTTGCTTGTTTTCTTAAGTGTTTGTTTTTGTTGTAACTCACTTAAACTTTGGTTTTGCACTCTTCCTCTTCTTCTTCACGTTGCAGCAGGCGATGTTTTGCTATGTTTTGTTTTTGTTTTGAACTGCTGTTGTGAATGGTTTTTTTGTTATTTTACATATATATGATGTATATATATGATGTATATGTATTTATTATATTATTAGATATACTTGCACTATATGTGTATATACATTAATACAAATTTAACATAACATTTCTTAATTATTTATTATTATGAACTTTTTGCTTTTTTCTTTTGATGCGGTTTGCACTTATGTTGAACACATTGCGGGGTATCGCTGATTTAGGTTTTGTTTTAACTTAAGATTACAATTCCTTAGCCTTAACTTTATCCTAGGCTTATATTAAAGCGCGCCCTCTCGCTCGCTCACGCACTCGCTCTCTCTCTCTCGCTCTTTAATGGTTGTTTGCATCTGCTTGTCACATTTGTTTGTTTTTTTCTCACATCACTTTGGCATTACAAAAAAAAAAGAATTATATCTGCAAAAATATACACAAGAACAAAAACAAAGATTACGTTACGCGGATTGTTGTTGCCGCTGCCGCAGTCCTTTAATATAGGGTTGAGGGTTAGGGGGGAAAACACTAAGCTGGGTTAGCAGCAGTTACACAGAGAGAGAGCGCCAACAACAACAACAACAGCAGCAGTAAAATCCCGATGCCGGTATCGCGTCCTGCTTTCTATTTTGTGTTGGCGTCTTGGCGCCTATTTCGGCCACTTGTCAATTGCTTTTAGCAACAAAATAATAACAATAACAATGGCACACACACAAACTCACACACACACATACACATATATATATACTCTGTACACAAACACACTTCTTATTTGATGCTTATGTATTGAAAAGACATCCTTTTGCAGTTAAAAATATTTATATATATGTATATATATATTGCTGGGAATATACGACAAAAAAAATACAACAAAAATGAACAACAAACTTTTGAAAATATCGTTTATCCGGGCGCGAACGACAACAGCTCGCGGCGAGTGAAATTTTAAGAATGAGAGAGAGAAATTGTTTTCTGTTTTCTTGTTTCTTGTTTCGTTTCATGCGCTTCGTTCGTTTCCCGTCTATTGGGCTTTGCTGGTTCGTTTCCAGTCCGATGTCAACATAGTGCGCTTAAAAGCATGCAGCATAAATGGCAATTACAGTTAGCTTGTTACATCGTTATGTTATCGTTTGCGCTTCCTTAAACTAACATTGTTGATGCGAGAGTTAACAGTCTGATTGGAATACACGCTTCGAACATACTCAAAAAGGTACTGTTAAACTAAATAATACGACACATATAGGAAAATATAGGAAACGTTCTCACACAAACTTAAAGCTCAGTAGAGTGCATAAGAGTTGGAATTGCTAAATAGCTTTTGTTCTTTTAAATGTTAACTTCAGAAGAAGCATTTCCATTTCCATTTCAATAAGTTTCGTTAAGCATACGCGCGGTTTGTGTCATGGCTAAGCTTAAGAAGTGTGCACAAGCCAGATCTGTTTTACAGTGTTGCATTTTTGCAAAAATATATTCACATTGATTTATTTTTATTTAAACCTTTTTAATAAGCTATCAATAGATTAAAGCGGTGCCAAATAACATATTGGTTTATTTTAAGCTTCAGATATTAGTTATTAAATTCATATTAGTCATATAAAGCCAAAAGCTTATGTCGAAGGTATCGATACTAGCTGAGCGATAGTTTTCGCACGAAGCTTTTGGATAGCGATATAATACATATAAGCATTTAAGACTTGAAACTTAAAAATTAATTTAAATGTTGATTTACCAAAAACAATATCTCCAAAAGAAACAAGAAATTTTATTTTTATTTAACTTTGACTGTCTACAACATTTTTTTTAAATACCATAGAAATTAATGTTACATAAAAATTAGTTCTTTTATTAAATTTAAAAACTAAATTAATTTTAAATGTTCTTAATCAAAGCGCCGCAATTTAAAACCTGTAAAATTGAACTTCCTTATCACAAAACATTGATTTGCATATATCGCAAGTAAAGTATATCGGTAGGTCGTGTTGCGCATATATATATATCGATACATCGATGTTTCGCTTGCTGGACGTACTTTGACATCCCCAATGTGGAACAGTTAATAGCAATACTTCGACGCTTTCGGTTGGTAATCTGCTGGACGGGTAAATATAAAAACCACGTGCTTTCGCCCAAACAACAGGCACACTACTTGACTACCTGCTTGTGTGCCTGACCCCCCCACCCTCACTGAGCGACAATTGACGCGCTTAACCTTTTTCCCTCGCTGTGTGTCAATTGTTAGCAACTAGTAAAAAAAATATTCTTATTGTCAACGCCACACGCACAATTCCTGCCACTGTTCTAGCTAACTGTATGTCCGTTTGTCAGTCTGTTTGACAGTCTTCTATCTCTATCTGTATGAATGCATTTGCTGCGGCAGATCATAAATTCTTGGTGTTTGCATATGTTTGTGTCAATTCGCATCAGATAGGTATAACAATAATTGTTAATGTTATCACGTCAATTTAATATTCAAATCGTCCACGGCAACTAAATCCAAATACACATACACACACACACATATCTGCATTTAGTACGTGTCTAAGTGTTTGTGTGTGTGTGTCAGTTATTTGTTGCTGCAGTTTTAATTACCGCTCTCCAATCATTATTTCAAAAATGTGTTTGCACCCAAAAACAACGTGCAACGTGATGATAAAAATCTTGCAAGATTAAAAAAAAAAACTTATTTTAATATTTTTGTATTTAATTATTTATTTAAATATTAAATCAAATTAAATTAAATTTAAATAAAAAAAATAATTGAAAATTAAGTTCAAATCAAAAAAAAAGTTATAATTAAATTGAAATTAAAAAAAAAAAAATTGAAAATTGAATTTAAATCATAAAAAAAAGTTTAAATTAAATGTATATATAAAAAAAAATATTTTATATTAGGGTTGAACATATTCAAAAGATAATGTTTTGGTCAATTTCAAATTCATGCCATAAATAAAGAACACAAAAAAAAGTTTCAAAGTAAATAATTGAACAATTTTTAAACTGATATTTAAAATCTATAGATTTTTTAATGTATATAGAAAAACAAATATATATATATATAAATCTCTCTCTCTAAGATTTATATTTGCTGGAAAAAAATAGAATTAGTTAAAAATTTGTTAAAAAAAAAAAACGATAGAAAGAACATTAAAATTCAGATAGTTTTAATTTTTTCTGATGCTAATTTAAATTTAGCATATATGATATATGTATTTAAAATACTTGTATGATAATGCTGACCCAAATTATATATATACTCTTATTAGAAGGATAAATATTTAAGGTTACATCTTTCATTTCTTGATTCAGCTAGTTTTGACTAACTTGAATATTTTTCTTTTCTATTTTCTAACTTTTTAAATTGTTTTCTAGTCACGCGAAATTGAATAGCTTTTTACTGGACGAAACAAGAGGCCTGCAGCAGTACAAAAACAAAAAATAAAGCAAATACAATCAAGAAATCATAATTAATAAACAATTTAACAACAACAAGCAGAGCTATTGTGTCTGTTGCTTATTGAAGTTTGTTGTTATTGTTATTGTTGTTGTTGGCGGCTGACGTTCGACATCGATTGCTCTCGAAAGGTGAACGTTCTAACTTGCTCGCTCGCATGGCAAACAGCAGCGCGTCCGCTGACGTTGACGTCGGCGCCGATCTGAAGCCAAAAGTCAATGGCTCAATAGGCAGCGGAGATGCTGGCGTCGGCGCCGATGCTTTCGCTGGCGCCGACGCTATCGCCAGTGCTGCCCATACAACTGGCACTTACGATCAGCTGCAGGATGGCCTCAGCTGTATTGAACTTTTTAAAAATGGTGATGGTCTCACTTACAAGTAAGTTGAATAATATCCTTGATTTCGCTTAATGTTATATCTCTCTGTGAGTTTTTAAAGTCTTAATATATATATTATTAAATGTTTTTTCATATTTATATCAGCTACTGAGCTTTTTGATCAAATTATTTGAGACAGTGTCGAGAAAAAAATGTTAAAAAAAAAATTAAAATAGTTTAACGGCAAAAAATATAAAAAAGTAACTTTACTTGTTGTATGTATGTATAAAAAAAAACCTCAACAGCTGAATGAACGAACTGATCTGTATTAATAATTGAATATCATATATAGTATATGCTCTGATCGAAATGAATTGATTTCTATTCATCATTTATTTGCATATTTTCTTACACATGCTTTATACTTAATACCCAATACATATATATACATATACATATATCCTTGACACTTATGCATATTCTCATGTCATAATCATCAGCGATTTCCTCATATTACCTGGCTTCATTAACTTTGCCGCCGAGGAAGTCGATCTCAGCTCGCCGCTAACCAAACGCATCTCATTGCGTGCACCGCTCGTCAGTTCGCCCATGGATACCGTAACCGAATCCGAGATGGCCATAGCCATGGCGGTAAGTATTATCGAAACCAAACAAACAATCCAACCAACACAACCAACAACTAATAAACAAACCAATCATCGTTATCATTTAACTAAACAAGGCTGCGAACTCGGCTTGAAACCGAAATTGGATTCCACTTTTCAAAGTCAAATAGCTAAATTCAATCCATTCAGAGTATTATTCTAAGTCGGCTTAGGAACTGAACAAAGAGCTAAATTTTTTAAGCTCCAAAAACATTTGAAACTTGGAAAAGGTTTTAAATGTTTGGAAGTCATTAAAATAACTTCAAAATTCTAAAAAATATTTCATTACTTTCTCAAAAATAAAGTAATAATGTTCAATCTTTTGTGTACCACTGTATCTTCATCAAAGCATTAAGTGTTGATATTTTGTAACGCTTTCATCTGATATCAAAAGATTCCCTTCCATAGAACTAGTTAGTTTTCTGATGTCCGATATCTGCTATTCAATATAAAATCGAAATATCGAAATAAATGTTATGTTTGTATGTTTTTCATGCTGTTAAAGTCACACTAATATATTGTTTAACACTGTTTGAAGAGAATAAACGATAAATTTGCCGATACACCGATAAACGATACACGATAAACAACGAATGCCAATCGATCGATGCACATCGCCAGCCTTGTTTGATAGTGAAAAATAATATTGTTTGGAAATTGATTTGATTTTGGGTTTTTTGTGCGAACCTCGTCGTACCGCTCCAGTTGTGGTTGTAATTGAACACTCTTATGCGCCTCTATAATCGCTATTATTTATAAATTTCCCCCTTCCCCTTACGCACACGCATACGAATACGCATACGAAACGATGGGAATCCCACGCGCAGCTGTGTGGTGGCATTGGGATCATCCATCACAACTGCACGCCGGAATATCAAGCGTTGGAGGTGCACAAGGTTAAGAAATACAAACACGGCTTTATGCGTGATCCATCGGTTATGTCGCCGACAAATACCGTTGGCGATGTGCTCGAGGCACGGCGCAAGAACGGCTTCACCGGCTATCCCGTCACCGAGAATGGCAAACTTGGTGGCAAGCTGCTCGGCATGGTCACGTCACGTGACATCGATTTTCGTGAACATCAGCCGGAGATATTGTTGGCCGACATCATGACCACACAACTGATAACCGCGCCCAATGGCATAACGCTGCCAATGGCGAATGCCATATTGGAGAAGAGCAAGAAGGGCAAGTTGCCGATTATCAATCAGGATGGTGAACTGGTTGCCATGATCGCGCGCACGGATCTTAAGAAGGCACGCTCCTATCCGAATGCATCCAAGGATTCTAATAAGCAGTTGCTCGTTGGCGCCGCCATCGGTACACGCAGCGAGGATAAGGCACGACTACATCTGCTCGTCTCGAATGGTGTGGACGTCATCATTTTGGACTCGTCGCAGGGCAACTCGATCTATCAGGTCGAGATGATCAAGTTCATCAAAGAGACGTATCCCGATCTGCAGGTCATTGGCGGCAATGGTAACTAACCCAAACGAACTACATCATTCATATATATATATGTACATTATAATACTAGTTTCACCATCTTGCAACTTCAAAAGATCGACGATGTCGATTTCCTAGGTAGTTTTTAATGTTTCATATATCTGATATGATACCTCATGAATAAACTAGATTAATCCTCCGTTTTGGTACATCTTCGAAAGAACGACGAATGGGTTCTCATAAGTATCCTTCTATGTTACGGTCAAAACTTAACAAGTTTCAAATCTTAAGTTCTTAATGTCCGAAAGGTTTGGCGAAGGGTTTACGAAGTACGTTCCGAATCAAAGAAAAAAACTTTTTGCTTAACTTTTCCTATTAGATCATAGTTTAAGTTGAGAAGTGTGAAACTATTATTATTATTGATCATGGCTTGAACTATTCGGTTAAACCTCTACTAACCACAAAATTCCTCAATCTCTCCTTTCACACACACACACACACACACACAAACATACACATTGCTCTCGCATGGATCTGGTTTGTTTTTGTTTTTGCAACAGTTGTGACACGCGCCCAGGCAAAGAATCTCATCGATGCAGGCGTGGATGGTTTACGCGTGGGCATGGGCTCCGGCTCGATTTGCATCACACAGGAGGTAATGGCCTGTGGCTGCCCCCAAGCGACAGCCGTCTACCAGGTGTCCACATTTGCCAAACACTATGGTGTGCCAGTCATTGCCGACGGTGGCATCCAATCGATTGGACATATTGTGAAGGCAATGGCGCTCGGAGCGAGCGCTGTTATGATGGGCTCCCTGCTTGCTGGCACCTCCGAGGCGCCCGGTGAGTATTTCTTTTCGGATGGTGTACGCTTGAAGAAATACCGCGGCATGGGCTCCATGGAGGCGATGGAACGTGGCGATGCCAAGGGTGCTGCGATGTCACGTTACTATCACAACGAGATGGATAAGATGAAGGTCGCCCAGGGCGTTAGTGGCAGCATTGTTGATAAGGGTTCCGTCTTACGCTATCTGCCGTACTTGGAATGTGGTTTGCAGCACAGCTGCCAGGACATTGGCGCCAATTCAATTAGCAAGCTTCGGTAAGTTAATAAACATATTTCAATTCAAATTATGAGTGATTAATCTTTTGCCTCTAAGACGACTCTTTTTTTCATGGGGTTTCCATTTGTACCTTCTACTATTTAGTTGAGGGGGGAATACCTGAGTATTGCCGGGCAATTTCCATTCTTCAATTTCTTGGAAGCTGAAGTACGCTTGGGTAAACATGTTAGATTCATTGCTTATCCTACGAAGTCCTAAATTAGTCAAGTAGAAGGGTTAGAGCCCTCATAAGCACATCCGGCCCTAGGGTTTTTGATGGGGAAAGTGACCTTGGCTTGATGGTTTGTGCAGTGTAAAAAGTTAAAGATGCAGCCAACTTCATGCTGCGCACATTTTATTCCCACTTGCAAGGATTTTTCACTGACTTAAGAGTCTTTCTTAGTAGTATTGCTCATGACACATAATAACATGGTCTTCAATTGGTTAAAGAATTTTCGAAAGAATTGGATCCAGAGATATACCCCAACAAACTCATTCAAACGTTTCAATCCTTCTTTTTGCAGAGAGATGATCTATAATGGACAATTGCGTTTCATGAAGCGCACTCATTCCGCACAGCTGGAGGGCAATGTGCATGGTCTGTTTAGCTATGAGAAACGTCTCTTCTAACATACAAATAGCGCGGCAGCGTCGCCAGCTGCTAGCGCGGTCAGCGTGCAACAGCAACAACAACAACTACAACAACAGCGGCGACAACAACAACAACAACACCAACACCATCATCAGCAACGTCAAACACCGCATCAACAACCACATCAACATCATCAACAATTGCTGCAACAAAACGAGCGACGGCGACGCGAATTGCAATTGGAACATCAACTCTTGCAACCGCATACGCATGTTCAGCGTTTAATATATGAATCGGCACAGGAGATAAGATATAAGCGGCATATGTGACATTTAGCGCTGGAAGCCAAACTTTTCCACGTTTTATTTAGTTCTTAAGGCGGCTGGCTCCAAGCACTTTCAAATCTGATATTGGCTCCACATACACTAATATCCATTTATACATATAATGTCGAATCTTTTGAATATACCTAAAAGCTAAAGGATTCTACGTGCAGCAACACATGTACTTACCACCCACACTAACGTAGTTAAATATATATATTTATATACTATATTTGCCAAAAAAAATTTACATTTGCAAGTAGTTAATACCTTAAAATTATTTTGTTAACTGTTGACAAAAAAAAAAATTAGCATGAATTTTTTTTAAAGGCACGTTCATTCCCCCAAGAAAAATTATTTCCCGATTATTTTTTTTTTTCTTGTAATATTTATACAATTGGAATGTTGATTTACATATACAAACACATATACATATAATGTATACGCAACACACACACACACATACAAATAAATTGTAATTGACAAATGCCAAACTTTGATTAAAATTGAATTATTTACCTTGCTGCCAAACAAAAAACGCGCTAGCGATTTTAAGCGCCTGCAAAACGCGCTGGCGGTTTTTAACATTTTCTGCCAACTAAAAATGATTTGTGTTTTTTGTAAGCTTTACTATATGGTACATATATATATATACTAGTATTGATTCATGGTTTATTGACTTGAAATGTATACGACACAATGCCAAAAAATGTAAATCTGCAAGAAAATTTGTTAAAAAAGAAAAACACAAAATTTTTTTGTTGTTGTTCATATTCATAGTTTTGATTGTTGATTTATTTGTAGTACATATACACTACCTATATGTATATCTACACGTATGTAAGTATATAAATAAATTGCATTCGATAAATGCTTGTCTTATTAAATGTTCATTGTTGTTGTTGTTGTTGTTGTTAAGATAAGGGTATTATAAACATATATAGAGTGCTCTGCAAGAATAGTTTTTGAATAAATGTATAATAATAATAAATATATATATATACGAATCAAAAATATTTAAAAATTGTTTTTTTTCCTTTTTTTTGTTATATTATTATAATTATTATTAGTAATGGAAATTGTTGTGCGGAAGAAAAGAAGAGAAATGAGAGAGAAAATGAAACCAAAAAATTTTAGCTATATTCTGATAAACCCCTTTTTAAGGACACTTAAACAAAAGCTATGTACACTATGTGTGTGTGTGTGTGTGTGGGTGTATATGTGTGTGTTTGCCAAGGAAAAGCAAAAAAAGCCTAATTGAGGTTATGTTGCCTAGCAAATTGAGGTTAGAAGTTGAGAAGTGCAAGGTGCTTGAAATTAAGTAAAAATCACATCAAAATGATTCTTAACACATGCACACACACACATACGCACGCACGCACACACACACATACGATTGCATGCAGGCATATCAAAAATATATGGTTATATATATATATATATATATGTATATTAATATGTATGTATGAAACTTAAATTGGAATCAGCTGGGATCAGGAGTTCAAACATTTGTGGCCTTAATGCGTCGGATTATCGGGTGCCAGGCAATGCCATTTCTCATGGAAATGATCGGGGAGACGAATGCAGTCAAGCCATTGCTGCAGACGATAGCCTTTGCTTTGAGCGCCCAGCTGTAGGCTGCCAAGGAAATCGTTGCTTTTGCCCAGATCCTTGTCCCAAACGGTCATGATGAGCATCTCCTTGTTCAGATCGTGGGGACTCGCCTCGAAGTAGAACTCCTCGTTGTAAATGGGATTCAATGTGCGCCACTTTACACTCGTCTTGTGCTTCTTATTCTTGTGCGCATCGGGTTTCAATTGCCTGCAAAAAAAGTAAACTTTGGGTTAGTTGCGAGTGAATATAGACTTAGATTTAACTTACAGCTTAACAAATGGATCGGAGCTGCCATTGTTGTCCATTGCGAGCAGATTGATGCACTGCTTCACATTGACAACCAATGCTCGACGTTTGGTATTGTAGCACAGCGAGATGAGTATCTTGCCATTGGGCCAACTTTGTCCCAGTTCCGCCTCATTGCTGTACTGATCCTCCACGCCCAACGGCACCGATATCCGATACTGTGTTGTGCTGTGCACCTGAAATAATAATTATATACAAACATATATTAGCATACTTCTAGGCTTTTTTAAATTTAAACATTTCTTTCATTACAATTTTTAATATTTTTATAATTTTCGCGATTTAATGACGCGATATAAAGAGTAAGAAATTGAAATTTGTTCTCAAAAGCGCGATTATCAAAATTCATTTTTGATTTAATTATTAATTGCATTCAGTTAGATTAAAACGAACTTTAAAAAAGTAACTTTTGTTACAGAAGAAAGTATTTTTTGCTTTTCTGTGCATTGGAAATTATTTTTTAATATTAAAATGTTTGCCGTAAATATTTAAATTTGAAGCTGCAATGTTTGACTAGTTGATGCGTTGTTAATATTCTAATAAAGAAGCAAAAAGTAAAACTTAACATGAATTATGTAAAACTCTATTTAAAGGAATAGTTTCAATACTCTTCGACTTCAGCAAATCTCATTCGATTTAAGAAATCAGGTAGATGTTGAGATCTAAAAAATCGCCACATAAACCGAATTTTCAAAGTTAGTATGTCAGGATTTTTAGAAGGCAGATTTAAACCTATTTAAAGAGTAATAAAATGTTTTTTCCTAAACAAAAGTTTTCCATATAGTAAAAATTTGAATTTTCCATTATTTTGTACTCACCGTAGAGAGGCAAACTTTGGCGGCGCCAAGAAAATCGTGACCATACTTATCATCATCGAATAGTGCCACATAGAGCAATGAATTGCCAAGCTCTTCGGGCTCAACGCCAACGAACTGAAGCGTTTCATTGAAGTCCGGATTGCGGGTCTTGTGCACGGTCTTGGTGCGTTGCCAACGTGTATATTTTGCATGTCCCTCGGGCGTTACGATATTGAGCTTGCAATACGGATCGGCCAGACCGGCTGCATCCATTGCGGGCAAATCGCGGGCACGCACCATTGTACAGTCCAAACTGTGGAAGCCCTCACGATACGTGATCGCTATCTCCAGCCAACCCAGCAATGGATCACGACAATGCTGTTGTTGCTGCTGCTGCTGTTGTTGTGTGGTTGCAGAGTTGCCGGAGCCGGAGCTATCGCTAAATGACCACGATGAGCTGATCGAACTGCGACGCAACATAAAACTGCTCTCGCGACGCAGCTGGCCAACAACAGGTGAAGCATTCGAGATGCTTATGTTGTCATAGCTATCAAGACACTCCGATTGCCTGGGCGTTGTTCCAGTACCCGGTCGTCCAAAGAAGAACGAATTGGAAAGCTTACGTTCGCCACCATCGATGAAGCTGCGTATGGAGCCATAAGCACGCAAGCGAAAGCTTTCATCGCGCTGCAAACTTTGCTGTTGTTGTTGCTGTTGTTGTTTCTTAAGACGTTTGGCAGCGGTTGCGGCAGATGGCTGCTTGGCACCACCACCATCGATCTCATCCTCCGGCTCGGAATGACCACTGCCACCGGAATGACTGCCGCAGCTGTTGTTGCTGCTGCTGCTGCTGCTGCTCGTGTCATCATTGACGCGTATCGTTAGCTTCTTGATGCGTGCCGCACGGTGCGTCGGTGTTGCGTGGCAACTTTGTACGGCACGACCACCTCGAGCACAGCTAGCGCCAACTGCAGCGCCCACTAGTGTACTGGTCGTGGGCGTGGCACTCGCTCTGCGCGGCATATCATAGTTGGGCAGACCCTTAAAGAACCATGCACCCGACTTTTTCCACATCTCACGCGTCTCCGAGCAGATGCGACATAGCCATATCTCGCGTGTCCGTTCGCTATTCTGATACCTAATGTTGATATCGACACTGCATTTGGCACACACCGACTTGCGGCAATCCTCGCACAGGATGCGCTGCGGCCGCAACAAACCAAAGGTATCGCCGCACAAACGGCAACAGTTGGGACCACGCTCGACCGCATGCAGCTTAATCTTTTCGACACGCTCGACGAGCCGGCCGACACGTTGGCGTTCCGCTATCTCGATCTCCTCATTGCGCCGTATCACCGATATGATGGCCTCCTGCTCTTCGGGTCGCAATGGTTCATTGGTCTTCGAGCTGCTCCAGCCGGCTTTCAATCTGCAAGGCCAAAGTGTTTTTTTTTTGGGCAAAACTTTATTAGTGCATAATTAATTACTAAATATGCGTACAACATAAACACACACACACACACAACACAACACAATTATGCCTATACCCTGTAATTTATGAAACAATTGGGTATACCACACGCTTCTATTAATAGTTTATCTTAATACTTCTTTATATGTTTTTGAGTCATAGAAAAATATAAAATTTGAAATTAACAGAAAACCATGAACAATTTTAACATAAAAAACAACTTCTAACAAATATTAGAAATTTAGTTTATTTGTTTTAAGCCTGTAAATACTTGAATTGAAACTAAAAACTAAGTAAACTAACATTAAGGCGGCTAAAAATTATTTTTTTTTATTTTCAAAGAATTATTTGAACTCTTTTTGATGACATTGAAAAGAAAAGGTTTAAAAAAAACTCGACTTTGGATTACAAAAGGGTATCTTTAAGTCGTTTGTGTGTGTATGCGTGTGTATGTGTTAGGGTCGATGTTTGGCAAATGAGCCTCATTAGTGCTGGGGGCTGGCTAATGCGGTATTCATGTTGTTTTTGTTATTATTGTTGTGGCTGCTGCTGCTGGTGATGTTGTTGTTGTTGTTGCTGCTGTTGGTTTGGGCCTTGGTTCTGCCATAGTTCCAGGGCCAAAATGTCAAGTTCAAAGTTAATTAAGAGGCAAGAACGCCAGCGGTTGCTCAGCTCACGGCCAAACCTGGCCATAAGCCCCCCTGATATTGTCCGGGTTCGGGTTGTTGGGTGTTGAGTGTTGAGTGTTGGAATCTGGCTTTTTACTCGTTTTATGGCCACTTTGGAATCACTTACACATCGCATTAAAAACGCAGCAGCAGCAACAATAGGGGCACACACACAAACACACACACATACTTATATATATATAAGTTTTAATGGAAATTAGGATGGAATATTTAATAAAAGTTATAACTTAATTATAATCTAGCCACAATGTACAATAGAAAGTTATTCCATTACTGTTTTAATGAATTATTCCTATGCATAACTTCAACTTTATAGCTGTGTTTAAGCCAAGTGCACCTAAAAGGTTTACACACACACAAACAGTTTAGCATGCAATGTTTTCGTTGAATGTTTTGTGTTATTCTTTTCTTTTTGTGATTTATGGATGAGTTCCTCTGTTTCTCGTTTTATTGCTTTGCCTTAGGGTAATTGACTGGCCCAAGTCATTTAAATATATATATACAAGACACACACACACACACACATGATAAGTTGAGCTTCCTGCTAGTTCATTTTGTGGTCAGTTTGTAAAATTTCACTAACTCTGAATTATTTATTAAGAGCTGACTCTACAACTAGCTCTTAAGTAAAAGTTTCTCTCTTTCCCCGCGCCACATTACTTAAGAGCTGACTCTACAACAACCTGAAAAGGGTTTTTTGTGTTAAGCTTGAGAGCGCTATCTCTTTGCTTCGAGTAAATGTGAAAGCGTAGAGCAACAGGAAAAATGATGAAAAATTTACAAAATCTAATTTTGTATAACTGTTTGTTATGCCTTTGCGTTCTCTTCTTCGTAATGTGTTTTATGCTTGCAAGGTTTTCTGTTTAAAAACTTAAAGTTCAGCTACTAATACATCAATATTCAATATCAACAGTTTAAAAGCAACAAAGTCTAGTATGCAAAAAGTCCTTAATAAAATAAATTATGGCAACACTGTTTCTTATATTGCTAATACAGAACCCAAATAATACCGATTGTACCAAAAAGTTTAGATATTCACCTGCAGCACTTGGTTCATTAAAGCAAATTTGCACTGTTCGCCCTTGTGTGTGTGTGTGTGTGTATGTTTGTTTGTGCGCGTGTTGTCTCCGCGCGCGTTTTCGTAAATCGCCTGTTGCCTTGAGGGTTTTAGCTTCGGTTTGTGCTTAAGCTGTTGCTACTTTTGTTGTTTAGCTTTTAAGCTGCACTCGTGTTTGGGATTAGGCAAAACACTTGCGTCCATATTATAATTTATTTGCTTCATTTGGCGCACTAAGCCGCAAATAGCGATTTGCACTTAACAAGTGTGTACACTCCTCAAAAAAAAAAAAAACACATAAATGCAAGAACAGCAAAAATGCAATTCCTTAGGGCTCACACACGATCAATCTGTTGCACCCATGTCGTACGATAATTACAGTTCCGACAATAATTGGATGAGTGTAATTTAGGGAATAGAAATTGTTCTGTGTGAAATTTCAGCTACATTAGTATAAGTATTTTGTTTCGGTAAGTTAAAGAAAATAGTTGGTAACATGCATAATTCGATATGCTTGTTATCGATAGGTCTGATTAGGTAAATACAGATCGCAATAAGTTTTTGTTTTTTGTTTTAATTTCGCTTACGGTAGCCAATATAATTGCTTCTCTTTGTGGCATCCACTTGACAGCTTTGGGGCTTTCACAGCTAAGACTGCATTGCGTTGCAATTTGTGCCATTGAAGTAGACGCCTGTCACGGCTCGTCAACAATGAGCCTCGCTCCCGCAGTTAATAAGATTTCATAGCCAGAATGCATGCGTCACGCACAGCCACATACATATTTTCATTTCCGTTTTATGTACTATATAAATATGTATTACGTTTGTGTGTGTGTGTGTGTATGTCTCCGCGCGCGTTCTTATCGTCTGTTGCCTTGAGGGATTTTAGCTGTTGCTTATGTTGTTGTGTTGTTCTCATGTTTGAGATAAGGCAAAATGCTTGCGTGCATTTTATAATTTATTGGTCACCATTTGGCGCCCTAAGCCGCAAGTAGCGCAAATGCACCAAACAAGTGTGTACACTCCTCAAAAAATAAATGCAATTTCTTGTGGCTCACACACGATCAACCTGTTGCAGCCATGTCATACGATAATTATAGTTCTGTTCGTGTCAGGCGACAATAAATATAATTGGGTGAGTGTAATTCAGATTGAAATGTGTGAAACTGTAGCAAAATTAATAAATAATTATGGGTGTGGTTTTGAGTAAATATATTAAATGTTTGCTTAATTCGATGTGCTTATCGATATATCGCTATAGTAATAAGTTTCTTTGCGGTAGCCAATTTAAAGGCACATTGTTTCTATGCTGCTGCTCTTATTTTCATTTTCATTTCCGTTTTATGTACTATATAAATATGTATTTAGTATGTGTGTGTGTGTGTGTGTAGTAATGTACTCTGTTCGCTGTACAGAGCAAGAAAAATAAAATAAAATAAAGTGGTGAGCGAACGGAAGTGTAAATTGAGCAATTTCAAACCTGCTGTTGCTGCCACTCACCACTGTGCCACCCACTGTGCCGTGTATATATATATATATATTTTGTGGCTGCGGCATTATGCATTAAATGTGCGTGCCTTTTCTTTCTCGCTCTCTCTTTTAGTCACTTTCTGTGTGTACTTGTATTTAATGCTGCGTTAAGCCCCAATTCGCATATTTCCAGACAGCTCGGATTGCGCCTCGCAGTATGCTACACGTTTTCCACTATCGATACCGAACATATGCTGCTGCTGCGTCTGTGTGTGTGTGTGTTAATGTAATTGTACATATAACTAGGCATCCCAGCCGCAACCTACAACCTACCACTCCAACCGTCTCCCCTATTAGTCAGTCAGTTTCCATCAATTGCAATGAATAAGCGACAAATGCTCTTATAATTTGTTTGTGTGTGCTTTCCGGCCAAACATGTCTGAATTTGTCATACGACAAAGCAAAAAATTCAAGCATTATTAAACTTTAATTAATCTGTCAGTGGTAACGACGACAGCGGCGACTTCTCAGCAAGCGGCATGCCGCCAATTATGAATTAGACGAAAGACAACATGTGGGCATTGTCTATATATATATGTGTTGTAGCTGAAGCTGTTCCAAGCTGTAGTTGCTGCTGAGGTCCTTGACAGTTCTTTGGCAATTCCATGGCCAAACAAACACACACACACACAAATACCCACACACACATACATACATAACAGTGGTCAGCTATTAAAGAGCACTTGAGTGCACTTGACAGACGCATTCAAACTATAAATAAACATTTATGAAACTAGTTTCTCTGAGTTTACATAGAAGATGTATGTATGTAACTAAGATAGGTGGCAAAAATTGGTATTTGCATTAAAACTGCAATAAAATTAAAGTCTTTTTGAAATTGTAAACTTTTTACAAGGTCATTTTTGTATTAGATTATCAAAAATCTTTAAGAATATTGCCAAAATATAGTTAAAACATGTAACCTATAACATTTCCCTAACATTTTTTGACAATTCTTAGCTATAAAAGTCTAAATTTACAGTTTATTGAGGTACCACTGTACCTCATACCGTTCATTGCCTCAGCATGTAAATGTTTGATTAAGCTACATTGTAGCGCGTAGCTAATCACACGCACACACACACATACGTACATATATATCGTATATATATCTATGTATGTGTGTGTGTGTGTGTGTGTGTGTGTGTAGAGACAGCGAGGACTGACGCAGTCAAAGTTAATTAAATTATAACTAAAGCTTTTGTCGACACATACGCGACAGTTGGCATTGTTCTTGTTTATTTGTTATTTGCGCTTGGGTCTAACTGTTGCGCGCCGCCTTATCAGCAGCAGCAACAACAACAACAACAACAATAATATGTTTATGACGCGCACACACAATGCTCAAGTTTAGTCAACGCGTTAACTATCACACAAACACATGCACACACACACACACACTCACGACGTTTGAGCAGTCGCCCAATTGTTGCATTAAGCAATATATATATTGCCTACTTTTTAAGCGCACACCTTACCTTAAAACTGAGTATCTTATGGTTATTGTTTTTGTTGTTGTTACTTACTTGGCACGCAAGGCTAGCTGCCTGTCGCTGGGACAGACAAACTTGTTAGCCGTATTATTGCGATTAGCGAAATCCATTTTTTTCTTCACATTATTAATATGTTTGCAACATTTTTAACCAAACGTACAACTCACAATTAAAAACTGCACATAACATTAAAAAAAAAGAAAGAAGAAAACAACAACCAAAAGCTTTGCCTGCCAGCAGGCGTACTTTCGCTAAGTGCTTATTTAACTTTGTGTGCTTTATATTTTTTTTTGTTGTTTATTCCAACTGTTGTTTTGCCGCGTGCATGCATGCAAACGACGACGACAACAACAACAACAACGATATCAAACAGCACCAGTTGTGAGAGCAACGAAAAATACGGCTGTGAAAAACACGTCTTAATGCGCACGCAGCTGCTGTGCGTCTATGTCTATGTTATTTTGTGCTGCTGCTGGCTGCAGCTACAGTTGCCAGTTGCCAGTCGCCAGTTGCCTGTTTGCACCATTCGCAGACCGCAACGGCCGCTGGCGATGTGCCAATTGCCGCCAAAACTATCGCAACGCATACAACTATAAAATATCGATTGCAGCGCACTGCTTAAAATATCATCGCTCACAATGTATGTAAATATAAATGAGGCGGCAATTGGACAACATTTTATCAGCTGGTATATATGTTGTTCTTGTTAAGGTGACAAAATAACCGATTAGCTGTTCATGAAGCTAAATCAGCTAATCAACGAGGCAATATTGCCGCATAAACAGCAGATCGATAACATAAATCTATCGTATCGTTTGTTACACGATACCAGTTAAGGCTGTGTGTGCCAGCACCAAAATGGCAACACGAGACATGCAAAAGGGGTTCTGTGTGTTGTTGGCTAGCGTGCGGTGCGGTGCGGTGGGGTGGGGTGGTGTGGGGTTTGAACGCATGGGGTTGGTTAGGCCTCATTCAACAAACAGCTTCAGTTTCAATCCCCAGTATCGCACATTTACACGCGCCGGAGTCAAAAAGCAAAGCTCGTTCGGGGAAACAGCACTTGACTGACTCTCTCTCCCACACCTTTATCCACTTCCAGTATCTCTCGCTCTCTCTCTATCTGCCTGTCCGTTTCAAGCGAAATAGCTGTTTCCGGCGCTGGATTCTCTTACCATGCAACATAATTTCATTGCATGCTTTCGTGCGTCCACTAAAATGCCAACTTTGTTGTCGACCAGCTGGCAGGCGGGTGGCCGGGCATCTGGGTGTGTAGATTTAGTTAGCTTTTGGCGACATGCTCGCTCCACTGTAGTTGCTTTTCTAGTTGTTGTTGTTGTTGCTGTTAGTGCACAAAAGCGTCAACAGTTGCCTTGCCAACATCGCGTAACAGAGTTGACAGTGCTGTCAGTTTTTGACAAGCAGAATTTAAGCTAATCTTTCGAAATTTAATGTAAATAACTAAGGTTGAATGTCAAATACCATAAAATCGATAAAAATTTAATACAATTTAAAACAAGTAAGAAGGCTCTAGTCGAGAAATCACGACTAGACTATACTATTTACGCGTACAGTCAGTGCCTGCAAGTATGTGTGTGTGTGAGTGTGTGTGTGTGTATACGGACATACTGCATACTCAACTTCAATGTTCCATATCTCCGGTGTTTATCAACCGATTTCAATAAAAATTTCACAGATTGTCATTAATTTGCTTAATGTTTCAAACCATTTCAAAGTTTTCCACATTCAAGATTTTGTTGTTATCGATCACTGGTGTATATCGGAAACGGGAAGAGTTATCGAAAATTTAAAACAAACTTGTAATGCCTTGTTATTAGGCGAGCTTATGTTCCAAATCTGGAAATCTTATATATTATATTATATACTTGTATCAGAGAATTCCGCAGTCGGTGGCGTCCAACTTTTGTTTTTTCTTGTATTTAATTGAATTTTTCTGCAATCTGAGATTTAATAGAAAACTAAATGCGATTTGTGTTGATTGCGATTTTTTAAAAAATTGTGATTAATGATTAATTGCAGTCTTTCAGTCTACTGAACGATATACATTTGTGCGATTTGCAGGTATTAAACAACAATCGAACTAAGCATATCCTTTATACTTTTAAGTCCCATAAAAAAAATACTTCAATGTTTCCAATCTTAAGTGTTTCTTACAGATTTTCATTGTTCATTGTTTTAGTTGGAGAACTGATCTTTAATTTTTTAAATTCAAGAATTAATCGTTATCGATTTCATGTGTATATAAAAAAGCGAAGAGTTATCGCTTATTTTAAACAAAATTTTTTTTTGTCTGTGGCTTAGGCGAAGTTATATTCTAATAATATTATATTCTAATATTCTATATAACAAAGAGACGGATAGATAGGCAGATGGACAGATGGACAGAGGATCTATATATAGATATATATATATATATATATATATATATATATTTATATACTATATCGACTTTATATATACTTTATGGGATCGGAGATGCTTCCTTCTGTCTGTAACATACTTTTGTAAAAAACTATTCTTATTATTTTCACCCATTTAAATGGGTTCAGGTATAAAACTAAAAAGGTCAGAGAGAAAATTTGTTTGGCTATGTCAACACTGTTGGCTGTCTGTCTGGGTGTGGCCAGTTGCACGTCTTCAGTGAATACAACTGGAATTTATGCGCGGCGCCTACAACAACAACCAACACCCGACTACTTAACTGACAACTGCCCGGATCAACTGGCAGACAGACGTTCAATATTCAAACTATTCAAAACGGTTGCCAGTATGCCTTTTTTTCTTTTTCTTCATCCTTTTTGGGCTAACACTGTACGTTATCCTCTGACACTTTACACTTGTGTGTGTGAGTATGTGTGTGTGTGTGTGTACGCGTCCATTTTGAATAAATGCCGACAGCTAAATGAAAAAAATTTAACGTACGTTTTTGGTTTCTCTCACTCACACACATACACACACGCACACGATTTGACGTTTCGCACGTCCAACTACGAACTGTCCTCTTTGTGTCTTTGTGTTTGCTTTGTTGCTTGTCTTGTTGCTGACATAGCTCTTGTTAGTTGTTGTTGTTGTTGTGCTGTGAATTTGGCATTCGCAGCGCGTTTTTGCATCGCTGTCGCAGCATCATAAACGAAACGAAACGACAACCACGCCACGCCACGCCAACAGCATCAAAAAGCAATTGTCCTTCGAGCAACAAAAAAAAAAACAACAAGAAGAAAACAAAAAGAACTTAGAAGTGCTTCAAGCTGTTTGGACTTGATGAGCTAGAACTTTGATAAGCCAACGTCAGATTCGTGGACAGATACTACAAATAATAAAAGGAGAGACCGTTAAATGGCATCGATGACAAATCAATTTTCTGATATGTTTTCGAAAGCAGCTTTGGACTTCAATACCAAACGTAACACAACACATGACAACAATGTTAAAATTAAAATAATAATAATTATTTAATTAAGTACGCTTGAAAAAGAGATCCCATTAAAAATGGGAAAAAGGGTATAATGGTTTTGTGCACAAGTATGTAACAGGCAGAAGAAAGCATCTCCGACCCCATAATATATCGATAAATATCGATATAGCCATGCCAGTCTGTCCGTCAGAGAGTATAAGAGCTAGAAATAGATTTCCAGATTTGGAACATAAGCTCGCCTGATCCCTTTGTTTGTTTCAAATTTTCGATAACTTTTCCCGGTTTCCGATATACACATGGAATCGATAACAACAAAATCTTGAATTTGGAAAATTTTCAGATGGCGTTTGAAACATTAAACTAAATAATGATAATCTATGATGGAAATAGGTTGACAAACAATGGAGATATGGTACATTAGGTAAAGTGTACAGTACATGTGTATCACACACACACAGGCACACACATACACACACACGCACGCATACCTGCAAGCACTGACTGTACGCGCTAAGTATTGGGTTCAGGATGCCTGGTTTTCAATATATAGCACACACCGTTAATAATAACCAATATTTTTGTCCTCCCCTGCCTTAGAATTCCCAAGTGGTTCTAGCTTTGAGTGGTATGGGGCTTGCTTGCTAAGTTGTCTTAAGACTTGTTTATTTTTTTTTAATTATTATTTTTTTTTAAATAATTTTTTTTTAATTATTATTATTTTTTTAATAATTTTCTTTTTTTAATAATTTTTTTTTTTAATAATTTTTTTTTTTATTAATTTTTTTTTAATAATTTTTTTTTCAACTTAATATTTTTTAATAATTTTTTTTTCAACTTTATATTTTAACTAACTGTGAACGAGTGAACACACACAGACACACACAAACACACACACACACAAATACACACACACACACATTCATACATACATACATAAATACATACATACACACACACACACACACACAATATTTTTGACCTGGCCTGCATTTTCTGAAGACCTGTTTTTTTTTTTTAAATTATGTTTTTACAACTAAATATTAAAACTGACTGTGACCGAGTAAAGTAAACACACACACAAAGACACATACTTTCAGGCACTGAATGTACATGTAAAGTATAGGGTTCAGGGTATCGTCTAGTCGGAGTATTTCGACTAGAGCCTGCTTACTTGTTTTAATTTCTATTGGCTTAGTATATTTTAAGCTTAAGTTTATTGATGGTTGGTGGATGAAACTATTATCTAAAGTCAAAATACTTCGTTGTACGTCGTAGTTGAGAAGTTCGAGTGTACGAAACACACATAAATTGTAAATAAGCGAGAAATTTGATCCCATTCGACTTTTGGGTTGTTTTGTGGTTCAGCTCGTCCATCATCCATCATAACGAGCATCCAAACAAGCAAATCCCAATCGCCAGCACCTTTAACTCGAGAACAGAGAACAACAAAAAGAAAAACTGTTTACTTTTCGTATTGGTAGTTCCGTTTATTTTTCAGCATTTAGTGTTGTTTTTGATTTTGTTTCAGTTGTTGTTTTTTTTTTCATAATCAATGTCTTTGTTTATCTTAAAGCAAATTTATTCTACACACAACAATTTGCGTTTTGTTATTGCATTCGTGGAAAAAGAAACGCACAAATAAAATCTAAACAGGATTTAACAAAAAAATAATTATTATTATTATATAAATAATAATAATAAAAAGGGTAAACTAAATATCTACTTTACTATATAGTGTAAATTTCTGTTGTTGTTGTTTGCATTAGTTTTATATTCTAAATTTTTACGGTTTTTTGTTATGTTTAGTTTTTACCTAATCTATTTTGAATTTCTACTATGGATGCATCGATATAGCCATCTCTCTCTCTCACACACACTTTCTGTCTCTCTCTAACTCACACTGTCGTACTTTTCTATCACTTGCTAGCACAAACTAAATATTGTACAAAATATATATATGTATGTATGTATATATGTAATATATACTGGTATAATTATTCATTTACTCCGACTCTATTCAGAATTCCACAAGCAAAAAAAAAATATCTCGTCCACAAACTTAATGTGATATAATTTCTTTTTCTTTGTTCTGTTTGCTTGAAATAGAATTCCGAATATGATAATTAAAATTTGACTAAACTAAACTGGAAACTAATCAAAAGGGCGTGCAAGTTACAAACGAAAGAAAGAATAAAAAAAAAGTGTAAAAAGAATATACTATTAACAAGAAGTTGGGAGAAAAAAAAAATGACTTGACACCTAATCGCGTAGCGGTTTGTGTTTGTTATGCTTCTTTAAGCTGGCTGTAGGCGTGGCAGTTGCAGTTGCGGTTGCAGTGGGAGGCGGCAAATTGCGTGGCTTCTTGTGCAATCGCTTGTGATAGCTCTGGGCGAGCGAATTGACAATGGACACAATGAAATAGCAGACCATGCCAATGACAAAGGTCTCAAAGATCTTGGAGATCAGATTGCCAGAATCACCACCGCCAGCAGTGGCATTGCGTCCACGCTGCTGTCGATGCAAACGTTGCTTTTGATTCTCAAGGAATGCCTTGAATGGTTGCTGCAGCTTGCGACCAAAGATTGGCACCTTTGCCAGCAAATCGACAGCGCGCTCGATGAGCGTCTCATTGAATGCAATTATCACAAAGACCTTCTGTATGTGCATCTTAATGATTGCCTTGCCAATTAGCGTGGCGCCAAAGAATGTCCAGAATGGCACCAGGAAATGTCCGCAAGTGATGCCCGCCAAATCGAACAAGGGATTGGGAATCTAGACAAGACAATACACACAATTAGAAATATCCATCAAGACGAAACTTACAATCGATTTTTACTATTGATAACATACGCTTGCACAGGCCAAGATGCCAAAGAATCCGACACGCTCAACGACACGCTCCATGAACAGCTTGCCCTTGTCCATTAGGCTGAGGTTCTTTTCATGCCGCTTGGCATTGAGTGCCTCGAAGTCGGCCAACTCCTCTGCATCTTCCGGATCGTAGCCGGACAAACGAGCCGCCTTGGCCATAAAGTAGGGCGGCAGCTCACCCAATGCAGTGCCAGCGCCCCATAGGAATGCCTCCAGACGCACCTTTGACATTATTGACCAGATATTTGGCATGCGCTTCAAATATGGCTCCTCTGGACAAACGATGCTATTTGTATACATATAAAAATCCAAAGTTAATGTAGAATATTATAATAAGAATGTACAATGATGAACATTGAAGACTTACTCATCGGGATAAGGTGGCTGTGGAAAGTCAAGCGAATTGCATTCGTAACCAGCAAGCGTAACGCTAGCTATATGCGGTCCCAGATACAATAGAAACGTATGCAAACCGGTGCCGAGGCCAACCGACGAGAGAACACCGAGTCCGAGCCAATACACAAAGAACCATGTATTGCGACGCACCAACTCAATGACCAACTGATGTGGTCCATCTATTTTGTATGTTAGGCTAAATACAATTCCTAATACTATTAATACAGCCAGCATGCTGCGTTGCTTCAGTAAACTAAAATAAATACAAAACTTAAGATTTGTCTCTATCCGAACTCCATCCGCCATCTCACTTACCTGCTGCTCCATGTGCGCAGCAATTCAATCAGTTCGAGTGCACAATATTTGGATGTCTGCATGGGATGACGCCAAAGGACGAGCTGTGCACGCTCATTGCGCTCTTTGTCTTTTTGCTGTTTATCCTTTTTGCTTAGCTGCATTCTGTTGCTGCTGCTACTTGTACTGCTGCTGCTGCTGCTGCTGCTGTTATTGCTGTTATTGCCACTAATTGTAGATGAGGTTTTGTTGTTGGCGTTACCCTTGATTGTGCTACCATTGGGTAATAGTTTTTTTTGGCTCTTATTGCTGCTGCTGTTGCTGCTGTTGGTTGTTGTTGTTGTGTTAGTGTTGCTTCTGCTGCTGCTGCTGTTGTTGCTGGTTCCGTCGTCCTGAAGCTTTCGCTGGCGTGTGCTATTCGCATGGCTGGCTGTTTCTCTTTTGTTGCTGTGTTGTGACATTTAAGCGATTTTTTGTATGGCCTCAAGCAGCTACTAAATCATATAGATCAACACACAAAATTTTGAATAAATTAAATAAAAACAAATGTGCTTCAGTCGGCGAATAACCGACTAAATAGTTGGATAAATATATATATGTATGGTTTTTACTAAATCATAAAAAAAGCATATAATTGCCGCTGCTCATTTTTATACCCTGACCCTGATTGAAAATGGGTAATATCGTTTTGTGCAAAAGTGTGTAACAGGCAGAAGGAAGCATCTGCGACCCCATAATATATCGATAAATATCGATATACCCATGCCAGTCTGTCCGTCAGAGACTATAAGAGCTAGAGACAGATGTCCAGATTTGGAACATAAGCTCGCCTTATCCCTGTGTTTGTTTTAAATTTTCGATAACTTTTCCCGGTTTCCGATATACACATGTGATCGATAACAACAAAATCTTGAATTTGGCAAACTTTGAGACGGAAATTAAGACATTAGACAAATTGCTGACAATCTGTGAAATGTTGATTAAAATCGGTTGAGAAACTCCGGAGATATGGAACATTGAAGATCACACACACACACACATGTAAGCACTGACTGTACGCGTAAAGTTTAGGGTCCAGGGTATTGTCTAGTCGTCATTTTTTGACTATGGCTTTTTACTTGTTCTATCTGGTTTACTACAACATTTTATTTTGTGTTATTTGGCAACGTAGCTACTAAAACACGCATCTGTGTGTGTGTGTTAGTGTGTGATGTTTTGCGCGCAAGGGAAAAGCACAGCAACAATGGATTATCATACGATACTTAAGCACCAATAAAATGAATCCACATACTCTTTTAACAAAAAAGAACAACAAAAACCGGGGCACACACACACACACAGAGACGTTTAACTGTTGTGTACATGCACATAAATACACGTGTACTGTGAGGTTCTGTAAAACGTACGTAAATGACAAACAAAAACATGCTGATCAGTGGAATTTACACATTATTTATATTGCACTTGTCGTAACGTGTTACCCATACATGTGCAAAAACCTGTACTTGTGTGTGTGTGTGTGTTATTAAAATCAGTGTGTGCACGAGATGGGTATGAGGGTCGTCGTTTACGACGGCTGCTGCTTAATCAGCTGTTTGTCTGCGTTTTGTTGTTGCCTTGGCTACAGTCTCAGCCAGTGCTGACACTTTTGCCGACAAGTCTAGCTCTTTTAAATCGAATGACTGCTGAAACAACCGTTTTAGCTTTTGTTGTTACAAAAAAATATCTATATGTGGATTATTTGTATCTTAGCAATGATGAAGTGATGCTAACATAATTTAAACTTGACATATGTATGTATGTTTGCATCTAAGCTTTTAGCTTTTTTTTTAGCTTGCTAAATGTGAGCAGCACTAGTACAACCAGGCATCACGTCCGAATGTTTCTATTGATATATGTGTGTTAATTGAATAAAAACGTGTGACCAAAGTATCTGAAAGTTTGGTTGGCATGCAAGAACCGGGACTGCAAAACTGCAAAACTAACCACTGCTGCAATTGTGCCGTTAAGGCTTGCTTGTTGTTGTTCTTTACTGGGGGTGGCAAATGGCGCATTGACAGCAGCTAAACCAATACGCCAATAGCAAACAACAACAACAACAAAGACAAAGCGACAGGCGATGGACAAAGAATAAATGCGTCACACTAAAGAGCTCAAAACAAAAATCAATTGTTAATGCATTCATTGCACACGTTCACTATGACAACAATAATAATAATGATAATAATTATCCACATCTACTAATTAAAAGCTGTGCTATATATGTGTGCATGAGCTGTACTTGGCACCACTAACAACGACAACAACAGCAGCAACACTAATAAGACAACAATAAGATAAAACACAATTAAGCACATCTTCACTTTTGGGCGCTACGGCGCCTGTTTTGTAACTGTGGGTGGCCCCCAGACTTTGCCCAGTTCACCGGAAAATATCGCGTTTTAGTTTTTTACCTGATTTGAATTTGTGTTCCTCGGTTTAATTTGCAAGTCCGCGAACGTTGTTGCCCTTAGGTCAGCAGCTCGATTTCACTTGTTTACTTGATTCTTTTCACACAAAAATAATAATTGAACTATGCATAAATGTGCAAAGCCTACCTACTGCCTGCATATAAAAAAAACACGTCTAAACTTCGGCTACATAACAGTCGATGTTAACGTTCAGAAACGATATAATACCAAGAGTGGATGATTGCGCTCTGCAGCTGTGCTGCTGGTTATTTTGCCTTGAATGGTATGGCTGCTAGAAAAATTGTAGTAGAAAATACAAAATGATGTTTTGCCGACGGCAAAGTAATGTATAAATTATACATTTATTTCAATTAAAATAAAATTTTTTTGATTTTTAAATGTGGTTGGCCTTGGCCTAGGTCCGTCCTTGTGTGTATGCATCTTATCTTATCTACAATAAGTTAATAATGATCTACCTAATTCGCAATATATACACACGTATATGTATGATAGAAGTCAAAGTTAAGTATCACATGATTAGCCATACAATTGCACAAAAATCATATACAGTCTATACTACCCACCCATTTGAGGCATAGCAAGCAGACAAACCAAAAGCTAATGAGAATCCATGTACAATAAGATTCTCATTGGATTTATCGTTTCTGTTAAAAAAGGGTCACTGTTTTCGTGTCTTGGTTTACAAAGTCATTGGGTTAACGTTAAGCTCAGAATGGTAATGTTATCGATGTTAATGCTATCGATATGTGCTCACATGTTATTAGTGTTATGTAGTGTTGCGAAAGTGCTTTACGACAGGGTTGCTATAAAACGGATATCAACATCGATTTTTTCTTAATTCGCGATGCCAAAAAATAACTGCAACATTTGAAAAACCTTTGTTGTTGCATACACGCTGCATTACACACACACTTAAGCAAGTGTACATGATTGTGTATGGCCTCAGTAATGCGAAATACTTGCGTTCCCCTAACAAGCTAATTCAAGTCCCAGCGCAATGACGTGTTCATTACGACTCGTTTTTTAAAGCTAGGAAATAAGTAAAAATGTTTGTTTTGGTTTTTTTGTGGACAATTTATCCAACTTTTGTATATGTATTTTTTTGTTTTTATTTATTTAATTAATAGTAGATTAATTACTGTACGCTTAACCGAGAGTTTCCTATTCGTAACCATACACACTAAATATGCACAAAATTTTGTTGTATTAATATTACACAAAACTAACAAAAAAAAAATAAGAATTGAAAGAGATGGAAGTAGGTACTCCGCCAAAAAAAAAAAAAACATACAAATCGCACAGCGCACAACTATAGCAAGATATATAATAAACTGAACAAAAGGGGGTGTCAAGTAAATAATGTTAAAGCAAAAAGGTAATTTGAAATACTAGCGCGTATAGAAAATATTTATATAAAATAATTTTCACATAACATTCTTTTTTTTCTCATTTTTTGTGGTTTTTTAAATAAAGTTTAAGTTTTTGTTGTTTTTTTTTCTTTTTCTTTTCTTTCTTAACTTTTCTTTACTGCCTTAGACCTGCACAATTTGTTTATCTATCGTTCATTTATTTTGTTTATGTTTTTTTTTTCGTTTGCATTATATGTTAAACTGCATGCTAAACGTAAAAGATATATTGTTATATATATATATATATATATAGAATTTCTGTATAGGTTGTGTTGATGCATGGTTTTTGGAAAAAAAAAAACAAAACGCCTGCCGCAATAGGGAGAGATGCAGTCGATTTTTTGTTTGTTTACTTATCCATGCCATAGACATTCTCATCGGAGTAGGCTATATACAGGAAATAATCCTCCTCATGATGCTCCTGTAACAAATAGAGAGAGAGAGTAAGTGTTATCTTTTGTTGTGATATGAAGGGGGGTTTGTGTCATACCTGGTACAATGAGCCCATTGTTGCCGATGTTGGGGGAATGACATTATTGACGAAAAAGAAGAGTGCATCCTCGGGACGCAGATGGATGCGTTTGCGTATGAGAAAATAAAATTGTCCCACAGTCAAATCGGATGGCACTAGATACTTCTTCTTATCCAAATCTCCAATGCGCGCCTTTGGTGCCTTCTCAACAATCACCTGCAAGAAGAATTCCAAGAGAGAGCAGAAAAGAGAGAGAGAGAAACATTTTGTAATGGAAAGTAATGGAAAGAAAATAAATTGCGTCTTCGATAGCACAAATAATACGTGACGACTTACCGATAAATCATGCACACGTATCTATATACATTTTCTATATACTAATATATATATATTATTTGTAGGTACGTGTGAAAGAAACTCATTCCACTAACAGTTGTAATTGCATTTTTTTGTGTAGCAAACAAAAACAAAGGCAAAATGACACTTGCCAATGTTACAAATATCAATGTAATAGCGTATAAGAATGTAATGTTATGCATGCAAGTACGTGTACATAACTCTGCACTGTTAACTAGCATAGTGGCCTAAATCTATAGCAGGGGAGGAAGGGGTGTCATTGGCCGTGCTCAAGGTGAAGGTGAGCCCGTCGTATTTGTTTGTACATTATCATTAGTTACTATACTATATTGTATTTTTGTAGACATATTTAGAAAACAACCAGCTGGCCTTGCCTGCATTTGGTTTCTCGTCAGCTGTTATGTGATTTTTTTTTTTTGGCTTTGTTCTGCTTGCCAAAATACAAAATTGTGAAACACAAAGCAAGCGAAGCACAAACAAATTGTTGAATATATATTGTTTTTAGAGGAGGGACTGTGGCCAGATCATTAAAAATTGCAGAGCTTGTGTTTCTGATAACAAGGGGAACACCGAGAGAGTAAGAGAGCGAGAGAGAGATGCGAAGTGATTTTTGTTTGTACATATGGTGAAATAGGCAAACACAAACAAAGAGAGCAACTCGCTGACTAATTGTGGATCCAATGCAAAACGAAACAAAAACAGCACAAAAACAATTTCAAACGTTAGCCAAAATCATGGACATTTTTTGTTGTTGTTTTGTTTTGTTTTAATGCGCAGTTCTAAAGTAGTCTGGGCAACCTTTTCGCAAGTCAACAAACAAAAACAACGCACCTAAAACAAAATTGTTGATTTCAAATCAAGTAAAAAACACAAAACAAAAAAACAACTAACTGGCTGGTTGGCCGTGTGTGTATGCGTTGATAGAGAACGAGGAGAAGGAGGGGGGAACCTGACGCTGTAGGGGTAAATAGCAAGCAGCAAAATGAAAAACAACAACAGCAACAACAGCTGAGCAAGCAGTTCGCTCTCCCGCACACACACACACTCACAGTCCGAACAAAGCCAGTTGTTAGAGTGTGTGTGTGTGTGTGTGTATGTGCATCAATTCGTTTGATTTTCACTTGAGATTTCGCCTGTGTTGGCTATGAAAATTGCATTTGCTTTTCACGCAATATGTAAGAAAAACTGCTCATGGTAATAAAAAGCAAAGAAATGAACAGAAAATTACTAACAATTGATACTAGAAACCATTTGCGCATTATTGATTTTCCTCACTATATATGTGTGTGTGTGTGTCCGTGTGTAGCAACAACAGCAACAATACAAATTCAAATAGAACGACGCAAAACAATCGCATACATACAAACAACTCATACATACACGCGCAAAGTTATGGCTGTCAAAAATTCACTAACACATAGATTGACAAAAAAAAAATATATATATATATAGAAAAAAAATTTTTGTACTTACGGGCACACGGTCCGGATATTTACGGCGAATCTTATCACCCTCGGCGCGACGCTTCTCAAATGCATGCTCCTCTTTGTATTGGAACTTCATGATGGTACTTGTTAAATAATTAAATAAGAAACGCAGTTTTCACTTTTTTTTAAACTTTTTAATCAACAACAAAAAAAACTAGCTATCGCACTCGTATGTGGTTCACTTATGTTGGCTGCGTACTTCAGTATGACCAACCTAAATGCAATGAAGATGACCAAAATTCGTGCCAGTGCTAAAATTAGCTATTAGTGTGGCTGTTCAGTTTTTGCGTTAAAACTCCGAAAAATACTAGCGAAATACCAATAGGCAGTGCTGTAAAACGTGTTAGTAAAAGTGTGGGTAAAGGCACTGAAAACAATCGATAGTCGTTTTAAAAAGTCGATGACTTTTTGACAGCGGTGAAATTGGTTCTTTTCCTCCGAGGTTTTCAAGTAATAAGATGGCTCCAACTGTGAGTGCTCGTGAAAAATCTTAAAATCGTTACGCCATCACATGTGAATTGTGTTAAATAAATACATAACTTGCAACATTAAAACATTTAACGTGCAAACACAGTTATATTTGTGAAAATAAGCCACGTGTAATGGCGTATATTGCATATTGTAATCGTAGTAAATAGTTGCCTTCAATAATTATGTGTATACAACTTTTAAATAGGCCAAAACCAACAAGGGTGATACTAAGGCTTCGGCTGCCAAGCCCGCCGAGAAGAAGGCTGCTCCAGCTGCCGCCAAGGGCAAAGTGGAGAAACCAAAAGTTGCTGAAGCTGCCAAGCCAGCGGCAGCTGCTGCCAAGAACGTAAAGAAGGCGCCGGAAGCCGCTAAGGACGTAAAGGCAGCCGCTGCAGCTAAACCAGCAGCCGCTGCTGCAAAGCCAGCCGCTGCTAAACCAGCTGCTGCTAAGCCTGCTGCTGCCGCCAAGGCTGCGCCTGCTGCTGCTGCCGCCAAGAAGGCTGCGCCCGCCGCTGCCGCTGCGCCCAAGAAGGACGCTAAGGCTGCGCCGGCTGCTGCTGCCAAGAAGGCTGCACCCGCTGCCGTTAAGAAGGCTGCACCAACTCCAGCCGCTGCACCACCAGCAAAGAAGGCAGCTCCTGCTGTCGCCAAGGTCGCTGCGCCGGTTGCTGCTGCTGTTGCCGCTCCAGCTGCTGCTGCTGCCAAGCCAGCTGCAGCCAAGCCCAAGGCGAAAACAGCTACCCCAGCTGCTTCCGCCAAGGTTGTCAAGAAGAACGCTCTGCGTGGCAAGGGACAAAAGAAGAAGAAGGTTTCCCTGCGTTTCACCATTGACTGCACCAACATTGCCGAGGACAATATCATGGATGTTGCCGACTTCGTAAGTACCCCTAAGACGTCAGAGTCTTCCATCCAAGTTTCTAACAAGACCACATACAACATATCGCATCGCCACAACAAGGAGCAATGGCGGCAGCTAAACATAACCTCAAAAGTGCAAATACAGTACAGTAATACCACACCAAGCTTTTCATTGCCGCAAACAACCAGAGGCTCTGGATAAAAAGTTGTGGTTAAAGCAAATATTTTCGGTAGCGATTAAGCTGCACTTGGTCAAAAAACTAAAAACCTGCCATTTGCAGTTAACAACTGCTGAAACATTGAAACACATTTGTCTCGTTTCATCATTCATTTGGATATGTCGATTGTCGATACACATGTTTGTATCGATATGTTGCCTTTCTGCATATCTATAGGAAAAAGAATTATTTTTTTTTTTGTCGATTATTTCTGACAAGGGGCTCTGGACACTGCACAACGGGGTAGCCACTGATCGCCAGTACCGGGTCTGGCCAGTTGGTGCAACCGTTTGTGAACAGCGTCAAGTCGTGCTATGTGTACCGCCACGTGGTGGGCCCTGGGTTGAACGTGTCACATCCGTGTTGCGTCAGGCCAAAATTCATAGTGCGCCCTGCTAAAAGCGTAGACAAATCTCAAGAATCTCGTCACGCTGCAGGTTTCTCCACGAAGCAAACACAAACAAAACAATCTTGGAAAGCCAAGCACAAAAGTTTCAAATGGGGAAACCCCTTTTAAGCGCTGAACGCGCAAAATATGTTTTTTTTTGTTCGTTTTTTTTAGCAGGGCGCAATTGTGCCCATCAATCAGCTTTAATGTCGCCGCATTGGAACAGGTAAAATACAGTTATAATGCTACTGCTCCCATATTAAATGTTGTAAACGAAATAAGTTTAATTGCTGAAACGATCTTACTCAGAACGATTAAACTTGTTTCAAACTGTCTCATAACTCATATTTATGATTTGATTTTATTATTATTAAAGGCCACGCCGATTTGCCGTTAGAGAGTGATGGCTATTTAAGCCAAGTCGCTCTGATGGCAGTGTACTCAGTGGCATATTAAAAAATTGGACACTCTTCTTTATTTGGGCCTTTTGTCGAACTTTCAATTGACTTTTGGCCTTAACAAAGAAAGAGACAGAACTACTTGAACACGCATATTAACTTTACACTTGACAATATTAGAGTCATCTCTTTCTAACTGATGTGCCTTGGTCTTGGTCTCTGCAGGAGAAGTACGTGAAGGCTCGCCTTAAGGTCAACGGCAAGGTTAACAACCTGGGCAACAATGTCACCTTCGAGCGTTCCAAGATGAAGCTCATCGTCAGCTCCGATGTCCACTTCTCCAAGGCCTATCTCAAGTACTTGACCAAGAAGTATCTGAAGAAGAACGCGCTGCGCGATTGGATTCGTGTGGTTGCCAACGAGAAGGACTCATACGAGCTGCGTTACTTCAGAATCAGCTCCAACGATGATGAGGATGACGACGCGGAGTAAAGATAAAAATCAAACAATTTTTTCTACACACTGTGTTTTTCAATACAAAACAACAAAAAACAAAAGGTTTAACATAATAATAATAAAACAAACAACAACAACAAACCTTATTTAAAATGTGATTTACTGAAATTGTTAAACAAATCTTCCACAAATTGTATGCATTGTTGATCGATCGTCGCATGCAACGATTTCCGCTTGTTGATTTGCATGTTTTTTTTTCACTTGAACCGGTCACAGCTGTAATTAAATGCAATTCCCAGTATTAAAAAATTCCCTTATTAGGGAAATTCCCACAGCGTTGCATTTTAGCACTTGAAGATCATCATCATTGTTGTTATTGTTTTTGTGTATTGCTCCACATCGTTGCCATACCGTAACAATCATCATGTGTATGTTAAACACAACTATCATATATATGTATATACATATGTACATAAAGCTCGCTAATCAGTGAAAGTTTTGCGTTGGTGTTGATGCTGTTGCTGCTGATGTTGTTGCTTTCGTGCAGACTAATAGAAGAAGAGAGAAGATCTGATGCTGGGGTTTCGGCTATGCCTGTAAATTGCTGCTGCTGTTGTTGCTGTTTTCGTGCAGACTAATAAAGAAGAAGAGAGGATATCTCTTGCTGGGGTTCGGCTATGCCCGTTAATTGCTGTTGTTGTTGTTGGTTCGTAGAGATAAAAAGAGTAAAAGAGACGAGCTTGAAAGCTTGATGGTGCGGCGTGATGTTTTAAGCTTTTATTATTATTATTTTTTGAATAATCAATTGACCAGAACAAATATAAAACAAATTACAAACAAACAAATAAATTAGTATGGACAAAACAAACAAAACTAAAGCAAAATATATAAAAAAAAATGTTGGTGCCGAATAAAAAATTGTTTGCAAAACTGATTCAAAGCATCTAATAGTTGTAATAATACTTAAGCAACAGTTTGCTACAAATATTCTAAATATACACTGAGATTACTTTTGTCTTTTATAATTGTGTGAGTGTTTGTGTGTGTGTGTGTGGGAGGGGGAGGGGTAGACGCGATACCCTATAAAAAGTGGTCCACATTCGAATGTTCAATCTATATAGAAATATAAAGTACGAGATTCACAGTTTAGATTCCTTGATTGCGGATACATCAACATCATTCCATCATCATCATCATCATCATCATAATTTCATCATCATCACAATTGAGAAGGCCTTCGGGTTAATTATATAAAATACGAATACTCTACAGACAAAACACTAGAATAACAATGCATTAATAAATTTCAACAATACGCTGCAAAGCGAATAGGGGGAAATAGGCAATACTGGGTTTGGAGGGCATTTGTGTTGTTGGGGGGAGGGGGGTAGTTAAGCAATAATTGAAATTGTTCGCGACACTTTCTAATTCGCAGCAAAGCGCACCAGCATGAGCGCAAAGAGTCCAAGGAGCAGGGACAAAGTGTTCATGGAGGAGCCATTGGTGGCGGAACGTACAGCTGCCTGATCTGGTGCAATAATTGGTGGCTGGCTGGTGGCCATTGGGGCAAGGGGCACAGGTTCAGCGCCGGGTGCAGCAGCTGGTGGCGGCGGTGCCGGATAGCAAGCAATTTTCTCCACTTCCACCATTTTGGTGCTGTCCAGGGGATCCGTTTCGTTCATCTTGGTGGGCACACAAATGATGCCGCCAGGTGGTGGTGGAGCAGCCGGATCGGTGGCATTGGCGGCGGCGGTGCCATTAGCAGCTGGTGGCATCATTGGTGCCAGCTGTGCGGGTGTTGCATCTGCAGCCGTTTGGTTTGCAACTGCGGCGGGTGCAACTGCAGCTCCATTGGCATTGATAACTGTGGTGCCATCGGTGGCATTGACAGGCACACCATTGTTAATAATAATAATGCGATCCTGTCCACCTGCTGCTGCAGCTGCTGGTGCAGCTGCCACAGGCTGAGAGGAGCCACCCGATGGGGTCAAGGCATGGCCCAACAAAGCGCCGCCCAATCCACCAGCTAGCAGACCAGTGCCTGTAAAAAGAAATCGATTAGTTATCGATTAAGTATCGATTAGTTATCAATTGGTTATTAACATGTTGTTTGGCTTACCGAAACCCAAGCCGGAGGAGGATTGTTGCGGTGGTTGAGCGTAGTAGGTGGCGCCTGGTGGCAGAGCTGAACCCGCCTGATAATATGTGGCACCTGGTGGTGGTGCAGCAGCTGCCGGATGATAGCCGCCGCCGGCGCCAGGCATATAGCCGCCGCTGGGCACATGTCCAGCCGATGGATAGTAGGTGGCTCCAGCGGGCAAGCCACCTTGTTGAGGATAGCCGCCGCCGCCGCCAGGCATATGGCTGCCCGATGGATAGTACGTGGCACCTGGTGGTACACCCGCATATTGCTGGCCATGATTCTGGTTTCCGCCGGGTGCAGCACCATAGTTGGGTGCATGATAAGCTGGTGGTGGCTCATGCATATTGGTATGTGCACCACCGGCCGGATTGGAGGCCGAGTAAGCAGGCGGTGGTCCATGTTGTTGCGGCACATTCCAGCCAGCAGCCGGCGGATTAGGGTTACTAGCCGGATTAGCAGCCGGACGATTGGGTTGCGAATTGTAATTCGGATAACTCAATTTGGCAACATCGGCGTGGGAGTTGCTGCCACCATTATTGCCATTCGTGCCGTAACTGGGCTGAGTCACATGACCCGAGTTGCTGCTGCTGGATGACGATTGTTTGCGCTGATTGCTACCTTGGTTACGGCGCGCATCAACGCCGCCGCCGCCACTTCCGATGCCTCCATTAGTCAGCACCAGACCAAATATGGTGACGACAACAATTGCGCACTTGGCCATCGTCAGAGTCGCAACGTTTAACGATTTTCTCTATATATAGTATATATAGTAAATATTGATATAGTATATATATTAAGTGTATGCAAAAGGGTGGAAAAGACATTGGACAAGCGCGACATCAATAACATGTAAAATGATTAATAATATTATTTTGAAAATCATGCGATCGAATACACAGTCAAACGTTAACAATTAAATTCAATATGTGCATGCTAATTACCCAAAATAAATAAGAAACTTGTTTTGCTCTTCCGACGTATTTATTGTTGTTGTTGTTTACGATTTTCACTAGCGCGCGCACCTACGAACGTCGCGAATGCCGAGTGTGGTTTAACACTGCTGCAAAAAAACCAAAAGCTTAAGCTGCTGCTGCTGCTGCTGATCAACAATATTTAGTCAACGTATCGATTCGATACTATGTGCATTGTTGCTGTTGGCGTTGCCAGTGATGGCGCCAAAACGTTTGCTGGCAAGCTGTGTTTTGGTATCGATACTTTTGTGTTATTAGTTGACTGCCATTAATTTAATTACAACCTTTAGTAAAACATATTACATAACTTAATACACTTAATATTGATAATAATTTGTTGAAGTAACGAAATAAGTGTTCAAATAAATCAAAAACAAATTACTTTTATTAAATTCCAATACACATTTACATTAAGTGTATGAAACTGAAATGTTTAATATGTATAAATACACAAAAAGTAATTTCAACATAAATGCAACTATGCATTTTTCTTCGCACATAGCTGGCAACGCTGTTCAACTGCATCGATTACAATTGAGATGCAACGCACTTAAAAAAAATCGATATATCGCTGTAGAACCTTTTAACAACCAGCCGGCAACGGCATTTACCTACATTAAATATATTTACTTAAATTACGCTTAAAGTGAATTGTAACATTTACGTTTGCAATCAACTAACAGTGGATTCAATTGCGCATTAGCCGTACTAAAACGGAAGTTGACAACGTGTATGCACGCAACTGGGCTTGCATCGGCATTGGAGGGAGGAGTACGTGGCAATGATGATATTGATATTGTTGTCGTAAATGGGGCCGGCAACAATTAATATTACACAAATTAGTTAACTGGACTGTGTCGTATTTAATTGCACACTATAACGTTATAATAGGAGAGATGACTGCCACGCTACGTTACCGCGGCGATAAGAGCAATTTGCTGGAGTTTGCCAAGAATCTTGATGCCTTCAAAAAAGTGCCTGAAAAGTACACAGAGACCACAGAGATTGGCGGCACACGTAAGCATATCTCTCTCTCTCTCTCTCTCTCTCTCTCTCTCTCTCTCTTTCTCTAGCTCTTAATGTTTTATTAACGTTCATGTGTTTAACAGTTTCGCTGCTGAGTCGATTGCTAATTGTGTATTTGGTTTATACGGAACTGCGTTATTATTGGAATGAAACGGAGATCATTTATCAATTTGAGCCAGATATGGCGCTCGACGATCAAGTGCAAATGCATGTGGACATAACGGTAGCGATGCCATGCGCCTCGCTCTCTGGCGTTGATCTCATGGACGAGACGCAACAGGATGTCTTTGCCTATGGCTCATTGCAGCGTGAGGGCGTCTGGTGGCAAATGTCGGATGCGGATCGTCGCCACTTTCAGTCCATGCAAATGACCAATCATTATTTGCGCGAAGAATATCACTCTGTGGCCGATATACTTTTCAAGGACATTCTACGCGATCGCATACAAGCAAAGGAGATCGAAAAACATTCAGCACCTGCACCCACACCACCGGGTTCACTGCAGCAGGTCCATCAGCCTCAGCATCCACAATTGGAGACCAAATATGATGCATGCCGCCTGCACGGCACACTGGGCATCAACAAGGTGGCCGGCGTTCTACATTTGGTGGGCGGTGCACAGCCAGTGGTTGGCATGTTCGAGGATCACTGGATGATCGAATTTCGACGCATGCCCGCCAACTTTACGCATCGCATCAATCGCCTTAGCTTTGGCCAGTACTCGCGTCGTATTGTTCAACCGCTCGAGGGCGATGAGACCATCATCACTGAGGAGGCGACCACTGTACAGTATTTCATCAAAGTGGTACCCACGGAGATACGTCATACGTTCAGCACAATAAGCACATTCCAATATGCTGTTACAGAGAACGTGCGCAAACTGGGCAAGTTACATGTTGCAATCCTTAAAGATACCCACTGCAGAGTAGATAATATCAATAGATTATTTAAAATCTATTAAAATCTTGTCTCTGACTTACTTTGAAGTCTGTTGAGTGCAGTTATCCTGTTTTTAGTATAACTTTAACTTTTAAAAATCTCCAAATTGGGGATTGAACAAACGATAACTCAGAAAGTAAAATTTATATCTTCAAAACTTTAAACAGCTCTTAATGGGTACAAATATTCATTACGACATGATCTTAAATGTGTATAAAACCCGAGCTTGCTTAATATTTTGATTAAAACAATTTATACATAAATTGTTTATATGTCTATAGGAAATGTGAACTGGAAAGTCTTATACAAAGATATCATCAGATCAGATCATATTGTGGCTTAGTGTAAATGTAAGATTAACAGTTGACACTATAAGTTCTCTAAGAGCCTTTCAAAAACTTGTAAATAGTAGCAGTACTTAAAAACATACTTTGTAAGAAAGAAATCTGTTAGGGGTATTTTTATTTAACACAACACAAAATTAACTCTTCTTTTTATTATGATTATAATGGAGTCTCTTTTTCTACAGACTCGGAACGCAACTCGTATGGATCGCCGGGCATATACTTCAAGTACGATTGGTCCGCCTTGAAGATTGTTATCAGTCATGATCGCGACTATTTCCTAACCTTTGTCATACGACTCTGTTCGATTATATCGGGCATTATAGTCATCTCGGGTGCTGTTAATGCTTTGCTGCTTGGCATACAACGTCGCTTGTTGCGTATCTTTGCACCGGAGATTTATCAGCGGCTGCAAACGATGCCGACGATGGCGCCAACAGCGATCAGTGTCGCGAGTCCTCCAACGATGGCTCCAACGATGCCAGCCAACGAGCTGCTCAATACCGCTAATCTAATGGCCAATGTGGATATATCGGCATATTTGCCAACGGCAGTGTCCAAGTCTGTTATCTAGCGCTGGGAACTGGTCCAAAAATTGGGGCCCTGTTAGCGCGAATTGTAATCTCCATATAGAAAGTCCAAAATTAATTTTTATTAATAATAATTATTACGCTAGACAAAATGCAATCGCTGTTTAAAGATAAATTAACACTAAGCCAAAAACTAAAATGAAAAGAGCACACAAATAATTGTACATACTTAAATTTACATAAATCTTTTTATATATACCAATATAAATTTTCGATATACAAAAGTCGCTTGTAAGAATGTTTGATTAAGGCTCGTTCGATGTCCTCCACGTTATAAAGTTATAGTTCCTATATCCTATCGATATGGTTAATCAATCAGCTTTTGTCATTATTTGCTAACAAGTTAAAACGAAACATTTATTGTTGCAATCATCTATCGAATCGAAAAAGAAACGAAAATGATTAATGAATATTATCATGTTTATATCTCAATTAGTTTTCATGTCCAAGTATGCCCGTATCGAGATTGCTGTAAATACGAGCACCCGATCTTCTGTAGCCGAACATGCTCTTAAGTATTTCGAGGCCAGCATCAACAGTTGCGAGCACATCATGCTCACTGCCCAACTTTGGATTAATCTCAACCAGATCCATGCCCTGGACACGCTCTGTGTCACGCAACGCCTCCACAATGCTGATACCTTCTCTTAGGGTCAAACCGCCGCGCACAGATGTTCCTGTGCTCGGTGCCACATTGGTGTCAAGTGCATCAATATCGAAGCTAACATGGATCTTGTTCTGAGGATTCAGTGCATCCAGTGTCATCTCAATGATCTTGGGTACGCCGACGCGATCAATACTCTGCAAAAAGAGACAAGCAATAAAAAATGTTACAGACAGAATGTTATGGAACTCGAACACCGACCCTATAGAGTATATATATTCTTGATCAGCATCAACAGTCGAGTCGATATAGTTATACATTAAGGTACGTCTGCCTTCTGCCTGTCTACCCGTCGATCTAAGAGACTATATGAGCTAGAGACTTCAGATTTGAAACATAAGCTCTTTGCAACCTTAGGCAGTAGGAGTCTAGTTAAATTTTCGATAACTCTTCCCGTTTCCGATATACACATGAAATCGATAACAAAAATATTTTTAATTCTGAAAACGTTGAGACGGCTATTCAATCATTAGACCAAATACTAACAATATGTGAAATATTGATTAAAATCGGTTCGGAGATATGGAACATTGAAGTTGAGTATGCAATATGCGCATACACACACACACATACTTGCAGAGACTGTACGCGTATGGTATAGGGTTCGGGTTATCTCCTAGTAGGGATTTCTTGACTAGAGCCTTCTTGTTACACTTCATCACGACTACTATAGTAGTAGTCTGTTATGTTAGTTTGTTTTGCCGTTGAAGTTTCTATTTCTTGATATTTTTTGCTTTCTGGCTTGTGTTTAATATACAATTTAAGATATAATCATATTTCGATTTAATATAACTGATCGAAGATCTTGACAGATGTATATAATGAATTTTGCTTTAGTTTTCAAAGAAAAAGATGGTTATCCGAGAAAATATTTCTAAGAGGCTCCATATCAGCTGCTAGTCGATATTTAGTGTACTCGTTTGTTTTGTGACTAACAAAAAGCTTGAACAGCCCTCGCAAAAGCTTTCTATAGAAAAAAGCTACGCAACTAGCGGTATCGAAAGCTTTGCAAAGCTTCTAAGCCGCGATTGGTGAGAGCAACAACCATAATGTACGATGAGAACCGTTAGAGAAAAACATACACACATAAATACATACATACATTGTAGGTATGGCTGCCATTCGCATTCGCATTATGTAGTGTAGAGAGCGAAATCAAAGTACAGCTGACAAAGATGAACGAACGAGCGATGATGACAAAACTTGTGCGCGCATATTTGGATCGAACTAATGAGCTATAATAAATTTGAGCGCTGATCTGAAAGGCCGTTAAACCATTTTTCAACATACAGACGTCGACGATTTTGCACGAGCCATAAATAATAGAATGGGGCAACAAGGGCCGAGCCGGATGTGGCCGAGCACGTTGTTACGCGTTGCGAACGTTTCTTGCAACCCACCCTGCGCGCGATCGGATGTTGGCAGGCGCTAAATGTAACGAGGCCAAAAAGAGGGAGGCGCACACACACATACACAATGTGGAGGGTTGCGTGTGTGTGTGTGTGTGTGTGTGTGTTAGGGAGTGTCCTGTAACTTTGCCGGCTGCAGAAGGGTGCAAACTAAACATAGATTCGATTTCTCTCTTCAATTCTTTTCTTTTTTTTTTGGCCAGCAACGACAACCCCTATAAATGCCCAAGCTTACACTTACAACACACACACACACACACACACACACACAGAGACGTATCGAACTAGTATTGCCAGGATATGGCTTGTAATTCTGTTGAGGCTGTCACGCACGATCGTTATTTGATCCTGCTGCTGCTGCTGCTTGGTACGAAAAAAACCGGAATTGAATAAAAATTTACAACAGTAACTGCCACAAACGAAGCAGCCACAAAAAGGACGCATGTGCGTGTGTGTGTGTGTGTGCGTCCGTGCGTCTATTTCCTACTTACATCCATCGCATAGTAGCGTATTCCAAATTTATTCAATATGAACGCCTCGTAGGGGTCAATGTCCCTCAAGCCAATGTAAACCAATTGATCCTTTGGCAAACTGAAATGAGTCACAAACAAACAAAAACTTAGACAAATATATATAGTAACTTACACATACACACACATATAGTATTTTGGGTGTGAGCATTTGTTAATTAATTACAAAAAACCATTAAGATAACAGCTGTTAGTTAAGGCATTTTTGAAGATTTTTTGAGGTTATGTTAAAAGTTTCGGATAAATGAGGTTCAACACGATTAGATCAAAAAGCTCTGGAAACCGAATCAAAAAAGGTTTGAAAATCAGTTTTAGGACCGTTCTTAACACAACTTTTGGGTTTATGTTTAAGTTGCCTTAGGGTTACTCAACTTTATAGGTTATGTTAAAGGCGCTTAAGGTTTTGCTAGCCAATCTTATTACAAAAAGTAAAATCTATCTATAAAAATAATGCAAACGAAAAGACTCATTGTGAGAACAACTTGTGAGGTTATGTTTATGTTCAGGTTATATCGAATAAGGTAATACTTTGATAGATAAGATAAGGTAGATAAGATCAAAAATAGTTGAGATTATGATGATCTCGACTTGAGAGATAACCCTCAACCTAACCTGAATGCATAATGATTGAACTTTCATCTACTATATCTTCGGCATTTAACGTCCGATTTCGTTTACAATTTCACAGGTTTTCATTATTTTGTCTATATTTTCAAAGACAATTCTCAAGTTATTCAAATCTAAGGTTTTAGTGTTATCGATTACATGCAGTATGAGTTATCGGTTATTTGAAACATTCTTGCTCTGCCTGTGGTTTATCAAAACTTATATTTTAGATTTGATGTATCTAGCTTTGAGATCAAGGGAGCTTATTTATCGATTCTGCTGTTGATGCTGATCAAGAATATATATATGTACCTCAGTACCTAATGGGTTCGGAGAGGCTTCCTTTACATGGGTTCGGGGTATAACAAAGCTATCAAAATTTGAATTAGGCAAATATCGAAGTTAAAACAAAATCTTTTCCTAAGTATATAGCTCAATCTGATCGACAGAACTTAAGAATGGCTTATGCTAGAAATAAACTCTATATAATATCATAGAGCATAAGCCACAGAGTTAGAAAATGGGATCGGGAAAGTTCCTGCTTCAGATGCTGATTAGTAAGCCAGGTGGCAAGAACTCAAAAACTGAGGCACTCAACTGTGGCAACAACTCTACAACTGGAAATGACAACTGGAACTCAAAACAATGCGTTCGGGGCACAATTTTTGTAAAAGAGAAAGCAGCAGCAACAACAACAACAACAACAGCAACAAACGGAAACACATGCCACAATTAAAATGGCAAGGCAGCATATCCTGCGTCCCTCTACACTCCTCTCGCTCTCTCTCGCTCTCTCACTTTCTCTCTCCTGCTGTCTTTCACACACAGAAAAAAATTATTTATAATTTGATTTGAAAATTAAACGAATTAAATACAATTCGTTTTGAAATTTAATGCGGAAAAACTTTGGTAAGAATATTTTCTATTTAAAATCGAAATGAAAAATGTTTGATTTTGAGTATGTGCGACTATATACTATATACAAATTGAAGATCTATCTAGGAATCGTGAATTTAAATTTAAAATGAATTATATTTGAATCAACTATTTTTTGTGCATAAATATCAATATTCTGACAAAATGAAAAACGTAATTTTTTTAAATAAATATTTTCATATTCAAATATAATTTTTTAAAATGATTTGAATATATATACATAAAAAAAGACGAAAACTATTGCCAAAAATGTTGGCAAAAAAGTATAAATTAGACGACTAACAATGTTTTTTTCTCTCTGTGTACACAAACAACTCTGAGAGAGTTTAGCGCTCACCGCTCTCTTGCTCTTGCTCTCTCTCTCTCTCTAGTTCGCGGTGTCTTATGGTAATTTCTATGATTATTAGTATTAGTTTTTTCGGGGGGAGAAAAAAAAGTGCATCTGTCTGTGTGCAACGAAACGTGCAAAGTTAAAAATCGCCCTAAGGATCATAATGTAAAATGTGTCGTAAGTTTTTTTGTGGGTTGCTCCAAGCCCGTTTTGTTAAGAGGGATGAAATGAATCATGGCCAGCTCTGTGCCTTGATCCTGATCCTGAACCCAAACCTATCTATTCTGGCCTGGTTGAGACAATGCTGTAATGCCTGCAGCACCTCTTCTTCTTCTTCTTCTGTTGTTGTTGTTGTTGTTTTTTGTTGTTGTTTGTTCGTATAAAACATAGGTCGGCCGAAAGGGGTGCATCCCCGTTATGCCCTTTTGTTTTTGTTATCCTGTGTGTTCACGGCTGCTTTTTTAATCCGACTGTTGTTGTTGTTGCTGCTGCCGGCACAATGCATTTTGTTTTGTTTTGCACCAGAGCCAAAAGGATTAAGCATGCTCCCCTGCCCCTGTCCCTGCCTCTGTCACTGCTCCTGTACCTAACACTTTGTTCAATGGTGTAAAATCCTGCCGCATGTTCATGCAAATGTGTTGCATACTCTTTGGCGCCGCCAACGAAGCGAAGGCGAGCGAAAGCTATTAGAAGAGAGCGCCACAAGCACGTGGGCAGCTCACACAAACACGCACACACACACACATACAGTATCAATAACTGAGAGCATGCGTCAGCAAAAAACATAGAAAATAAGAACAACAAAAGTTGCTGCAAATTAATTATTATCACAAATACTTATCGCTATAAATATACAACAAAACAATATGTAAATATGTGTGTGTGTTCTTAGGCATGTGTGTCTGTGTGATGAGCTAATCGTCAGATCGCCCATTTTTTGGCTGGCAACGCTGGTTCCTTCCTTCGTGAAGCTTAATGCTAATGTTAATGGTTATGTTAATGTATTTTTTTGTTGTCTGTTAAAACAGATAGAGATAGATAGAACTAAACTAAAGAAAGTTCAGCTGTTTCCCAATCTACTTTATTACATGTATATATGTATGTACGTATGTATTTATGTTTGTATGCGCTTTATTTGTGCTTATCTTGCAACGGATACGGCCAACACTTGCACATCGCCGATCTGTCTCGTCTCGTCTCGTCTGGACACCCCATTTTTGGGCTTGAACTGACCAAATCTCAAATAAAGCCAGAAACCACCCTAGTCAAAAAACAAAACAGTTGAGTTACATTTTTATGTTTTTGGCGACAACAACAACAACAACAATAACAATGTGTTCACTGTGTGTAAATTGGAACAGACAGGCGGCGACGGCAACGGCAACGGCGACGGCAAATATGTAATGTTGTGCCATTAAAATCAGCACATGAAAACCGGTGGGCAGCAAACAACAGGAAGCATACATACACACTTACAAAAACAGCGATATAGTGAATACAAGCGCAATTAAGCACACGCACGCATGCCAAAAACAAAAAAAAGAAAGAAAGAAAGAAAAAAAAACCCCTGCTAGACAGGCGCTTGGGTTGGCAATAGGGGGTGTAAGTTGTGTACAGAAACAACCCTGGCGTTAGTGGTTGTACAGCAGAACACGCACACACTAGCGAACAGCCCTCGCGCTCGTCAAGGATAACATTAATATGCATGCAAATCGACAGAGAGAGAGAGAGCGAGAGAATAAGAGAGAGTGCCAGCATCATAAAACGGTTGACGACCTCATTTCTAATAAAGCATAAACTGCAAAATATATATATGCAGTTTTGCAAAACTTATTTTATTAAAATCTGCATATTTCAAATGTAAAACGATATTTTGCCATTCACCTCAGCATCGATCATGCTTGCAACTTTCTGGCAACACTTTTACCGTCTGTTAAGTGGGCGTTGAAGGCTTCTCGATCATCAGCTGTATGACATGCGAACAAATATCCAGGCTTTTAACATTACCTTTCCAACGTACGGTAATCAGCCATTTTGATTGGAAGAGTTACATGACCAAAAGGTCACAAATTGTGTACATATCTATTATTTTGCTGTCTTGCTATCATATGGCGCTTAAATTTGAAAAGTTTGTTTAATATTCTTTAAGAATTGTTTATTTTTATTAATTAACGAACAATCTGATCTATTTGTTTGTGTATAAGCGCAATACAGGAGATTTGGCGTAACAGATCACCCACCAATAGCCTGCCAAGAAAACGAAGACGAAGAAGATTTTCAGAGGCAGGAGCAAAATACCTGAAAAGCGCATTGAGAGAGCAACCACGCAAAAGAGAACGAAAACAATGCAGAAAAAATAGCAACAAAACGAACGTTCTCTCGCTCTCGCACTCAAAATCGTTCTCAGAAAAAATATATACATACAGGCACACACATAAGAAACGAACGCGTTGTATATACATACATACATACTGTTGTATGGTGACTAGGGTAGCGAGGTTTGTGTTTGCGTTTATGTTCGCGTCATTTTCATTTCCACGCTAGACGTTGTACGCCGCAGTACGATTGAACGCTCGTGTGCGCTGCCTCAGCTCGTGTGTTCAGCTCATTTTGCAATTGATTTTTTATTTTTTTTTAAAAGTAATGAGAAATTAACGACCACAAAAGTTTAACAAAATACAATCATTGCCATAGAAAACTACGTAAAGTGCAGGAACAACTTAAATGTAATTCACCAACAAATATCAACTAACAACAACAACAACCACAGTAGCAGCCGCAACAAAACGTAAGCGTAACGAATAACAACGAAAAAAAAAATGCTTCAAAAATTGCCAAACGTTCGCTACGCGCTGCAAAATTGTGCAATTACATACATATACACAAACATATAAACGTACATGAATGCATTTACACACATACGTATGTATGTTTTTTTTTTTTGTTGCTTTCAAGTGGGTACCTGTGTGTGAGTGTGTGTGTGTAAAACAATTTGATCATGTATGCTAAAACACAAAATTACAATATGCAATGGGTATATAAAAAAACGTAAAGAGACGTAAAAGACTACAAACGGCAGCTCCAAACAGTTCAACAAACTCAAAAAGAGAGGCAAACGATCGGTGCCGGGAGGGCTTGAAGGCAGTGCCGAGCAACTAGACACAATATAGCAGTAGTAGTATTAATAGTTGTTGTTGTGCGTTAAAATCTACTGCTAAATGCTGCCGCTCTGCTTACTCTCTGTGATGTGTATCTGTAAAACGGGTGATGTGTGTTTGTGTGTGTGCACGTGTGTGTTTTTACGCTGCTGTCAGTTTGTGTGTAGCTGTGTGTGAGAGGCATAAAGGGCGCAGCTAGCATATTGATTTTATGTGCAGGAAAAGGAGCATTGTACGCCGACAACAACAATAGCAACGAATTAGAAGAAGACACTTATATAGAAGCCGCACTCTTTAAATTGTGGCGTTCTGTAATGGCGTTAGCTGAAAGTAGTAAACAAAAAGCCGGCTCGATAAATTAACTAGAAAATTTACATAAACAAACAAAACGTAAGCTGTATTTGAAACTCTGTTTGATTCTCAAACAGCAATGTAGCATGAGTGTTGTTAGAGCTAAAGAGGAGTATTTTTGTTACCACAGCAACACTTGAAATTTAACAAAAAGTAGTGCGCGAGCAGAGAGAATTGCGCGGAAATACAAATTAGAACAATTCAACAGCGAAAAAGTAATAACAAACTCAGCAGCAGTGAACCATTCTATGTATATGTTTTTTTTTTCAAGTTAGACAAAAACTACAAACATCACAGGAACAAAAACAAAAGCAGCGCGTGTTTTAATTTAATAAGCGCGATGTCTAGCAACAACAACAACAACAAAAAGAAACAACTTATAGATACTAAGTGCGTCGGTGTGTGAGCAAACATGTATGTATATAAACATACATACATACATACATATGAATGTGTGGTAAAATATGCGCGCTATTTAAAAAATATACATTTATGTATTTGTATGGTACATAAAAACAATTACAGCAACAACAATAATAATACAAATACAAAAAAAAATACTAGAAAACAGAAACAAAAACAATGGAGGGAGCTGCCATACATAATTTGTATGGCGAAAGGGAGCAAAAGAGCGAGGGCGGTAGGTCGCTCTCTCTCTCTCTCCCGCTCTTCCCAATAGCGCTCGCCATAAATTAGCACAGTGTCAGAGACGCAGCAGCAGCAGCAACTGAGAGATACTGTTATAATCATTAGTGTTGAGCAAAAAGAAGAAAAAAAACACAAGCTAAATTACAATAACAACAAGAGCAACCAACAAACACAATGTCTGAAATTGTGTAATGAAAACTCATTTGCGTCGGCTTGTTTCAAATAGTAAAATAAAAAAAAAAAAACGCTGTTGTTGTTGCTGTGACTACTGCTTGCTGTAGTGATACTTTCTGATTTGGGAAAAATCGATAAAATCGATAAATACGATAACCCCAACGCCCAATGCCTTTCACGAACAGACAAACTTACCGCTTTTTTTGTTTTTGTTTTTATCTACATTCTTTTTCATACAACAACAACAATAGACGACTACGGCGATTACAACGTCAGCGAACGTTTTATTATTAGCCCCCAAAATAGCCGCAATTTATAGCCAAACCAAAAAAACAAAAAAAAAGGAACATATCCTGCAATAAAAAACGGAGGCAAACCCATTGCCCATCACTAAGAGGTGAAGAAGAGAAAAAGGAAAGGATTAGCGCCGTGTAGAGCGCGCGCGCATATTAAACGGACAACAAGGAATTGAAATCAACTTGGTTGGCAAACAAAATAGCAACATTTTAACAGAACCAAGTGAGTATTAAATAATTACACACACACAACATGCTTACATATATTGTTTGTATGTCTCTACGTAACTGTATTTGAATGAGTGAGTGTGTTTGTGTGTTTGGGTGTGCTTGAATGGAAAGGATGAAGGAGAGCGCAAATGTTCCAGGCATGTTGAAATCTCGGTTGTCATCGAGAGAGGCTCGTTCCAATTTTTTTTTTTTTCGGCGTGAGGGCGTATTTGCCGCTGCTATGTTGGTACGTGTGTGTGTGTGTGTGTTAGTTTTTCGTTTGACCTTTTGACTTGCCTGAGTCTCGTTGTGCCAAAGAGACGGCAGCCAACAACTTCCAAACCAAAGTGCAAGTTCACAGATCATGCTACAAAGTAGTAGTAGTAGTAGCGTTGCCAGATTGTTGAAAATACATACGCACATGCACCGTTTGATTTGTGTTAACCCAAAGGGGGTGGCATTGTTCTCGCCGCTGTATTTAACCCTTAGGCGTGCCAAGCTTAAGTGTTGTATTTTTCGCAAAAGAAATATTACAACTTGATTTTACTTTTAGGGGTTGCTACATATATACATACATACGTCTCGCTGATGCACACACACGGGGCGGGTGGCTCAAACACACGCTTCAGCGAACGGGGGATGCTCATTTTTAGTTTTAAAGAATTTTTTTTTTTTATTTTGCTTTTCGGCGTTTTTCACAAGGGGTATGTCCTGATGCCGCTGCTGCAGAGTTCGTTGCCTGTCACTGTGCGTGTATGTATGTTGTGTACATATGTATGCGTGTATGTATATATTACATAACTGGGTTTGGCCGGGTACGTGCTTTGTTACAATTTCCAACAACAACAACAACTACAAAGTTAACGACAACCGGAACAGGAACAGGAGCAGGGAACGGACGAACGGACGAGAGAGACAGACGGAGAGAGTGAGAGAGACGTCAACGCTAGCATAGAAGGAAAGCATTGCAAGGACCTGCGCTCAGTAGCATCGCGTGCTTGCGACGTAGCGGGTCTCGCAGCGGCAACGACATATTCCAAAAGAAATAAATAAAAACGAAAGAAAAAGCTCATCGCACAAAACAAAAAAACTCTCCACCTTCACCTACACGAACGCTCTCGACCACTCCACCTACGCGCATTTCTAGGTGTGTGCTTGTGTGTGTGTGTGTATTTGTCACAGTGTGTCTGTGTGTTTGTGTGTGTGCTTGCCGAGTGCCTTTTGCTGTCTGTGCCTGAGATTCCAATAACTCTCTCTCGCTCTTGCTCTTGCTCTCTCGTCTTGTCTCTGTGTCCGTGTCCGTGTGTGTGCCTGTGCCTGTGTGTGTGTGTGCGTGCTAAGGCAAAAGTAAGTTCTGAACGAAAGTTGTTCGTTAAAAGTGGGCCGCTGAGCGGCGCCAGGGTGTAAAGCTTTAACTTAACTAACCGTTAACTAAACTAGAACTTACTCATTGCTTAAACTATTTCCATCTATCTAACGTTTAAATATTATTTTTTGGCTATCCTTCTACTCATACAATAACTCAAGTTTGATTGTTTCTAAAAGGAAACCTTTTTAAATGTTATTCATGCTGAAATACATACATAAATATATATATGCATGTACATTTGTATGTTAAGAAAATTTGGCAAAATTAACAACAACAAAAAATAACATCTTATTTAAAAGAAGCTCGTAAGAATTAAGGAAATAACAACCTGATTTTTTTTATATTGTGGGCAAGGTTTAAAAAATTGATATTTTTATTTAGAAAAATATTTCTTAACTTTTATGTTTGGTTTAGAAAAGTTCTGCTTTGTGTGCATCAACTATTTAATCCAGCGGTCGGGGAACCGGGGTAAATTACCCCAAATAGGGTAAAAGTTAAATTTCTGGGGGTTATGGTAATGATTAAAAAGTATATATATTTTAAATTTTATATTCTATTGAGTTTTTTTTTATTTATTTTATTTTTTTGCTCTTCACTATGGGGTAAAGTTAACTTCCACAACAATATTTTGGGGTAATTCATTAAATGGAATATATTTTAAAATTTGTATTCTATTGAGATTTTTTTATCTCTATTTTTTTTTTGGCGCTTTTCTATGGGGTAAAGTGTAATTCATTAAAAAGTATATATTTAAAATTTTACCTTGATCTTTTTTTTTTCTCTTTTTTTTCTCTCTCCACTATGGGTTAAAGTTAACTTCCACAACAATATAATATTTTGGGGTAATTCATTAAAAAGTATATTTTTTTTTGGGGTAACTTCAAGTTTGACAAAAAAATTTTTGGTAATGATTCAAGAAGTTCCCCGACCGCTGAGAATGTTTCTAATCAACATTAAAAACATTTTGAGTTAAGCTTAAAAATACGATAGAAATCTACAATTTATTTAAATAAAATTCGAAAAAAAATAACCAAGTAAAATGATTAAAAAATGCTACTAACACACTTAGCAAATGGTTTAATCTTGACATATTATCTTTATTAAATTCCATGTGCTGCGCCTGCGTTGGCCTCCCCAACAATCAATCAATCAACAACACCAACATCAACAACACCAACAACAATAACCACATTCGACAATCATAGTGGATTTTATGATGGCAAATACTGGCGCCACGGGCGTTGATACACAAGCGCAATTGATGCAAAGCGCTGCTGCGGCGGCAGCGGTGGCAGCGACAAATGTGGCAGCGCCTGTACAGAATGCAGCAGCTGTTGCCGCCGCCGCACAGCTGCAACAGCAGCAGCAACAAGTACAGCAAGCGATATTGCAAGTGCAACAGCAGCAGACACAGCAAGCGGTTGCCGCTGCCGCCGCGGCTGTGACACAGCAATTGCAACAGCAACAGCAGGCGGTCGTTCAGCAAGCGGTTGTGCAACAGCAGCAGCAAGTTGTTGCACAGCAGCAGCAACAGCAAGTGCAGCAAGCCGTTGTCGCCGTGCAACAGCAACAACAGCAACAACAGCAGCAGCAGCAGCAAGTGCAACAACAAGTGCAACAGCAAGTGCAACAGCAAGTGCAACAGCAAGTGCAACAGCAAGTGCAACAACAAGTACAACAGCAAGTGCAACAACAAGTCCAGCAAGCAAACACAAACGGCAACTCGAGCGTCTCCCAAAATGGCAGCAACGGCAGCAGCGAAACGCGCACAAATCTCATTGTCAACTACTTGCCACAAACAATGACAGAGGACGAGATCCGTTCGCTCTTTAGCAGCGTCGGTGAGATCGAATCGGTTAAGCTGATACGCGACAAATCCCAAGTCTATATCGATCCACTCAATCCACAAGCGCCCAGCAAGGGCCAAAGCCTTGGCTATGGCTTTGTCAACTATGTTCGTCCGCAGGACGCCGAACAGGCGGTCAATGTGCTCAATGGACTACGTTTGCAGAACAAAACGATCAAAGTATCATTCGCGCGACCCTCGTCCGATGCGATCAAGGGCGCCAATCTGTATGTATCGGGACTGCCAAAGACAATGACCCAACAGGAGCTGGAGGCCATATTTGCGCCATTTGGTGCAATCATTACATCGCGCATACTCCTCAATGCCGGCAACGATTCACAGACCAAAGGCGTCGGCTTCATACGTTTCGATAAGCGCGAGGAGGCAACACGTGCGATAATCGCATTGAATGGCACAACGCCAAGCAGCTGCACCGATCCCATCGTTGTCAAATTCTCCAATACGCCCGGCAGCACCAGCAAGATCATTCAGCCCCAACTGCCCGCATTCTTGAACCCACAACTGGTGCGACGCATTGGCGGCGCGATGCATACGCCCGTTAATAAGGGCCTGGCACGCTTTTCGCCCATGGCCGGCGATATGTTGGATGTTATGTTGCCGAATGGTTTGGGTGCCGCGGCGGCGGCAGCAACAACGCTTGCATCCGGTCCCGGTGGCGCCTATCCCATATTCATATACAATTTGGCACCCGAAACGGAAGAGGCTGCACTCTGGCAGCTATTTGGGCCATTCGGCGCTGTGCAATCGGTGAAGATCGTCAAGGATCCAACAACAAATCAATGCAAAGGCTATGGCTTTGTATCCATGACCAACTACGATGAGGCCGCAATGGCCATTCGTGCCCTCAATGGTTATACCATGGGCAATCGTGTGCTGCAGGTCAGCTTTAAGACCAATAAGGCCAAGTAAACTGCTCTGTGTGCTGTGTGCGTCTCTACACATTGCTACACACACACACATATATACTTATCTAGTTTATACACACACACACAACACACACATAACACAACACAACTCAGTTATACATATATATATATACATATATAAATATGCATGGTCTAAATAATGATGAACTAAGCGCAACAAAAGATGTATGTGTTCAACACACACACACATACACACACACACACATACATATACACAATTACACATACTAACATGCAGAGAAGACATCCTCTCTCTTGGCTTCAAAAAAAACAACAACAACGAAAGAGGCGACGGCTTCTCAAACAACAAAAAATAACAAAAATCGTTGCAATAGCAAAATTCTTCTTTAGTATTTAAGTAAAACAAAACAAAAAAAAACCTAAACTTAAACAACAAAAACACAACAACAACAACGTACGTACGTACGTATGTCGAATGCAATATATAGAAAAACAAAAACAAATGGTTGTCCCTTTTGGGCGCCCGAGCAGGGACAAAGAAACAAAAAAAAAAACAAAAACAAAAAAAAATCAATTGCAGTCGCAGTCAAATTAATCGCAAAGCAAAAAAACAAAACAAAGAAATCTACAAAACAAAAAAAAAGGAATTTTGAGAATTAACTTAATGAAAATTAAAACCTAGCGAAAAGAAAAACAATTTTTTAAAATTATTACTATATATATATAATATAAGCCGCAATGAAATCTTCCAGTAACAAAATGAAAAACAAAAGCAAAAACAAAAACCAAAAACAAACAAACCCAAAGCTGTTAATTACACTTCAATTTTTTTCTAAAAAAAACAAAAATCCACGAAAAAAAAAGAAAGTGAGAAGAAACAAGCTTAAAAACATTTTCGAAATATTTTTAAAAATAGTATTTCACAGTGTTTGAGAGAGTCTTGGACGTTAGTTATTGTCTGTTTTCGAATTCGACGACGCTTGCAAAAATTCTAAAAAAAAGTATTCAACAAGGACAACATATATATATATATATATATATATATAATGCATAAACACAAGGAGGCTGCTACAGTATTACCAAAACGAAACAAAAACAAAATGAAAATGAAAAAAAGGAAGAATAATATTAATGAAATTTAATAATTATATATATATGTTCTTGTATGTACATATACATATATATATGTATGTATGTATATGCTATATGAATTTTAATGTTTTGTGTTTGTTTTTCTTACATATACTATATACTATATATATATATGTGTATGTATATATGTATATGTATTAAGCAAAACGAAAGTCAAGCGAATATTTCAAGCAAAACTAACGGCCGACTCGCACACACACACACACACACACATACACACACACACACACACACGCACATACATACATACACACGCAAGCAGATAGAAACTTTTTGGGGCATGTGTGCAAACAGAAACATATATAATTAAAGCAAATTAGAGAGCGATGAAAAATAATTAAAAAAAAACAAAAGCAAAAACAAAAGCAAAAGCAAAATAGAATATGCGAAAACAACAAAAAATATATACAATAATTTATGCGCAAATTTGAAGAAAAGTTTTACTAAAGTAAAAAAATTGTTAGTGAAAAATAAATATATATATATATATAAATATATATATAATTATACTATAATATTTATACATATATATAAATTTTTATTTATATATATATATATCTTCTATATATATATATATATACCTTATATACTTTAAAGTTCAAGCGTAAATAACAATTTGCTAAAAAGAAATGTTTAAACAAAACCAACAACAACAACAAAAGCGTAGCACAAAAACTCAGTTAACTAAAACTATAAAAAAACAACCAAAACATTTTTTATATGACAGATAAGAAACAAAGCGTTATTCTTAGCTATTTAAGTGATCCTTTTGTTAAAACCAAAACAAAAAATAAGAAAAAAAAGAGTTAAAACAATACAAAAATGCCGTTAAAGACGACAATTTTTGGCACTAACAATCAAATTCAACTGTACACAATAGTACGGTACACCACTGTTTGCCGTAGCACAGTCAACAGTAGTGTCCCATGCCATAAGGTACAGCTACAGTACAGAAGTGCAGTACAGGTACAGCTTGGTACAGTACAGAAGTGCAGTTAGGTACAGCTTGGTACAGTACCGGTAGTACCGTAACCGTTTCACATGACCGATAATTATTGTTCCCAATTATTGTTCCCTCCTCCTACTTCTTCTGCTTCCCACACACATTATTATTATTATGATCTGTGTAGGAATTTAAGTTTATCCGTTCAGTGTATTTCCCGTTCAGTTTCAATTCTGGTTTCAATTTTCATAGATTTGGTTTTTTTTTGGTTTTGTTTTTTAGGGTTTATTTTGTGCGAATTAAACAAATTTAAGTTTTGCTTCAATTGGATTCGGTTTCATATATATATATATATATATATATATGTATATAAGTTTTGTATGATTTCTTTGTTTCTTTGTATTTGAGATTTGAGAGTATTCGAAACCGTTAAAAAAAGCGCTCGTAGTTGAAATTTTTTAGCCATGCATATTTATTTAATGTATTGCATACGAAAAGATACTTATGAAAATACGTTTTCTGATTTCATTATTATTATTATTATTATTCTGATTATGATTATGAAAAACCAATCAACATATACTTCTATATATATATACACACACACACATACATACATATATACTATTTATATTAATTTCAATAATGATTTATTTTTCGTCGTCTTTATAGTAGTTACAATATATATATATATACATCGTACATGTCTAGTAACAATTACTTTATGTCAAATAATTAAGTTCAAAGTACACTTCAAGAAATCAAGAATTAAGAATCAAGAATACCTTAAACAAACACAAGATCCTTAGCAAAAAGAAACAAAAATATTTATAAAAAGAAAAATGCTAATCGTGCAAAAATGAATATGAATTATGTATAAACAAAAGAGAAAAACAAAAAATATTCTTCGTAATTATTATTATTATACTTCTTTTTTTTTATACACATATACTATATATATATAACTATAGGGGGAAAAAAAACAATTTTTTGTTTGAACAAAATTTGCAACAAGAAATCTAGTCAGCAAACTGAAGTAGCAGAAACGAAGAAGAAACGAAGATAAGAAAATGAAAACAATATAAAAATAAGTTAAATATGTCGAAAAGTGTAGGCAAAAAAACAAACAAAAATATTTTCAATATACCGTAAACGTATAATGCAAGTTTATATACATACATATATATACATATTTATGTATATATATATATTAATATAATCTAATTTAAAAAATATACACCATTATAAACAAACAATTTAGCAAAGAAAACAAAAACAACCATGTAGCTTGAAAGTATAAGGAAAGAAGAAGAAGAAAAAATCACCCGAAACATAGAAAGAAAACTCCTTAAAAAAATATGAAAAATCCAATACTATAACTATACTATATAACATACAAAAAAACAAATATACACTTAAATTCTAGGTAAAAATTTAAGCATAGCAAAATTGAGCGCGCTCAGCCTAAAAAAACAATAACTTTCTTGCAAATTTTCAAAATCTGTATTTGAATATTTTCTTTCTTTTTTTTTTTTTGTTTTTTTTTCCAATCACTCACGAAAAACACAACAAAAACAATGAAATTATAATTTATATCATAATTCTTTCTTAAACATTTTTTTGTAATATTAAAATTAAAATATATCCAAAGATTTAGTTTCTTTACACAATTTATATGTACCAATTTCTTTAACGAAAGCGAAAGAGAGAGAGAGAGAGAGAACGAACAAACGAACGAACGAAATAACTGTTCGCAAAAAGCAAAAGAGAAAGCGAGATGGCAGCTGTGTTTCTTTTTCATTTGTATTTGCTTTCTTTTGCTTTTTGCTAGTTTTATATGTTTAATGTAGTTCGTTTAGCTAACAAAGCGAACAGAAATTGAAGAATGATATACATTATATATATATATATATAGATAACGATAAACACGTTACTCAATAAGTGAAATTATGTACTTGATTTTGTTTAATTTATTTGTCAAACTATATTATAATTATTTTTTTTTTTACTTTTCCCCTTCAATAATATATATGTAATTCTTATACTGTGCAATAGTTTTAAAAATGCAGTTACAACAGCAACAACAACAACAACAACAAAACATGCATCTCAGCTTAATTACGATTATAATTTCCTTAAGTAAAAAAACCAAAAAAAAAAAACAAAAAAATAAAAAACAAAATAAATTGAAGTAAATGAAACGTAAAAAATGAGTTGGTGAAGTTAAGAAGAACAAATCATTTATATATATATGTAAATATATATGTATATATATATATGTACATGTGTATATATATATGCTTATATATATGTATATATTTATTTATGATTATTATTATTATTATGCTAAAAACTACAATATAACAATTATTTTTTCGTGTAATTTTCGCATTAAGCAAATTTGATCTATATATATTTATATATACACACTATATATATAATTTTTTTCTTTAACTGTAAGTGCAAACAAAACAAAAATGAAAAACGAAAACAAAAGCAAACCAACAACAACAGAAACAAAAAAGAATATTTATATTATTTAATGTATTTTGTAATTCATTTAAATTCCAAAAGCAAACGAATTCATTTCTTTTGATTTAAACGAGCGCAATCTCACCCACACACACACACACACACAAACACACACACACAGTAGCAGCCAGATCTCCCGCTCTTACACACACACACACACACACACACTGACTCTCTCTCAGTTTCTCTTAGCGCCATATTTGCTTCAGTGTTCTGAAACATGAAAAAAGGAAATTATGATTTGATTTTCACTTACAAACTATATTTATTATTATTATTATTAATGATTTATGTATTTTTCCATTTTTGATTTGAACTTATATTATTTGTAAACCCTATAAAAACACACACACACACATACGTACACATACAAGCTAGCCGGCGAATATTATATGTAGATGTACGTATCTAATATAATGTTAATGTGTATTTGAAAAATTGTGTTTGAATTGACTTTTTTTTTCTTTGTTTTTTTTTCGGATAATTTTTTGCTTTTTTTTTCTACTCGGTTTCTTTTGATTATGATTATTATGTTTATTACTCATTATATATTTATGTTTAATTTTATGATTTTTATTATAATTTCTGTTTGACATTTGCCCAGAACAAGCAGCAGCAGCCGCAACACAACAACAACAACAATAATTTTTCAATAAAAAAAAACACTTGATAAATTTTTGCATAATTTTTACGTTTTTGTTTTAATCTATTATTATTATTTTTTTTTTATGTATTATTTTGAATATTTGATCTTAAAACTTTATACTTTCTTATCTTTAAATATGTACCCTTTCCCCCCTCCCCCCCGCCAAACCAATCTTAACCGTTCTATGTGTGGAACCTGCCTCGCCATTCGCAACCCGCAGTGTAAAAAGCTCCTTCGGAGCCTCACACACACACACACATACAAAATGGGCTTGGAATGAACACACACACACACACACACACACAATTCCAGTCCCGGCCAAGCTAGTCATGCCAGCAATTAAATGATCTCAAAAGCTCGAAAAAATTCCACTACAACACCAACAACATCTACACTAGTCAAAATGTAATTCGATTCGTTAACTCTCTCTTCACACTCTCACACATACGCACACACGCACATCTCATACATACATACATTCTCTCTGGCACATTCCATGAACTGTGAGACTTAACGAAACTCGACGAAGAAACGTTGCAATTCTTTCTTTCTTTTTTTTTTACCAGATGCGATATTAACAATATTTTGTTTTTGTGTGCAAAACCGAGAAACCTTTGATTTTAATTCAATTGATTATAAATTATGATTAGTTAGCTTTAATCTTATGCTTAGTTAACATTTAATCTATATAGTAATATGCGCTTATTATTTATATATGTATATATATATATATATATTAATACGTATATATATATACAACAACAAAAAGCAAACATAAACATAACGCTAAAAACAAAAGACAAAACAAAAACAAAAAATGTTCGTTCAACCATAAAATAGAATACTGGGCGAACCTTAACTTACATATATACTACTACCTTATCATAACTCAAACCAAAAAAAAATATAATGAAATTAAATGAAATGAGAAAAAAGGCAACAAAAGAAAAGAAAAACAAAAAAAATCACCAACCAGTACAGCATAATAACACAACACGCCAGATATACTATATATATATATATGTATATTATACATGCAAAAAAACAAAAAAATTATTATGATTACGAAGGTGCTGAAGATGATGATGAAAAAACTACTTAATTTTTTATTAACATATTTATATCAATTAATTAATAATATTTATCCAAACATTTCAAATGATATTTCAACACACAAAAAACTGGAAAACAATGCAACAAAAAAAAAAAACAAAAAAGTAAAAAAAAAGTAATAATAATAACCAAAAATTAATATTATAAATGTTTTTGCAAAATATATGATTATGAGTTTTTCTTGCTTTGCATATCAATGTACACAAAACTTGGTTCAGTTTTATCCTTCAGTTCAAGTTTTCCTTTTAACTCCAACAACCCCGCCCACCCAACACCCCATCAATCAGTTGGTTCATTTCTGTGTTTTCGGTACTCTTCTCTCTTTTGTTCGTTTTACTTTTACAGTTATTTTTACTCTTTACTCGTTTCTCGTTTCCAAAAACGTTCTGTTCTCTTCTCTTCTATTCTACCTTTTCTATTTCTCCCTCTCTCCCTAGTCGCTTCGACTGTGCTCAGTTCTTTGTTTTATCTCTCGCTCTCTCTTTTCTTGTTTTACTCGTAAGTTATACCCTACGCCGCTCTCTCTCTCTTTCACTCGCTCTCGTTGTTGTACAAGCGCTCGTCGCTCTTTCAAGTTACCCGAAAATTTCTTTTGTTTTACAGTTCACATCTTTGGTTTAACTTTTGTGATTTGTAATTGATTCTTTTCTTTTTACAGTGTAACTTGTGTTATCTTTCATATACTCACACACACACGCACACACACACACACACACATACAGATCGACACACCGTTTTTACTCCAAATTGTTTCAGTTGTTGTGCTACAGTCTCCAAAAATACCAACAAAGTGTTCAGTGTTTTTTAACAATTTTTACAAAAACAACCAAAAGCGTATATGTTTTTTTGCGCTGTGTATTTTACAAACGACTTGAGTTCATTTTCATTTAGTGTGTAAGTAAGCCAAAACCCAAAAAAAAACCCAAAAAAAAACCATAGAAAAAATAACGAAAAAGCTAAAAAATATCACGAAACTTCATTTGCAAGTTGCCCTCCCAAACGATTTCTCTCAGTGTAATGGGATCGTAGTTATATATACAGTTATACAGTTTTGGTTTTCTCCTTTAATTTTGCTTAGTCTCATCATTCTTTGCTCTCCCCCGCCCCACCTTTTGGTTTCTCGATTGTTGTTGTTGTAGCTAACGCAAGATTTTTATTTTTTATATATATATCTGATGTGAATTGAGTTTTATTTCCGGTAAGTAGAGAGCAAAGAAAGTTGAAACTTGAAGATAAAGCTACCAACTGAAAGAAAAAAACACGGCTAAAACATACTTACTTACTTACTTGATTACTTATCTAATTACTTACTTGATTACATTTAAAAAAAAAAACCCAAAAAAAACCAAAAACAAAACAACAAAAATCGTTTTTAACCAGGCTAATATATTATATATATAATTTGATTTGCTTTCCTCTGTACAGCGTTGAATATTTGAATATTTGAATATATATTTGATTTTCCTCAATAATAAACATCGCCCATGATGACTTTTTTGACTTTAAAACAATGGTTTTACTTTTTATAATCTTTTTTCTATTGTAGCTAACGACAAAAAAACGAAAAAAAGAAACAAAAAAAAAAGAAAAATGATTTTTAACCGAGTCGAATGCATATTTCTAATTTGTTGTTTTTCTCTTGATTTATTTTCAGGCGTGTGTTGTTCGATTTTCAATTGAATTAAACATTTAACATTTACATTAATTACATATATATTATTACCTTGAATTAGTTAATTACTTAATTAATTGCAACAACCAACAAAATACCAACCAACAACAAAACCAAACCAAAAAGCAAAACACATTAATTACTGATTACTGTCTAATTATATATATAACTATATATATATATGATTCATTCGATATTTATTGTATTAACATACTTATTTATATATATATATCATTCTGTTTATATCTTTAATCCATTCTATGTTGTATCTGTACATATGAATGTATGTATGTGTGTGTGTGTTTGCCATATACATATACACAAATGTACAATACATACATTTCCATTCACACACATTCACACACACACACAAAACATTAATAACATCTCCTTATAAGTTTTGAGAACAGTTTTCAACTACTTTCCAAATACTTTTCCTTACACAAACCGAAAGAAATCGGAAATGGATAAAGATTCCGGCATGCCGAAACTCGAATATCCTTGCAAAACTTTAACGAAATCGCCTTAAATCTTTCCGAACTTTGATTTCTATTCGATTTTCTATTTCAAATCCGTAATTTCTTGATTTCTATTTCTAAAATGTTTGCAAGGTTCTTCAACAACAACAAAAAGCGATTATCAATTAAAAGTTAATTTTTTTTTTCTCATTTGTTGTTTGTAAACCGATTTCAAAATGCTCACAAAAATCGCTAGAGAAATCAATAGAATAGAAAAATTGTGTGAAAAAAAAACCAATAAATGTTGTAGTATGTTTTGTTTTAGATCGAAACCTTCTCACATTCTCAACACACACAAAAACAACAAGATCAAGATATCAACTAACGTACGAAAGCACCAACAAACCACCAAAAAACCACCGATATATATATATATATATACGATATGATTTTACAGCTTCAGTTACATTATCGAATATGTTCTCGAATTTCCTTGTTGTATTTTTGTATATTCTGTGCAGTATTTGTATTGTATATGTACTATAATACCAACACACCACCACATCATGATTTCTTTCAGTGTAACTCTATTTGTTTCTCTCTCTCACACACACACACACACACTCACACACACGCACACTTTCTTCCTCTCTTTCGTGGCGTCTGTCTGTCTCAGACTCTTTCGAACGCTTATCATTAACAAGAACAGAAAAAAAAATAAAATATTTTTAACCACATAAATGATGATAATTTAAATTTTTTTTGCATTTTAGCATCATATTTTCATCGGTTTTGGATTTGGATTATTGTGATCTAATAATTTTAAGTTTTATATAAACCACAAACAAATTTACTCGATATATTTATACTTTATATGTACTTAAAAAAAAAAAAAAACATTAAAAGTTAAAACTAAAACTTTTAAATGCCAGCGAATTTAACATTAAGTTTAAGCTAGAAATTTTGAATTAACTTTCGGTTTTCGGTTTCGGTTTCGATTTGATTTGATTTGTTTTGTAGCACCAGCTAGACTCGGTTTGGGGGCCCAAGTAGCGCCCACCATCACCCAAAAAAAACACCCCCTTCCAGCCATAATGCACCATACTTTAGATCAAGATATTTCGTAGCGGGTTTTTACTTTTGGTTTTGATCAAAAAAAGCAATTTTATTTAATTTTTTTTTCTTATCTGTAAAGTCAAGAACTAATGGGTTTTGCTAAGCTGTGAATTAAGTTCATTTGTAGATCGTTCTTCCAATCCAAAAATATATATATACATCTTTACCTATTTAGTCAATTAATTGTGAAACTTGAATAGAACGCAAAGCGCTCAAATGACTTAACCAATTTAATTGGTGAATTTATTTATTTCTTTTTTTCTATTCTTTTTATTTTTATTTTGCATTCAATTTGTTTTCATTTTCATCGTTTACGCTAAACACATGCCAAACAGTATTTGCCAATTAAAAGTGAAATTTCTAAATGTAAACAAGTTTTATTTTTGTTTTTGGTTCGCAATTTTTTGTTTCTTTAAAGTAAACAAATTCTTTATCAGGGTTTTTGTTAAACTTGCAATATTTTTGATTAAATATTTTTGTTATGAGATTTTTAATGGTTAGGTTCCTTAACACAATCATAAAGCAGAAACTGCCAAAAAAAAAATACCAAAAAAAAAAAATCTAAGAAAACAAAGGATAACAAAAGAATGTTTTGAAAAATAAGAAATTAGGTTGCCAAGCAAATAAAAAAAAACTTAAATAGAACTAAAACCAAAGACTGAGAACCCAACGCAGCTCAAAACAGAATTAAGTTAAATATATATAGATACTTAAATCTAGATATATATATGTGAAACAAACAAATCAAAATCTAAATCTGTAGATCGAAAGCAAAAATCAAATATACTTAGTATTTTAAGACAACTGTGATAATAATAAAAAAAAAGACAGAGAGAGAGAGAAAGCTCCAAGATTTTAGAGCTAAATTAGATGATAAGTTTTCAACAACAACAACAACAAACACCAAGAACAGTGTTTGTGTTTTTAAATTGTAAGCAACGTTACAACGATAATGATAACGATAACAATAACGCTAGCGATAACGATAACACTAATAAAGAACTCATGAAATGTATTGAAGAAGATGGTGATGATGATGATGAAAAAGAAGGAGTATAGCAACACTTACCAATTGGGTGCGATCTTGTCAAGCAAGGCATGCTGCCAGGTTGGTCGCAGCTGTTGCAACAGGAACGAAACGGGCATGCCATGTATATTGCCCGACTGCGACGTACTATGCAAATTGATGTCCGCATGCGCATCGATCCACACCAGGGATAGGTTCGGTGTATGCTGCAAATGACCCGCCACGGAACCTGCCACAACAAATATTACATGAAAACAATATGGCAACACCGCCGTTTACAACCACCACCGTTACACTACCCACCAAAACCGATGGCATGATCTCCACCAATTGCTAGGAATTGTGCGTTCTGCTCCAGCATCAGTTGAACCTGGGCAATCAATGCCAGATTACAGGCCATAAAGTCGGCATAGTTGCGTATGTGATGGTAATGTTGGCGCTGCTGTTGCAGCAATGTTTCATCCACGGCATACGGCAAGTTGCCATAGTCTGTTATGATCAGACGCTCTGTAATCGATAAACGTAACGTAACGTAACGTAAAGAGAAAATATTAAAAGGAAATAAAAATTCAAAGTTCGAAATAAATATATTTGTTTGTTTTTTCTTCATTGAATATAGCTTTGCAGTGATTATGAGGTTATATTATATCTTTGGATTTGTCAAAACTTATTTTCCATATTGGTCCTAACTATAATCAACAATTTGTCGATTGTTCATAATGAATTTTATATATGTTTGTCTATTTGGGCGTGCCCGACATATCGATAACTTATTCGGTTATTAATAAACACAATTTATCGATAACAATAACATCACGACTTATCGATAACTTACTTACTTATTAAAAAACATAACAATAACTCCAAAAATTAAAAAAAAAGTTTTTGTTTATCGATAACTTATTTGGTTATTAATAAACATAATTTATCGATAACAATAACATCTCGACTTATCGATAACTTACTTGGTTATTAAAAAACAAAATAACAATAACAGCAAAAACAAAAACCGCACTTTTCACAGGTTTAGGATAGGGTACATAATAGTGTAGCTAGCCTTCCGATATTTAACCGATTTTTTTAGCTTACCATCGCTGCTTTGTAGCACCTGACGCAGATTATTTTGACGCAACAGATCGGGAGCTAGCTCAACGCCCTGCTTTGACTGGCCCTTGGAAAATGGCACACCTATAATGCCCAAGCTCTTTGCCTCTGTGGCAGCTGCAGCAGCACTAAGAAAGCGTTGCTGCTGCAATGACTTTGTTGCAATTCGTCTCATTTGTGTCCACCACATGGTTATTTCAGATCTCTGATGTGCTGTTGTCTGTGTTTGGCCAACTCTTCGCAACTGATTTGATGTCGTCAATAATCATCTGGTGTTGACGCTGGCGCTGGCGCTGAAGCGTACGCTGATAAATGTCGCATCTTAATGGCAGTTCCTCAACGCACCGCACTGCCCCCAGATAGCGTCATGACATGATAAGGCAGCATCGCGATAACCTTGATCCTGGCCAAACAACATACATACACATATATACGAACAAACTACAGTGAACTCTTGATATAAAACATTTTAAATAATTCCATTTCCCCAAGATAAAAATAAAATTGCATTTTGTTTCAAAATGTTTCAAAGACATGTTTTATTTGGGCTCTTAATCTCTTACTTCGTGTTGATATAATATTTTACTAATAATTCATTTGAAGTTTCAAATCTCTGAGTTGTTACTGTACCTTAACACTTTGTTCATCTATATACATTGTAATTTGTCAGTCCGGAAAGTGTATATATTGCTTACATACATATTTGCGCAATCAACTTTACTTGAAATAGATTAATCAATTATGTGATACTTATAAACATGTTCAATAACATATAGCATAATGTTAGCAAAACGTTTTAATACCATAAGTTTTAGGAATTGAAAACAGTTAAAATCTTAAAGTTTAGAAAACAGGAAGAAGCTAATATTAAACTATTTCCTTGAATGAATTTTACAATCAACAAAAACCATTTAAAGGGCATTTAACCAGCGGTGTGGTGAAGAAACTCTTTAATTTCATTATTTCAATATTAATCTATTTAATTTGTCATACCATACAAAACACAAACTTGCTTTAATTCCTTTTGTTCCCCTCAATAGCTCGTCGAATATTACATACCCTTTTAAGTAATATATATATCTACATTTTGTATTGATCTTAATCACTAATATATCAATATATGCCTTCCAAACGATTCTGGTGTCGAATTCGCATATCTATGAATCTTTGCTTCCTTTTCCGATACCTTGAAAACATCCAAAATTTAGTTTTAGAAATTTTCACCTAAAAAAAAAATGTTTTAATGTGATTTTCGTTTTTATGGAGCCAAAATCAATAAGAAAAATATGTTAAAATTTTCAGACACAAAATTTATTTTATTTTTTGAATAATTAATCTTTGATTTCGATAAAATGAAATTTTTGTAAATTTCTTGAGCTCTCCTATAACTAACCATGCCTAAGAAATCGATTGATACAGTTTGACCAAGCGTTTAAAATTCAGCATGATCGTTAAATATAGATATACATCCACAAAATCTGATCTGATCTGATCCACAAAAGGACACTAAGTTGTCCGCCTACAGCAGAAATTTAAGATATTTCGAATAAAATACAAGATTTGGATGGGTTTTTTTCTTGGTTAAGGTACTTGTACATACACGTATTTATTTTGATTAAAATGCATATTAGACTTACTTAGATACTGTATAAATATTGATACTATAAATAGATTTATATAATGTATCTAGATATGTACATATGTTCTAAAATTATTATTTGATTTTTCGTACTATGTGTGCACCATTTGGAATATGTGTGTATATATATATTTATATAGTTATAAAAGTATAAAGTGCTTAGTAAATTGGGTTTAAAATCGTGCATATCCTTATACTATATAAAAATATACACATACGTGTATACATTGTATGTGTGGTGAAAATTCAAAATTCAAAAGGAGTGCATACGCTCTTTACAAATATCAAACTACAAAAAAGTAGCAAAAAAATATAAACACTATATATAAAGTATATAGAGAAATATGTTAGATATTAAAACTGGTACTATTAGCTGTTTTTTGGAATGTAATTTCAATTGGTTTGATTGTTTCCAAATATATATTTATATATATATTTGTGAATGCATGTGATATATGTATGTATGTATGTATGCTTCTTTCTACTCCATTTCACTTTCCTCCATTTTTTCTTTAATTTTTAGTTTTTGTCTCTTTTGTTATGTGTGTGTTTTTTTTTTGTAAGGCTCAGTCTTAAAAGTAGTTAGAATTTTATTATTTGGACAGCACATACATACATATACATATATCAATGTTTAAATATTCTTACATAGAGATTCGCGAATACATTAGATCGCATTTGGATATAAGGCTATTATATTGATCGTCTATGTTTGTATATATATATATATGTATGTATTTTTATGTACATAGCAAAGTTGGCAAAAAATTAAAAAAAAAAAAAATTTACAATTAAAAGATTAGATTATATAAGAAAATAAAGAGCGCTTGGTTTTTGAAAACGTTTAAATCACAGTTATGTTGTGTGTTTGTGTGTGTGTGAGTGTTGTTGTTGTTTTTGTAATTAAGTTCTATTGCTTGCGACGATTGGGGTTATGCAACATGACAATCTCATCGCCACTCTCATCGGCCATATCCATTTCTGGTTCCATTGCTGGCTCCATATCCATATCCAGATCCCGCTCATCATCCTCCTCATCATCATCATCCGTGTGTAGAATATGCTGCAGTTGCTCCTCATCAAAGTACGGCTGTATAGTCATGCCACCTGTGCCACAAAAGATACGATCATCAAATATGTATAAATGATGCCTTTTAGCATTGGACTTACGCTTGATGGGGGATCGGAATAGTTCCGTTTCACCATCGTCTCCAGCGTCGTCATCGAGCTCGAACTGTTCTTTACCCTTTTGGGGCAACAACGAGAAATTGTAGTAGGGCATCTTGCCACGATGTCGCCGATAAAACCAAAACTGGGCGCACAGCACACAAATGACAACGCTCACAATAATAAGAATGCTGGCAACAATTATGAATATGAAACGTGGCAAACCGAAAACATGCGCATTGAACTTTAGATGAAAGACAACATTCTCGGTGGCTTGGCCACCTTGGGGCAGACGAAGATCGCGTGTCGCCTCAAAATGACGTGGTGCCTCGACCTTCAAGGTGATGGCACCCAAAGGCACCGCCGCCAAATGATATTCTCCCATGCTGTTCGTAAAGTTGCGTATATGCGATAATCCTTTCGGCTGAATGACAGAGATCTTGGCATTGCGTATGGGATGATTTCTATCGTCCAGAACAATGCCTGAAAGTCAGAACAGAATAAGATCGATTCGATTTTAAAATAAAGAAAGCATGTTTGTTACCTGTTATGCTGGTGGTGCCACTAGCCGACTTGCCATTCAGTTCGGTTACCTCGCCTCGGATCAGTGTGTAGCCGTGCAGCTTTATAATGCCCAGATCATTGATGATGCCGTGCTGGACTTGCGGACTGATGACCTGTGACTCGTAGTTGGGCGCACTCACCTCCAGGCCATACACGCCCTTGGGCAGCATGAGTTGGAAACGTGCCGCATTCCTTGACACATTGTAGACGGTTGGATGCTCCAATAGTTTGACAAATGCCTCACGCAACGGCTGACCCTTGTCGTTTTGAACGTTGCCACTGATGCCCGTCTGGACGAGACTAAAGAAGTTTTTGATCTTCTCAATGTTGGTGCGCCACACGGAAGCAATATGTCCATGTTGCGGCATGCGGCAACACGACAAACCCAATGTATACATTGGTATATTGTACATTTTATGTAGTAGATTCGTCAGCCGATCCGTTGTCTCTCGATGCAGCTGTCGTGTCGCCGAGCTGCTGCACTGCAGCGGTGAATAATTAAACTCCGTTCGTTGTATGCTGTGTGCGAATTTCTCGAGAATCGAATCACCTCTTGGATAGCTGAGTTCCGAGCTGCCTGCCGTGAACGTCAACATCAAATCGAAACGTTCGTTGCGCAAAAATTGCAATAATAAATCTCGGGACGTCTCCGTTTCCGGGCTTAGTATACGCTCGGCCAGTTCATCGGGTATCATTGGATCACAGATCGTGTTGCTATAAAATTGACACATATAGTTATATATATATAGATAAGTTTGATTCTCAACTTACTTGGCATTGTACATGTTAAAAATCGGATTAAACTTTGCCGTTTGTGGCAAAAAATAGATAATGCTACGTTGCAGCAATTGCATCACAGAAGCATCCTGCAGCTTATGACCCTCGATCAAATGCCGCACCAGATTCAACATTATCTCCCTGCCCAAAGGTGCCGTTGTGTCATACAGTGAACTAATTACCAGCAGCTTAAACTTGTGCTCCTCCGGTTCACCAATCTATAAAAAAAAAAGTTGGATTAATTATGAACATTTTGATGAATATTAAAGAATCGTTCGTCAGACTTACATTCGAGGTTAGCTTGAGGTAGTTGAAATGCTGACTAAACTCATTGTCCGCATAGCCAAAGCTAGCAATTTGTTCATTCTGTGTCTCCATTTCGGCCAAGCGTTCCCGCACCTCGCCATTTGTGTGATATCGCGTATTGACAACATTCTCAATGATCCGAAAATCATTCGCCGATGCCCAATGCTGTGGATCATCGCGCATCAGTGTGACATCGAGACGCATGCCAAATGGCTCGGCATTGGGTATCTCCACCTCGACACGCAGCGGTGCATAGCCATCGGCGAGAACGGTGACATTATGGCGACCGGGCAATGCCAGTTTCCAATAGTCACCAAAGGTGCCACTATATGTTGTATGATTGCCGCCATCTAAGCCAACGGCGGCGCTCGCAATCGGTGTTCCAATGGAGCTGCGTACAAAGCCATGGATGCCATGATGCACCTGCTCGATGAACTGCAGCATTGGCTCAAGATTGTCATGCCAATAGCTTGGCAGATCTTTGGCCATCGGAAACTTGTCACAGCCCATCTCAATGGTTAGCTCCATGCAGCCGGCACGCACATAGTTCCAATCCTGCATGCCACCCGTCACACTATACCATTGGGCGCCATTTGTGATGCCATCGGCGAAGTGTTCGTTCTTGAACAGAGCACACGGCTTGCCCAGATGCATGCTGGGATGGGCATTCGAATAGATCAAGGCCAAATGGCGAAACAGCTCATTGTCCTCGGTGGGATTCAGTTTGCGTCCACTGATGCTCGCATCTCGCAAACGTGAATACGGATCATTGAAATCATTCTCATTGTCATCGTAGGGATAATTCGCAACCAGGGAGCCACCATGCAGATTCGCCGATAGCACAAATGGCAGCGATAGTGTCCAGTTCATGACGGCTGAAACTTCTGGTTCCGTCACTCTGTTGAACTTATCTGTACCATATTGATCGGGAAAGTTTCGATTCAAGTCCACATCATGGGCATTCGCACGTCCCATTCCACTGGCGATATCACCCTCACGCGACATCTCATAGCCATCTGGATTCATGCTATAAAGCATGTGCATTCGTGTGCCATTCACCAATCTTGTGATCCTCTCATCGTTCCCATACCGCTCCAGCATATATTTGGTGAGCAGCAGTAGCATCTCCTTGCCAACGACCTCATTGCCATGCATATTGGCAACATACTTAAACTCTGGCACACCCGGCACATGTGCACCCGGTGTACTCGATATTTCAAGCACCCATAAATCTCGTCCCTCCACACTCTTGCCAATGCTGTAGAGGCGTGTCAATGTTGGATAACTGGCGCTTACATTTCGCAGATAACTAAAAATATATACACATATTTATATGAAATCAATTTCAAATGGTGAAGAATAATATCATTCGATAGAAAAGCATACACATGGTAACACATTGTGCTTCTCATGTGCAGATATATATATATATTCAACTTCAACTTCAATTTCAATGTTCTATATCTCCATTGCTTCTCAACCGATTGCAATATTAATTTTACAGATTTTCATTATTTCGTCTATAGTTTCAAACAGCATTTCCAAGTATTCCAAATTCAAGTTAAATAATTGTTATCGATCACATGTGTATATCGAAAAAATGAAGAGTTATCGAAAATAAAAGAGCTTATGTTTCAAACGTTTAGCTAGTCCTATTTAATTTCAGTTAATTTTATCGATATCGATCACTTGTGTATATCGAAAAGATAAAGAGTTATCGAAAATAAAAGAGCTTATGTTCCAAATTTTTAGCTAGTCCCATTTCATTTCAGTTAATTTTATTGTTATCGATTACATGTGTACATCGTAAAGAGCAAGAGTTATCGAGTTATGGGGGGGGGGGGGGGGGTTTGAATGGTGGGGTGGGGTTAACTATACTGTTCAACTTTACTCACCTCTCCATGGCTGCATAGTTATGGTGTTCGAATTTGGTTGGTGTAAGGAAACCATCGTATTGCTCCTTAAGCTGGTCGGGCGGTTCGGCGCGTTCCACTATCTGTTTGCGAAAGTTGCCTGTGTGGTGAGAATAGAACAGAACAAAAACAAAGTTCACTGAGTTGCAATACTGTAGAGGGGGTGGAGGGGGGGGGGGGGCAAAGAATTGGCCGTGGTAGCAAAGGGAAAGCAAAGCAAAGCAAATGAATTGAATTGAAAAAACAAAACCGTAACCAAAAAATTTAAGCCAGTGCTAGACAGTTGATTTAAATCTTAGACCAAGACCAACTTATATTAAAAATAAAATACAATAACTAATAATATTAAATCTAAAACAAAATAAAAAAAAACCTACAGCTAAAGACATGCTTAAAAGTCAATTGTTTGAGCCAACGCCGCAGCAATGAATCAAATTGTAATGTGTTTGCTTTCAATGCATCTATATATTTATTTGATTTTTGATATTATATTAATTTTAAAAAAAATTGCGAGCAAGGAAGGAAAATAATTTGTAATTTGTAGTTAGTACTTATATCGAAAGAGATAAAAATGTTTAGGCCAAGTTAACAAGCTGGCGCACTTAAACTGGCTAATTCAGACAAAAGCCCTGAGTTATAATTGCCTTTTGTTTTTTTTTTTTCTATTATTGTTCATAATATTTGATATATTAAAAACTTAATTTATAATATTTTAGCTAAGCAAAACATCAAACATGAACAATTTTTCGCTTTCAGAGCCAGTTCAGTGACGATTGTGAACAAATATTATTTAAATACATTTATAATATATATTTTATATATATACTCTCGTATTGATATTATCTCTCTATGTCTAGACGGTGGAAGCTTTTTTAAACTTAAGCAAATTTTCTATAAGTTTTCTTTATTAAAATATTATTAAAAAAAAAAGTCATAGCATTCCACCAATATTTATATATATAATATACATATGTATATATTTGAATTAAAAGTGCTCTATTATATAAATATATATATATATATATATATATAGTGAAAAAATAAAACGCACTACGCAAAAATCATCAATTTTATTTTGCAAAGTTGGCCAAGTTATTATTTTTGTTGGTTTGTTCGTTATTTTGTCGATTTAATGTAATTATTTGTATATAGTATGTTATATTTATTACTATTTTGTTCGATTTGTTTGTGCTATATCATTATTTTATAATCATATTTGTATATATATTTTTGTGCGTATATATTTTATATAATAATGTTAACAATGTTTCAGACGTTCTTTTTTCTTTAACTGAAACAAAAAAAAAAAATCTTTTAAACAATCTTTTGTTACCATATTGTATATGTATGTATATTTATATATATGTATGTATATATGGGTATATATATATATATATATATATATATATATAAAGTATTAAGTTTATATAGTTACGTTCATGGTATATATATATATATGTTTTTTTACACATGGCTTTTACTGTCATCTAAATAAGCCGCTAAATATTTCAAACATAGCATATTTTATATAATGGAAGAGAGAGGGGGATAGAAAGAGTGAGATGTATAGGTTTCCCTTTAAGACAATTATCAGTTGATTAGGCTGTATAGGAACGATATAGACAGAGAGAGGGAGAGACGTAGAATGGACATTAAAAACTAAATGCGTTAATGGAAAAATGTACAAAAAACGTGAACAAATTTATGAAATATGCACAAATAAATTATACAAAAAAAAAAAAAATAGTATAATGCAAATGCAAATGTATATGTGTGTGTGTGTTTGTGTGAGTGTTTAAGTAGGCGTGGCTGTGAGGGCGTGCGTTAAAAGATGCATTTAAGTGATGCAAGATACTAAAATAGTTGCATTTGGTGTGGCAAAGAAATAGACAGAGAGAGAGAGAGAGAGAAAGAGAGAGAGAGCTACACAATGCCTCAATTAGTAAGATATATGTATATATAGTATATATGTTATTAGTTTTAGTAGGCAATTGAACCGATGGGTGGCGGTGCTGGTGGTTGCAGTGGTTGCTGTCGTTTTTGTAATCGCCCCGGCATTTAATGCCTAAAAAAGTATGGATTGTAATAACTGCTAATACCATCAAAATTGCTCTCAACGGGCGTCATTTTAAAGTCAACGCGCATTGCCTCCGCATTATTGTTGGTAACATGTATCTCCTGCGGTGCGCTCGATTGGTAACTGAAAAACAAAACCAAGAGTTTGTTGTATTCAACAATTTGTTTGTGGTGGTGTTGCATGCTACTCACCCAAAGGCCGACGCATAGACACTGTAAATGCCGGGTGTTAGTAGACGCCAATATTCGCCACGCTTTGTGGTGCGTATGGGCTTATCCTCAATGCCGGAGACAATAATGCTGGCATCCGCAATCGGATAACCGTTAACATCCTGCACCAGACCCTTGATGCCAATGTGTGCCTGCTTGAGCAGCTTCAACAGTGGCAGCTTATTGCGTGCCCATTCCTCGGGCAAACTGCTTGCCTCCGGATATTTGCAGCAGGACAACTCAATGGTCAGCTCAAAGCAATTGCTGAACGCATAGTTAAAGTCCTGCATGCCACCCGATAGCTCGTACCAGTCGGCGCCGTTGGTGATGCCACCGTTAAAGCTATCATTGCAATTGTTGCCGCTACGCATTATTGGATGATTATCGGAATATGTATGCGCCAGCTGTTTAAAGACACGATCATCCGGCGTTAGACTCTCCTCGCAGCAATCATTGTGGGCGCTACATATGGATCGAAAGAAATACAAATAAGATTCGATTCGATTCAAATCAAATCAATTAATTAAACTTACAGTGAATTGTCATAGGGATAGCTGGCAACGACGGCACCGCCATGGAAATTAGCCGAAATCACAAATGGTTTGCTAACAATCCATTCGGCCAGGGCTGCAGATTCTGGCTGACGCGATTGAGCGCGCAACTGATTCACATGATGCTGTTCGAGGCGATCGGGAAAATCGCGATTCAAGTCCACGTTAGCTGCATTATTGCGTCCCACATAATTTGGCAGCGATTCACAGTTACCCTCCTGCAAAAAGAGAGCGAAATAGTGGGACATTTAGACGACAGAGTTGCCACATTACATATGCATACGAGATTACGTGAATGATTACAGCTGAGCACTAATTTGACATTCAGATCGTGCGCGCACGCACGCACGCACGCATTTCATTTGTATAAGAGTTGACCAAACATGTCAGTTTAATATGACAGTCAGGTGATCAATGCAAAAACTCTTACAACACATATTAATATGTATACATATATGTATACACTATAGCGAGTGTGAAATGGGGCTACGACATTAAAGTTATACTACAATCAGAATCAAATTGGAGCAGCTGTCAATCAGTAAGTGACACTCAGAAAGCTAACATATTTAAATGCGGGTTACACAGAGTCAGACTGAGCGAAAGAGAGAGATAGAGAGACAATTGGCGCAACAAGATTGCATAAATAAACAAACTAATTGCAATGTGTACATACAGAATAATAAATGCACATACACACACACACACAAACACATTTGTAGTTATATACGTATGTATATGTAGGTGGGTAGTTTTGTCACAATGGCCGATCACGCAAAGTGGCGCTCTCAACAACAAAAATATCCCCCTTGTTGTGCGGTGACAAGGGAAATTCTATTGCATCACATACTGTAAAGCTGTAAAGTGCGGCTGACAAAAGTTTGAGTACAAAAGAGCTCTTAATTTCCTTTTTGGCAAATACAGGTAACTGTAGAATAAGCTCGCTCTCTGTAACAGTAATGCAATCCAATTGGAATTGTGCAAAAGCTACACTCAATATATGCGAATTGAATATTATTCATTTGATAATCACTTAAATAATGAATTCTGAATTTTTGCATATTCAATTAATGCAGCATTTATGAATTTCAAAAAGTAATTGTTCGACTTTTTTTAAATATTTACTGATTAAGTGTGAAGGCTACCTTGCTTAGAGTATGAATAAATTTTTCAATTGCGCAAACACACTTTATGCTTATGTAGCAAACGGTTGTGCAAACATAACATTTGCGTGACATCTGTTAGTATTTTGGATTCCTGTCAAGTTGAGCAAAAGGGATTTCAATGGCAACTGTTTAATGAACAGCACAAATATCAATAGAGTACGCAGAATACGCGTGTGTGTGTGTGCGTCTTGTGTATTTTCTGAAGCCCAACGGTAAATCAAAAAAAAAAAAGCAACAAGCTGTGCAATATGTCAACAATCAGGCGCGCCCGTGTGCAGAAACAGAAAGAGAAAGAGAGAGTGTCACATTGGTGATGAACGAATGTCGGGGAAGAGAATTGTGCCCTAACGCAATCAAAAGCAAAGTGCGCAGCAGCAAGCAAAACCAAAATTTCCAAATTTCATAGCATATTGATTTTTCCAGCAATGAATTACACGCAAACAGGTGACAGATAATTGGATGAATGGATGGTTGGACATACCTGTGACAAAGCATAACCATCGGGATTCATGGTAGGCATTAAATAGATATCGGTGCTATTTATAAGCTGTCCCACTTCAAAGCTGCGCTCATAATTGCCCAGCAGATACTGCGCCAAATAGACGAGCAGCTGTCGGCCGACAGTCTCATCGCCATGCATGTTGGCAATGTACTTGACGGGCGGCGTCAGCAGTGGACGTTCGCGTGTGCTGCGTGTTATTTGCAGCACCAACAGATTGCGACCGCCTAGCGAGCGTCCGAGCGTGTGAACGCGTGCCTGTTCCGGATAGATTTTGGCCAGCCCGGCAAACAAATCCTCGAGCTCCTCCTGGCTTGTGTAGTGTGGCTGCTGCAGAAAGCTCTCATCCTCCTTGATTATGAAGCCTGTGACGTCGATAAGTGACGTTGGCACAAGCGCAAGGCAACAAAGCGTCCATATCCAATGCATTGTGGAACGGAACTGGTGTGTTACCGTTAGGCTAGCGACGGCTGCTAGTTATCACTGGCGTGCGAAATAAAGCGAGCTTTATTTTTTGAGTGCCGCGTGGTGTTGTTGTGCAGCAGAGCTTTCCACTGGCTTCGCTTCGGTTCAGCTTCGAAAAATGTACTGTTTGAAAATTTGCTGCGTTGATTGGCCATAAGCCGATGCTGCCCGCCCGCTGCCCCAAATGCCGATTTCGGCGTCGCTGCTGCTGCTGCTGAGAGCGACGACGTGCGATAATTGTAGGGAAATTACACGGATGACAGAGAGCGAGCCAGCGAGGGAGCGAGCGAGCGAGCCAGAGAGAACCGTTCGCCGATGCTTTGGCGTTTGACAGTCACGAGTTTTTTGTTATGGTTGTTTATTTGTTGTTTGTTTTATTTTTTAGTGTATTGCTGCATTGTGGCGACAACGATGCGTTTAAACCCAAATTAGTAGTTTAAAGTTTTTCGTGTTCACTTAGTGTTTTATTTTGTTTCTCATTTGTGTTTTACATTTCACACACACCGTTTGCTTGCAGGTTTGTTTTCGCACTGTTGGTGTGCAGCAGCGTAAGGGCGGCGTTGCCAGATGAAAGTTGAGCGCCTGCGCAAGTCAGTCAAGGAGAGAGAGCGGCACTAGAGTAAATTTGAGAGCCCGAAAGTGAGCGCTTGGCGCTTTGACGCCAGCAGCGCTGCCCTGTCTTTCAAACGTCATAAACGCCAACGCACGCGTCACAAATGTCAGCAATTGGACAAAAAGGACGCAAAAGTATTTTTAACCTGCACACACACACACAAATATAACAAATCGATAGCTTCTATACGCAAACATGTATATGCTTCCCCAAGCACGTCACAGCAACATTAACACTGGCATATTGCCGCATTGCGTGGGCCACAACACAAACAACATTGTGAGGGAGAGTGTGAGCGCGAGCGTGAGCGTGCGTTGGCTTCTTATCAGAACGAAACTGTTAATTCTGTTGCTGTAAATCAACACGACGCAAATTCGCAGCTGTTTGTGTTCGCGCTCGACTAATGCCAAAGTTTAGCATTATCAGTTATCATTTTTATATATTTGCACAGCGAAATCAGTTTCCATTGAATGAAAGGTCATCGTTTTAAGCTCATAACAAGATGGGAGTTTTGAGAAAAGTTAAAAAACCCAGGGCCAAATTTAGTTAAATGTTTCTTATGAAATGTTATTGAAGTATTTTTTTATTTTTTAAAGTTCAATCCAGTTATAATGTTCCATTATGACCTACATACATACAAAAGTCATCAGTTAAGATATAACAAAATCGTTTATCGTTTACAAATATTTTGAGATCTTGTTTATTGTTATTATTATACCATGAACCCATTGAAAATGGCTAACAAGGTATTTCAAAGACTATGGGAGCTAGAGACTAGACTCTAGATCCTTAGCAGTACGAGTTTGTTTCAAATTATCGATAGCCTATCCAGTTTTCGATATACACATGTAATCGATAACAATAAATTTTTAGAATTGCAAAACTTGGCAATAACGCTTGAAACAATGTATAAAGAAAATGAAAGTTCATAAAATTTGAATTGAAATCGGTTGAGAAACGCGGGAGATATGGAACATTGAAGTTAGGTCAAGTATGTACACACATTGTTGTGCAGGGTATATCCTAGTCGGGATTTCTTGACTAGAACCTTTTTGTCATTATTTGGCAATATTACTGATTTTATGTTTTAAACACTTGATCAAATATTAAGATTAACAGAACAACCGGTTGCACTCAGTTTGCTCAGTAATTTTGTAAACATATAGACATCAACATCGACATCGACAGCGTCATCGACATTGTTGTCATCTGGCTGCTGTTGCCTTTAACAAACCCGTTTCGTTGAATATATGTTTATTTGTATGTAGTTCAAGTAATTACCGTAACTTGCAACACATGACGTCAATGCACAAAACAGCGCAGCAAGGAGATCATCAAAAGCGAAACCCAATATTAAGTTGGCCATCATAATAATATTGGTGTTAATCTAATCAAACAACCCATTCAAGGGTCTCTAATTGCGCATCATGAATAATTTAATGAACATCAAGTCTAGAAAAGGGGTTCCAAAGTGAAAGTCATCGAGAAAGAACAATCATAAAGCTCGTAATCCAATTCGATGTTGCGATTAGATTAGCTGCAAAGGCCACTTGCAAAGCCCCCATTGAGTATATATATATTGTTATAAATTAAACTTAACAACTGCATATAAATATAAGAAAATATGATATGAACTGCAAACAAACGAAGCAACAGAAATCTTTAACACATATCTATGATGACTTTGAAATACTCTACCCTCTTGCAAATGTATATTAAACGTGTGAGCCTAAAGAATATAAATATATACGAGCAATATATCTTACTAGCTTTTTTTATCCTAAACTTGATTTCCTCTAAAATTTAAGGTTTAAAGAATTTTCAGTTGTTCCAAAGATAACTCCCGACAACCTTTAAAGCTCCAACTCCTATTTGAATATCTAAATATGTAGATTACTCCCAACTCCCAACAACCTTCAAAGCTCCAACTCCTATTTGAATATCTGAACATGTAAAAATTGCGTTCATAAACAGAATTAAGATCTACACTTTGTACTTTATCGGATATTTGCTGGATTCACTGTATTCCCTTTATTCACTGTATTCACTGTACTCACTGTGTTCACTGTATTCATTGTACTCACTTTATTCACTCATGCTGCTATGTAAGAGAAAAACAAAACAAAAACTTGTCTATACATTAACACATTTACTGATCAATTAGTCCGAAAGGAAGCTTTGTCACATGTTGATCAACAAAGCGTAACACATAACATACAAAAACCCTAAAACATATTCACTCAAGCATAGAGTATGACAAATATAAAAGCATAAGCACAAAACACAAAAATGAAGCCGATACCGAATGAGATAAGGCAGACAGGCAACAAACTGTGGTTCCATTATATGGAAGATATATATATATGCATAATACAAACAAATGAACTACACTTATTTTGTGTAGACTTAAGCCAAAGATGACAGGCCATAAAGCAAAATAAGTGTTAAAGACAAAGAGCCAAAAATTTATTGATAATAACTTTGAATAGATGATAAGTCAAATTCGACTACAATTTAATTGTGCAATATTGAGTTTTGAGATAACAATAATATACTATGTGTTAAAACTGCATGATAGAAGTAGATTACGGAAGATATAAAACTAGTTTGAAATACAATCGATTTCACTGTAACTCAATATTATGAATCATATCATATGCATATAGTACATATTCGATATCTTTATTGTTGTTGCAGTTCAGTTCATTCACACAAAAAACCACAAATATGAGCTGGCAGCTCGGTTAACGGTTTAAAAGCAGAGTTGATTTAACTTACTTAAAAACAGGTGTGGCAACGCTGTCGCCAAGTAATCGCATTGAAAGAACATTGTTTCATTTCAATTCTTCTAATTAGATAAATAAGAAGAACACTTAAATCCATTTGAAAAAGATAACAATAAAACTGCTTAACAGTTAAGACAGTTGTTATTGGCTTTTAAAGTGTTTAACAAGCGGCTTAAACCAAATAGTTACTTGTCATGAATGAAGAGCACTTAAGTGGATCACTTATAGATCATTATTAAATACATAAATATGAGTATGGATTTTTGTATACACAAACACTTAAATCATCAAAGATGCTAATTATTGAATCGAGAATCGAGTTGACCTCAAATAAGTTCAATATATACAATATATGACCCAAATTCTGCATCCGCTCAGCTTTAGCAGTTGCTAAATCATTTTACACGTTTTCTGATTGGGAGAAAACAATCAAAACAACAACAACAACAATCGAAAAGCGGAGAGCAAATTACATTCACTTTTTCCGCAGTTGTATTTTGTATTCACAAACACATACATACATACATATAGGAGCAGAGATATGTTAATAAATGGTAACAAAAACGAGCAGAATAGTTGTATGATTTCCGCAAGCTTTATATACATACTATATATACACTATAATAATTCAATCTCCATTCAACTCAACGAATTGGTATTTCCACACAAATTTTTCCAGAGAATAATCTTTTTAAAATTGATTTTTCGATTTATTTTCGTATGTTTCTTTTGAGGTTGACTCACCTTGGCGACAGCAAAACCATCCGGATTACAGCTTGGCAAAAAGTGTATTTCAGTTGTGTTCAACAGTTGTTGGACCTGAGGATCCGTCTCGTAGCTGCTAGCCAAATATTCGGCCATGTAGAGGACAATTTGGCGGCCCAAAGCTTCGTCGCCTTGGATATTGGCCACCAATTTGACCATGGGACGAAGTAGATCACCAGCGTTGCCGGTGACGTCATGATTGCTGTCGCTTGTGGGCGCATTAAGGGCAAGAGCGTGCAGGGGGCGACCTTGTATGGTGCGGCCTATGGTATAGGTTTGGGCAAGTGTTGGATAATCCTTGGTTAGGCTCTTAAAGAGCTCGCCAATTTCCGTATTATTAAGATAGTGCGCATTATCGAGAAAACTGTTCGATTCGGCAATAACTTCGACGTGTGCTGTGGCAGGTGTGGATGTTGGGGTCGGTGTTGCTACCGCAACAAGGCACGTGAATGCAACGGCGTAGACGTAGGCGCAGGCGTACATTTCGCGACGCGACACGTAAGCAACGTAAAGAACGTAAGAGCTAGGAGAAAGGCGAAGGCGAAGGCGTAGGCGCAGGCGCGCGCGCGCCCTAAGTGTGAGCGAGATCGCAAGCACTTGTTGCACTACTCGTTAATTGCAATGTGGCCAACAACAAGCCAACAACAATATAATAAAACCGATTGAAACGTTTTGTTTTTTGTTGTTGTTGTTTGTACAACCGATACGTACTTTCAGCAATCTTGCTTAGTTGCTTGCTATTTTTGGGTTTTTTTCTTTTGCTGCTTTCTTTTGCACTGTCTTGATGATGATGACGTGCACTGTCAAGAGCCGCTCTTAACTTACCTGCGAGAGACGCACACAGCGCACACACTTCACACACACAAAGGCACACTGCACTAATTACTTACAACTTATTGACAAAACTCTTGAACAAACACGAATTAAATTGTAACTTATTCAATAAAAAAAAATAATATCACTTTTAGATTTATATTTATGGTATGTATAAATCTTAAGTGCGAACCGACCGCGACGCAGTGCTCTTAAACAATTCCCAAATGTATCGATACTATCGCTTTCGCTTGCAAGTGTTGCTTGTTGAGCGTATCGATTAGAGCGAAATATCGCATAACAGCTGTTGACTTTTGGCGCGCATTTAAAAGGACGTTGCTGTTGTTGTGGTTTTTATGTGCTGGGTTTTTTTCTCTCTTTATTTTGATTGCTTATACAATTTAATAACAACAAATATATATATAAAAAAAAACAAAAAAATTAAAAAAGGAAAACGATTGCGCTTGCCTATCATTGTAAAATAGAAATGATAAGCGATAAGTTTTACATTTAAATGTGTATATATCAAAAATTGTTGGTATAATATGGTTATTAATGTTAAGGCAAATGTTTGTTGTGTTTTTTTTTTGGGTTTTTTGTTTTTTTTGTTTGAAAAAGTGCATTCTTTTCAAAATTGTATCAGACATTTGGATTTGCTTCATAAAGTATTTAGAGTTTCAGTGTAAAATGCATTTACAACGACTATGTATATGTTAGTGTTTTTATATAGAGTATATATATATAGTAGTTAAGAGTATAAGTATTCATTCTCATCTTAGGATCTTTTGCATTGAGTATAAAAAAAAGCGTTGGTGTTACGTTTGATATTGTTATAAATAGTTCACACATACATATTTGATTGCTTAGACATAGACTATATGTATATATATGATGGTATAAAAAATCGGCTTACCCAATTTCCCCACAATTTGACACGATTTCAAGGTAGGTTCGAATTTTGGTTTCACTCATTACTTAATTATTTGTTTTGTGTATTTTTAGCTTGCCGTTAAAAGCATTAAAGTGCTTATCGTTATCGTTAAGCGAAATCAATAAAATCCGAAATCAAAACATTGTTGCTATGGCTACTGACAAATTAAATACCCTTGCAGACATTCAAATGCTATTAACTAAATTCATTTGTGAGATAGATTGAATCAAGAATCAAGAAAATAAACACATTTTGTGACCAAAACAAAACAATCAAATCAACTAATCAGCTGTACTAACCAAATCACACACTAACACATACACTTATGCACTATATTATGTTATTATTTTACTCAGTGCTCCTGGGCCTGTGCCTGGGTCTGGGCGACAGTATTGTTACGCTGACGTCTCTGTTGGCTGGTGGCGATGCGTTTTTTTAACAGTTGAAACGTTTGCTGCATGTTGGTCATTTGGTAGCGTATTGAGGTGCTGACGTCACGCTGCAACTGCTGCACCTCCTGTATGTCCTTGCGCAGGTTTTGATAATCGTGCGTCACCTCAGTCATTGATTCGAGCAGCTCCATCACCTCCATATCGTCCATCTGCTCCATTTCTGTACGATCCAAGCTACGCTCCACGGCATGCAGCTTGTCGGCCATTGTATAAAGCTGTGTGCCAGCATTTTCCACCTTTAAACAATATTTTCAATATGTTGTTTTATTGTTTTTTTTTGAGTTTGTTTTGTTTTCGTTTCTGTTTATGGCTTACCGATTTTTCCAGGGCACTTAAGTCCTGATAGCCTGACATCTCCATATTCGTTTCCCTGTGCTATTGACCTCGCATGTTACGCATTTAATATTTATTGTGACACTTAAATAACGAATAACGAATAACAACTGTTAACTGTTCGACTGTAAATTTGTTCGAAGCCGTGATTTTGCTTAATAAAAATCCTTGTCGTCCTGCCGCGTAGCCGAGTGACGCCCAACTGCGAAGCAAAACACGCAATGTTAGCGAATCCTGCGGGTCGCTCGGCTATTTATACACACACACACACACACACACACATACACGCATACACATACAATCAGAAGAAATTTCTCTTCCGCCTGCACATGGACGAGGCCAACAACAAAGCCAGCCATTGAATGTCAAAACAAATGAAAGGAAAACAAATTCGAGTCACAAGCCGCAAATGAGAATACCCTTCAAATGAAGCAAGCAAAGAGTTCATGAAAAACTACTGCGAATATTTCTTCAACTTCAACTAGCCAAAAAATTACAAATTTTTAAACCTTCCAGACTCTTCATTGTTTTAAAAAGTTTCACAATGTTAAAAATTATTTAAATTTTTGGAATGTTCGTTTATCTTACATTCATTTACATCTTTTCGAAATAAAATAATATTTAGGTTATGTTTATAAAATAAATATATTCAAAATAAATATATTCAAATCGGGATTCGAGGGGTTAAGAAAGATTTAATCCTCACCTTGCGGTGAAAAGATTTTGTCCATCTAAGTGCTATGCTTAAAGTTATGTTAGTAATATTTGCAGACATATTTAGGAAACCTATGTTTAAATATATAAACACATACACACAAAAATGTGTTTTTGCTGTTTGATTTCGAATAAGCGAAACGTGAAGAGATTTACATGTTAACGTCACCAGTTGAGCGTGTTAGTTGTTATGCCCGGCAGGGGCAAAACTCACCACCAATCTGTATGAATGTGGATGTGCGCGCTATCCGGTGAATGGCAACTTTTTGGTCAGTGAAAGTATTTTAATTATGATTATGCACACATGTTGACCAGGAAGCGGAAGTTGGCTCCAAAGTTTCTTCAGTTCACTTTCTTTTTGTAGCAGTTTTTTGTTTTTCATTCAAAACATTTTCATTTCGCCTCATTTCACAACGTTCTCTTTTTATTTCACTCTCATTTGTCAAGTTGTTTCTTTTATACATCTTTTTTTCTTTTTTTTTGTATTCGAAAATAGGCAAATAGACTTTAATTGGCTTTTGAATGGCTGATCACGGAGCTGGGGGCGAACATGGTGATGGTGAGGACAAGGATCTGGATGCTGGCATTTTGCCGCGCTTCAAAGGGCTACCGAACATTGTCGAGGGTGTCGAAGATATCCATGAGCATTTGTTGAAGCGACATGTTCATTTCTATCCACCCGATGGCACCCATCTCAAATATACAGAACCGCAAGTCGTCATAATCATGGCGTCCGGCAATATCAATGAAGTGATTGAGGTAACTGTCAACAATCTAAAGCATCCCATTGGCAGAGGATTGGTAACCAGTATACTGGTACAGGAGCCGGTGAGACAAACATTTTTACGCAGGATTCGTGGACGAATGGAGCTAATGGATGAGCGCATTGCTGAGCATCCAAACTTTTTGAATACCCTCAAGAAGATCGAACGAATGAATTGCCAGACCCTGTACATTGAGGAATATGATGTGACGGATAAGCAAAAGCTTTATGGTCGAATGAAACCAAAATCGCCCATTATCGTTTTGGACTTTCCACAAATCTATTTTGGAGAGAAGCCTTCAGCTATTATAACGATAAATACCTTTCGTAGCTTAAACGAGGCCGTTAAGCTTTGTTATCGAGAGGGTTTGGACTTTAATATGGTTTCCGTGTGGACAAGCAAGCTAACGGAGGGCTATGATCTGCTCTTTGGTCTTTCGAAATATTCGAATTTTCAATTCAATTGCATTAATGAGCCGTTCAGGGTTCTTGGTTTGGTTACGGTCAAGAATAGTTTTCACTATGAAGTGCTGCCTGTTAACGGAGATCTTAAATCCATTACTTTTCCAGTAGCCGACAGCGATGAGGAAACTATAATATGATATGATATATTTATAATTTCAAAAATTGTTTATCATGTGCAATATAAAATTGGTTAGTGTTTTTTTTTAAAAACATCAACATGATACAAATTGTGCTAATGGCTTGCTGGATATGGTTTTTCGATAGACATTTTGAAGCATTACATTTTATTAATATGTCCTTAGAAAAATACAACATGACAACAATTTAAATAATAATTCAGCTATTAAAAAAAATAACCTTAAGACCTTGGTGGTTGGTCGATTTTGCATTGCTCAAATGCGATATATCGATAGTATAAGCACATTTGATTGTTGCAGCGTACTTGCCTTTATCACGTCTGGCGTGTGAGTAATGTTTTCAAGCAAACAAAGTGAGAACAATATAATCTATTAAGATAAGATAAAAATCTTAGCTGATGTATACGCACTTTGCTTATAGATGTTTGTTAACAATTCATATCTACACATCGCTATTGAAATAGCATATCGATAAGTTGCGATACTTAGGGTTGCTTAGTCAAATCGAAATACTCATTGCGCAGAAGTGCAGAAATTTGTAAATATGGCGGGAATCATAAAATCATTGCTAAATAAGCTGTTTTTTAAATATTCAGCTAAGTTATTAAATATATAAATATGTTCGTTTTGTATTTGACATTGTTATTTGGTTTCGTTTAATGACAATGCGATTACCATACAAAAAAGTCTGTGTGTTTGTGTGTGTGTGTGCGTGGGTGCAAAATCTATGCAAATAATAAAAGCATTCATAATAACTTGTACTAAAATAAAAGCTATTATCATCGTAGTCGCGAGGAGTGCCATTATTGAGTTCTGGGCCGGAACTGGGTTCAAAAACCAGACTCCGAGACAAATTGCATTGAAAATTAAAACTATGCGCTCGTGCAATGGCAATAAAAATGCTTTAGAAGTGAAAATGTACGGAACTGCGAAACTGCAAAAGCGAAAAGAATAACACAAAATGAAAAAAGATTGAAAAGCAATGACATAACCAAGTTGGCCTGCAATCATGTCGAATTTTGTATGCTCTTGCACACACAATTTAATACATATGCACGAAGGTAAGTGAAAAGCTTTGTTGCATTTGTTCTGAATAAAATTTCACTCAGTTGCACAGATTTTGATGCCCATTTTTTGTTGAGGGTATGCTTTTGTGTCTACACTAAAAGAAAAACAAGTTATATGATTAAAGTTAATCCCGATAAGAGAAATAATAATATGTACTATTTTTGAATTCGAATAAAGCTAAATATTTTGCAGCGCTAAAACACTATACAACAAATTAATAAATTAAAATAATACAATAACAATAATTCTGTACCCGCAAAAAAAAGTTTCAAATCGAATACTATTGAAATTGTATTTTTTGCTCAGTGTATGCATATGGTTGAAGCGAAGTTTAAGGGAATATTCAGTGGAAGCACAAGATAAACACGACCCACGGGAGCTTTGACTGCAACTTTTTACGTGTGTGTGTGTGTGTGTGTCATAGGGCTTTGTTTTGTTTACACACACACACACACACATACACACATACGGCCGCTGGCCACTTTTAAGAGCCATGGAGTCAGGGTACTGCAGCAAGAACAACGTAAACATCGATCCCTGTCCCTGTTCCGTGCCCCTGTCCACAATAGCTCATTCGCGCCCCGAGCTGCGTCATTTACACACACACACACACATGCATACATTTGCCATGTGGACTTTCCGCCATATTCACAGAAAAAGTTGATCCTTTGTATTCAGTATCAGTTCGCTCAATTTTTCCCTATTTGCACTGCATGGCGGAATTTCGGAGAACAAAAATGCATAACAAAAAATCATTTCCGCAAACAAAAGCTCTCTCAGATTGATTAAGTTGTCCAAGAAAAAAAAGCGTAACCCTAGTCGAATAATCACGACGAATAATCATGGCTATATCGACTCGGCTGATCAGGAATATATATACTTTATGGGGTCGGAGATGCTTCCTTCTGATTGTTACATACTTGATGACCTATCTTTTTTCTGAAGTTATAACTCCCTTAAAATTCAACCGATTATCGAGGTTTTCTCTCGATCTGTTTTTTTTTTGAGTTCTCTTTAATTTGGCACGCCTCAATTCGCTGCACTACGGTTCCATGTGGCACTACGGTTCCATCCAGCTGTATAATTAGTCCTTGACTAATTGATGGCTCAAAGCACGGGGAAAAAAGTGTGATTGACAAGCGGTTTGATTGTGAGCGACATGGCCATCTAGACAAAAAAAAAATCTGTTTATTTTCGTTGCTTTAAATATTTTTTGACTAGACTAGGAGTTAGCTAGGAAATACCCTAGTTTTTATATATTAAACGCATGAAATGAAAGTTAAAGCATAATCGATCACATCAGAAGCCAAGTTGGATGTCTGAATGTTCGCGTTGATATCAGAGAATACAGAAGCTAGAGAGTATAAAAACTCTTCAATACCAAAAGCAGAACTAGTTGGTTTAAAACGTAATACAAAAAAGCTCATTCATGCTGAATTTACATTTCTTTCGCATTAAATATGAATTTGCTTAACTTATCAAGAATTTCTATTAAAAAGTGAAATCAACATTGTTCATATTTAATTTGAAGTCACGACATATTAATATTGATGCACAAAAATATTTGTTATCAATATTATTCATACTTAATTTCAATTGCAAAATGATATTAGACGTTAGTAATTTAATTGAAACTGTTGAAATTGCTAGAAGTAGAATTGAAGTTGACTATATCAAACTCATTCAAAAAGAAATATGATGGCCAGCAACGCTATTTATATCTGTAAAATCTCGTTTAGTAAACGGATGTCTAGCCATTGCGCTGTTGCCAAACATATTTCGTAAGCGTTAGTTTGCATCTTAAACGAAATAGCTTCGGGACGGAACTAGATATCTGCTCCTTAATTATTCTGTTAGGGTTTACAAAGTTGGTGTTGAATAAAATATTTTATTATTTTTATGTATTCATTTTGCATTGTTGAATATATTTTATATTCGTTTTGCTGTTCAACTATGTTTAAGTTGAATCAACTACGTTTCATAGTAAAATAAACTATCGTCAAGAAGTTTTATTTTTCAGGTTGAAGGGAATATAATGAAAATCTGTCACTTTGAAGATTAGTCTTCGATCATTCATTGTAAAAATAATAACTCTAGTTTCTGTACAAAGGTACTAACTGTAAGTTAGACTTCCTTTTCTACTAGACTCTTGTATCTATAGGGTAAGAAAAAATATGAGGTTTGACATTTTGCCAAACAAGGGTTGTGTTATTTTTGTGTTTGGTTTTGTTTTTGTATTGGACACCAACCAAGAAGGCTGACATCCAAAGCTTTTGGTCGCACAACTCTCTTCTTATGGCCGCACATTATTCAAAGGACTCTTCTTGCTGCAGCTCCTGTTGTTGGTGTTGTTGTTGTTGTTGTTGACACTGCTGCTTGCTGCCTCGTAAAACAAGCGCGAAAACATAATGAGCATATAAATAGACAAACAATCACCGGCAACGGGGCAGCAGCAACCAACAATTGTTCCAGACAGCAGCACCCAGCAGCCGCCGCTTGACTAAAGGGTCAACCCTGTTCTTTGCCCCCCTCTCAGCGACCATGCAAAACACTTCGATGCCAGCCAATTCACCACACAACTTGAGTTGAGTTTTAAGTTTCAGCTATTGTTCAAGCGCCGGCTTCTCGTATCCTTTTTTAGTTGGAAGACAGCACTGTTGCCGCGCATATCATGTCCTAAGATTCTAGGTATCTCTTATAAACTATATCGTAGTTTTAGCTATTGTCTTCATCAAAATAAAATACTGACATATTATATATCGGTTAAGCTTTTCCAACCCATTCACTATTCACTTGCCTAAAGCAAAGTCGTTCATCGTCGTCATGTTCTGAAATTCACTTTTCAAATTGATGAAAGCCATTTGTCGTTTTAAATTTGAACTCGATTTGTAACATATTTCATGCTATTTCTATTTTGAGCTATTGGAGAATTTATATTGTATAATTTTTTGGGTTGCAATGTGTCACATCCATCAATTTGGCTTCATTCCACAGGAACAAAGCGAATGTTCGTTGCTTGAATGCAGAAACATTCCAGAAAAAAAGACAATTAAACAAAAAAAAATAAAAAATAATTGAATATAAAAATGGCAGACAATAGCATTTAAAATACACAAAGCCACACTAAGAAGAGGTATGCGTTTTATAAAGGATTGTAAATGGGATAAACCATGTAGCAAAAAAACTATATATATATACTATATATATATATATACTATTAATATTGTGTATGACAAAAATGTTTGTATACACTTTTGAGACTATTATAGTTATAGCTTTTTATTCGAATCACATTTTATTAAATATTTTAAAGTAATCAAGCTGATTAGAAGCTAAGTAGAAATAGTTAAATAAATGATCTGCACCTTTTAGGGAACGTAGCTAAATTTATATAAATAATAAGAAACATATCTTTTTATTATGTTTTAATTTACGCTTAAATATAAATATAACTGCAATAGTTCCAATTTTGCTTAACGAAATAAACAATCAGTTTAGTTCGTTGAGTTAGTGTATTTATTTATTAAGTTCGTTCGATTAGTTTTTTTTCATTTTGAATCACAACGAATCAACACACCATAAAAAAAATCAAGGCAAACGAATTTACTAGTTAAACTACAATTACAATATATATAGTTATAGAACTAGTTACTTGGATCAAACATATTCGATTATATACCTTTTTTCAAGAGCATTCTCTTTTCGGTATACCTTTATTTATTTTATCCATTTTATGTGCCCATAATAATTTAAATCGTTTTTTATTTTCTTTTTGCTTTTTGCACTCGTTTTTCTATTTTATTTGTATTTTATTTTGTGTTTTGTGTTTGTTTTTGCAGACAGAATCGCGGCTCTAAAATTCATTGCAGCTCTAAATCGAATTTGGACACGCTTAGATAACTTTGAGATTTATTTATTTAACAATTTATTCGGCAAGTCTGGCAATTTATTAGATATACATTTTAAATTTTAAAGCCTTCGCTTATTGTTTTGAATTGGATTTTATTTCTGCATTTATTGTTTGAATTGTTTCAATTGCTTTTAAAGCGAAAAAAAGATTTCTTATCATTGAATTTCAATTTAATTTATTTCATTCAAGTACTAACAAAATAAAAATAAATAAAAATGAAAAACGACTTAGAACTATTAACTTTATTGTTGTGGTAACTATTATATTTAGTATTATTGACTTTAAATACTTTAAGTTGTATACTTTAAATCTGTTTTTTGTTATACCCTCAACCCATTTAAAATGGTTAAATGTTAAATGGGTATAATGGTTTTGTGCAAAAGTATGTAACAGGCAGAAGAAAGCATCTCCGACCCCATAAAGTATATATATTCTTGATCAGCATCAATAGTCGAGTCGATATAGCCATGTCCGTCTGTCCGTCTGTCCGTATGTATTATATCGTCGATCTCAGAGACTATAAAAGCTAGAGACTCCAGATTTTGAACTTAAGCTCGCCTAATCTCTAGGCAGTACAAGTTTGTTTTTGATATTAGATAACTCTTTCCGTTTCCGATATACACATAGGATCAATAACAAAAAAATCTTGAAATTGGAAATCTCTGAGATGGCATTTGAATAATTATTATTAAGTACAAGTAAAATGCAAAGAAAAAAGAAGAAAACTTATAAAAATATCGCGTTTAAAAACGTATAGTTAAACTTATAGTAAATAAGACTACGATAAGGCCCATTAAACTTCGAGTGAGCAATAATTGGGAAATTTTCGTATGCATGTTAAACAAATTAGGCTTGCCTAAAAACAATAATAAATAACTATTAGCCCACGTAATCATCGCAAACAGCAATTTGTTTTATGAAAAGTGAAAAGCGTTTATTTACAGAAAAAAACATATTGAAAAAAAAAAAAGTTTCTTGCACGCCATAATGCTTACTACCAACAAATTATAACTTGACCACTTTATTTTTAACTGCACTTGCCTTTCCCCACCTACCCCCCACCACCCTTCTTCTTCTCCATCTCATTCGCTTGCTTCCTGTCTGTGTGTGCGAGAGTGTCTTACATTTTCATTAAGATGAAAATAACAGTCAAAAAGTTTCGTTTTCCGCTGCACCCTATACATAGACATTAGAACGTTGTTGTTGTTGTCGGTGATTTTTTTGTAGCTGTTGTTGCAAGGAAACATATTTTTTGATATGCCATGTCCAGCTGTGCAGTTTCTTGCTTGCTTGCTACCTGCTTTCTTTCTACTTATCCCTGCCAACCTCTCCTTCTCTCCTCGACCTTTAACGTTACCGCTACCGTTACCGTTACTTGCCACCTTTTGGGTGTCGCGTTTCGCTGTTTGCTTCGAAGCGTAACGTACAATTTTTATTTTTATTGCCGAACTTGGTACATGTCATGCTGCCTAGACACTGTTGTTAACTTTTGCTTTTGCTTCTTTCCTTGGCCAAAAACTAAATATTTACCGCCCACCACTCAACATCCACCCCCTCCCCCTCCCCCCTTCCACATCTTCGACTTAACGGCATTTTTCGCAGGTTTTTCACATTTGAAGTTTTTTGGCTGCACAATATTTTCGTTTAGTTTCGTTTCGTTTCGTTTTTGTGTCCCACATTGTCACGGCCACTGTACCCAAAGCTAAGCTGGTCAAGTTGCCCTTCTTCTTACTCTCCCAACCCCCACTCCCCCCTCCACTGCGTGATCGCCTTGCTGCATGTGCTTATATGAGGCAAGCTGGCAAGTTTGTGTGTTTCTTTCTTTCTTGTTGTTTTTTTTTTGTCAGCCCTCGTGACTATTGCAAAAGTATTTTTGGTCAAATTAAAAAACATTTTACAATTGCAGGCGAGAAGAAATGTGTGTGTGTGTGTGTTGGTGTGTGTGTGTTTGTGTGTGGTGTTCATGTTGTGGCAACTTTCGCTAGTGACTTGGCAAAAAGTTGGCCATGTCTTGGGTGTACCCAAAATGGCCAAAACGTTTGCACTTTGTGTTAGCCAAAAGACGCCTTAAGTTGCAGCCAGCTTGCAGTTCATTGCCAGTTATTGTAGTCGCCCTTTTCTTCTGCTTGTTTCTTGCTCGGTTTGGTTTGGTTTCGTTCGGTTCGGTTCGTTTCGGTTGTTTATTGCTGAAAAATCGGGCATGTTAACTTTGTTATTGAAAAATGTAACTACTTTAGTTGTGCAAAATAAAAATATAGCTATAATAAGATTAAGATCAAAGGAAAAACAGTATAAAGAAATTAATTTGCATTAACAAAGATCTCAAAAATTGCATTTTACATATAGCTATGCTATGCAGGCTTTCAGGAAAATGAGTTTGAATCCCATTGTTCAGAAGAAAGGTTTTAAATTTGTCAAACAAGTTTTCCCAAATTGCTATCTAGTATCTATAAAACTTATTTTAAGCTCAATCGAACTGAAGCTCAGGTTTCGCCTTAGCAATTTAATTACTTTAAATAAGTTTGGTGCCAAGTGTTAGGAAAAAAGAAGTCTTATGATGATGAAATATTATTTATATATTAATTAATGTTAAATACTATTTTATAGTACTTTCCAGGGAATTTGTTCTCCAGCAACATAAAAGTAAACTGAGCTGTCGGATTTTTCATTTTCTTTCAGCACTTTTTGATGGTGCAGCAAAGTTGTTGGTTGCTTAAGTGTGTCTGCCCCGCGCCGCCTCTTGTGCCTGCCTCCACAATTTTGCGACATTTTCTTGCCTGCTCCAAGATAGTTGGGCCAATTTTAGGTAATTAGTTAGGCTTTTTACTGTTTTTGTTTCGACTTGCGGGAGTCTTTCCCCAAACGCAAAAACGCTTAAACTTAACCAATATATATTCTAGGTCCCAGTTACCAGTTCCCAGTTAGCCTAAAGGCAACCAAAAAACTAATGTAAATGGCTGCTTGACTTAACATAATTTGTTTTTGGAAAGTAAGCGACGAAAGTTTTGTAGTATTTATTTAGTATATTGCAAGCCATTGAACATTCCCAACTTGCAGTTCAACTTTTTGTATACAAAATCGTTTTGTTGAAGAGTTTTCGATTCAATTTCATGGTTGTATTAAGGAGTTAGATTTTGACACCATGCCAACAAGTTCGACTTCTAAGTTGACATTATAGTAAACCGATTCTGCTGAGCATTGGTGCCAAATATTTGTATAAGATCACTTTAAGCTAAATGCAATTTTAAACTGATTAAGCTTCGAACAACATTTTCGCATGGGAATTATTTTAAATGTTTATTTTGTAGTTAACTTAATCTAACAACATAAACTATTTCAAGCAAACTAGCTGCGAACAACAACAACAGCGACGACATTCATATTGATTCATTGTACCAGCTATAACGAATAGGGATCATGGTCATTTATCGTGAGGTGGCATCGGGGGTGGGCGTGTAAAGCTTGTCGACTTATCATTGATATTGGATTTATGTTCATTTGCTTGCACAGGTAAATGAGGTGTCGCGGCTTGCGGGATTGGCTTGGTAGTCAAATGTTCCGATGTATTCCGATGTGCATGGCGAAGCTCTTCAAAGTGGAGTTCGCTGTTGAAGTGCGCACTTTATTAAAACAATTTCCGTTTCCGTTTCAAGCACCAGGGATGGTGCTGTGGCGCGTGGGTAGGGTTTAACTTTGTTACAACAACAACAACAACAACAACAACTGTTGCCGTAGGCTGCAACAAATAATCGTTATAGTAAGCGTAACACAATCGTTGCCATAGATATGTCGACATAATTGGCACGGTCTCTCACCTCACTTTGCTCTCCATGTCCCCCCCCCCCCCCCGTCTTTTTTCTTCTCTCTCCCTCTCGCACTTTCTGCATATTTCTGCATTCGAATTAACGCTATCAATTCTGTTGCTAATTGCTTGAAAATGCTAGAAAATGTACCCTGAATTTGGGGCAACGAGAAACAATTAACGGCAACTTTCTTAACAGCAAATTTAAAGCTTAAAGCTGCTTGGCTCAGGTAATAAGCAGCCAAAAGAATGGCATTGCTTGTTATCTGGCGGTCTTTATGATAATATAGACCAACCAATTTAAATTTTATTCATTTAACCACTTATCAGATTATATTTTTTTGACATTTGACCCCTTTTGGTAACTATTGGAGGGTAAAATTAAAAACAACATTTTAAAATTTATGCTGAAAGCTTTTTGTTTTTCCATTCAATTGGAATTTCATTTTGTAATGCTGCTTTTAGACAGCTGTCGTTATTTTTCAACCAGTTTTCATGTGTCAATGAACAAAATAATGGTTGTTTTTTTTTAATTTGTTGTTGGTTTTGTTTTTTTTTTTGGTTGTTTGATGTTCATTTTCGTTGTGTTTATCTAAGTGCATGTATTCAGTTCAATTAGCAAAAGCTGAATAAATACAATTTTATTATTTTGAGCTAACCTCGAAACTACCACCTTCCCCTCTTCTCGCTTACATCTAGCAATTGTTGTGCATAGTTTTAATTTTATTTTTTTTAATTTGTTGGTAATTTTGTTATTCACATAAAATGCTAAAAGTTTTGTCATAAAGCCTTTTAATAATGAATTATATGAAAGTCGTCACATTCAACACACACATACATACTTCATGCTTGGCATTAAACGTGAGTGTGTTGACCCGAACCACAAACACACACACACACACATACACGCACATTGGGTCTCTTACGTTATGCGATATGCTGTAGCAAAACTTTATTATTACAAAATTTTGTGGACTAACAATGTGCTTAAAAGCACCCCTTTCCCCAACCCCCCCTCCCTTATCCAGCCAAGCATGTTCCACATTGTCACCATGACGGGGTCTCCATGGAAATTATATTTATTACATAATTATGCACAGGCTACAATAATGTCGGCGACAATTTACGATTAATGTGTGCCATATATATATGAATATATATACATTTATATATATATATATATTTATTTATATGTTTAGGCCTTAGGCCTTTATTAAGCCTGCTACTTGCTTTTGCTCAATTTAATGCAGATTAAGTATACGCCATGGCTGTGGGCTAAATAGTTTCATGGAAGTGGGACAATTGAGAAATTAAATTTAAATCAACTCTTGATATAGTATTATTTTTATGCTTTCAACTTCAAAACAACAACAATATGCTGCAGAATTGTGAAGGAGTCGATCTTAAAATATATATATAGCTATATACAACTGCCGATTAAGTCATTTATGTCTATCTCTTTCTTTTTCCTGTTTCCTTGAAGGAAAGCTTGTTTTGATTATCTTAAATGTATTATTGGGGAAACAGTTAGCGGAATCAGCTACAAGTAGGTTGATGAAATATATATATATATGTACTAGATCGCTTCTTAACTGCATACATCATTGCTGATGATACATTTGCAACTGCCACACTTTGCATCGCATAACATTGTTGCACTGTTTGAATTGTTGTTACCACATCAAACTGTAATTTTTGTGTTTTAATTTTTAGTTTGACTGTATTTTTGTTGGCAATTAGTAAACTAAATACTTTTTTAAAGCTCTAATTGGTAATAGGATCTGGCTAACCCTCGAAGCATTCTAAACAAAGCCATCCTGTGGCTTTTAGCATGTGTGAAAAAAAACGTAACTTTTTTGTTTTTTACTATTTCTAAAATGGAAAAAGCTTAAACAAGCTCCAATGCAATTTTGTGTTAATTCGTGGTTGCGAAATTGTCAACAATTTTTATGGTAAATGAAAATTTTAAAATATTTAATCCTCAACACAAAGATTGAAATATTTAAGGATAGTTTTTATTACACATAGCAACAAACTAAAACTAGAATTTGAAATTTTCATTCAATATTTAATTATTTCTTGAGGTTTACACTTGATTTGAGTTCACTTCATTTTCTTTCAGTAATCTTTTTACTTGGTTGAATTACCGTCAAATGTGTAATGCATAGAAGAAAGCATATTCGACCATATATTGTATTTATATATTCTTGATCAATATCGCAAACTGAGTCGATATAGCCATGTTTGTCTGTCTATCTGTTTCTATCCAACTTTGAGCTGAAACTTTGGTCAATAGGTCTTCGTTTTGCTGCTAGTAAAATTGACCAGATCGGACCACTATATCATATAGCTGCCATACAAGATACTACTAGATCTTACTATGAAAAAACAAGAAGGCTTTCCAGTTTATATAAGATTCGGCATGCCAAAGAAAGTTTTCTTGTTTACTTCACTTCATTATTTTCGCACAAAACCAAAGCATTTTTATACTCGTTTCAAGTTTTTGCCGAATCCAAAATACACAATTTAAATATATTTGAATTTAACCAAAGTACGGCTTTTTATTCTCTAGTGTACGAACACATTTTACGTAAACTATGATTTATTACGATTCTAAGCTTACAAATTGCTATACGGCGCCTAAAAGTATGCCACCTACAAACAAACACACACACACACAAACATACATAAATACATACACACACACATACAAACATACACACATATAGGGTGTAAATGCATACATATCTATATTAAATATGCATACATTACTTATTACATTTGCAGTGGCATGCAACTGCCGACCTAAAGACACACAGACAGCGCGAGACAGAAAGGAAAGCAAGAGAGAGAGAGAGAGAGGGAGAGAGGGAGAGAGGTTGAGATAGAGCGGCAGATAGCGGACCCAGCTAGCCCTTTTGCCATTTGTCATACACAAAAGGAGATGTCAGCTGTGCTGGGAAATAAAAAATTCACAGACACACACACACACCTTAACACACATACAGAAGGGGATGGAGTGAGGGGGAGAGAGTGTGAGAGACAGATGGCGCTCATTGAAAATTTGTTGCCATTAGCCGACGCCGCATCAGTTACGGGTCGAGATGGGCTTTTGCAATGTACAGTTATCACGCGCCATAATTGGAATCTTTGGGCCGTTCACACAAACACACACACACGAACGTACATACATACATACATACATACATACATACATACATACATATGTGGTGGGGCCCCTATATACATGCGTACTGGCTTTCATATCAATGACTCAATGGCAATGGCAACGACAACGGCTTTTGGCATTTGCCTTTTGCTGCAGCTGCATGTTGCATGTTGCATTATGGCAGGCGATGCGCGGTTGTCATTCGATTCACAGTTTTGCAGCTCATGAGTGGCAAACAGAACTGGAGCAATCTAAAGACAAAGACTCAACAAGCTACAAAGGGGAGGCAAAGGAGGGTGCAAGGATAGAGACTATCATCATATTCGTGGATTAAGGCAGACAAAGAAATGCATATGGCAAATCGGCGACTGTTGCAGGCAAGCAACAAACGCCACAACAACAACAACAACAAAGGGCAACACGCAAAACTGCAAACGGCAAATAGCAAATGTTGCTCATTACACATACGCCATGTGTGTGTGTAGCAGCACCTGTGTGCTATATATATATATAAAATCCTTATCCCGCGTCCCCCCCTCTCTTAATCATCCCTTTATCATCATCAACATTATTGTTGTCAACGTCATGCGGCGTGACTATGACATTAGTTTGCCATGCACCCGAACACAATTCAAAAAACAGACAAAAAGAGAAAGAAAGAGAGGGAAGAGATGATGATGAGGGGTAGAGTAGTGAAAAAGTATCATAGCTTGTCACGGACTTGGCCAGGACATGCGAGCAGAGCAGAGCAAACTTGTATTCGAAACAATCTAACGTATACGCTACGTTACGTTACGTATACGTACTGTGTAAAGTGTGCAACAATAGCCATGCAACAGTAGCACAACTAAGCTACAGTGCCAAGTGTTCGTTTCGCATGCCACAACCTCAAAATTGTTTACCTTGGCTTTTACTGTTCACTGAAATATTTTCCTGTGACAGCCGGCCGGCTGTTCAGTTAGTTTATAAGAATTAAATAAATTACAAGTTATTAAATTCAAAATTTAGATATCTAAAAAAAATTTATGTGCTTCTCAGTTATATAATTAAGTAAAAAATAATGTGTATATTCTCTTTTTAATAAACTAAAGAAATTTACATACTAATAATAGCTAAGAATATTTAAAAACTTCATAAACTAAAACTTTTGATTATTTGAAATTAATTTCTCAAACGTTCCGGTTAATAAATATAGTATATTGTTAAAAAAATTGTTCATTGTTTTGCCTTAGACATTCTTTATTCGAAAATCAATCAAATTTAAAAGTTTGTAAATATTTTTTTAATAAAATTTTAATAATCCATACCAATTAATTTGTGTGTGCAAGGAAGAAAGAGCATTTGTAACAAATATATATAAGCATCATTAAATTTTTATAACATACAGCTACTATTTAATGTTCAAGTGGGTGTAAAATGCAATAGCCCGATTGTTATTGAAGTGGAGTTTAGGTATGTTATTGTCCCACCCAAACAATTATAGTCATCTATTGTCTGTTGATTGTTGGGCCCCTTTGTTCGACTGTGATATACTATATAACAAAAACAACAGTTGACAAGAAATTAAAACCACAGCACGCAATGGGAATATGTTTCAGAGCAAACAAAACAAAACAACAACAACAAAGCAAACATGGAGGATACAAAAAAAGCAACAGTAAGTATTTCGGAGTGGGGAAGGCTAAACATCTAGGGGGTGTTAGGGGCTAGACACACACCCTCTCTCTCTCTCTAGCTTTCTCTCTCTCACTCTCTCTGGTGACATTCATTGTCTATGTGCACTTGTCGTTCTCAGCTTTGACTATTATGTTTTTGTTGCTGTTGTCTTTCCTTTTAGACCTTGCGCCCTCTGTTTCTGCCCACTTCATTTGCATTGTCCTTGCTTATTGTTTTGCGGTTGGGTGCAATGGTTAAGCAATGACACACACACTACCACCTACACAAACACACAGACAAACACAAAAAATTGTTGTCACGTTGACAGCCAGCGGTGACAATTGCATTTGTTTTGGTTTTAATTAGCCAACGAGAAACACAAAAACTGCAAAATAATTGACTGAACGTGCAAAAGACAAAAACACACAGTCAGAGAGCCAGAGAGAGAGGGAGAGAGTGAGGGAGGGAGATAGAGTGTATGAGAGAGCGAATATATATATATATATAGTTTGGAAGCCGCAGCTGGCACTATGGTTGTGGTTAATGGAATGGTAAAAACAACTGCGATACAACCAGAGGCAGCTAGAATAACTTTTGTTAAATCAGTAGCATAAAGGTGCAAAGAGTTGACCTCAACACACACATACATACATATAAGAAGACGCACACTAGCCTTGGCTTTTATGGCTGCCAACTTAATGCGCTTTAATTAGCGCTCTCTGATGAACTCTCATGTTGAATCCAAAGTAAATTATATGCTAATTAATTCATTCCATCTCGCTTTCTCGCATCATCTGTCTTGCTCTCTCTCTTTTTGTGTCATTCATTTAAGTTCTGGTAGCGGAAATCACGTCAAGAATTATATATATATATATATATATATAAAAAATTTTTTTTTTCCCAAATTAAATGTTATTATAATGCTCGCATACACGAGTTCTCACGTTTAAGTGTACTTTTTGTGCAGCCGAGTGTGTGTTTCGAGCAGTGGCATAGTTTCCATAAGGGGGTAAGATGATGCAAAAATGATTACAACACATTCTCAACACAGCTCATGTTCTGAATTCTTTCACATCATTTGTGAAATCCCTACTTCAAGTTAATCTTAAAAATCCAGCTGAAGCCGTCATGAAATTTTGCTTTGCCACACCATCATCTAAACTCTTGCAAATCCCATCAAAATTATGCTACTGTAAAGTTGCCAAAAAGGACTAACACACACACACACATACATATACATGTACATATATGTAGAATCCCTGCTTGAAGTCGACGTCCTTGTGGCAGCCAGTCATCGTTGAAAACGCACGTACCAGCCGTAAAAGACATCGCATATGTTTGTATGTAGTTAAGTATACAAGTATAATAAAGCATATGAGCATCAGGCGTGTACTAAAAAAACACTGCAAAAAGCCAAGTAACGATGATGTAACAACAACAACAAACACAATATCAAAGGAGACAGACAAAAAGGAAAATGAAAAAGAAATGGCCCAAGCGAGGATCATACGAAGCGAAAATGTTCTAGATATTCAATACAAAAAACCATTATTAATTTTTGAACCATTTTCAATGGGTTCAGGGTATAAAAATGATAAACATTCTGATTCTTTATTTTGTCTCGCTCTATTTTGAATATTTTTTAAATTAAAAAGTATTTTTGGAATTAAAAAAACTTTTGGTAATTAAAATTTTTTTTTATAAGTTTTTTATTTAATTAGAAATCTATACTCAAAGACTTCACAGTTAACAGCTATATATAATATATATATATATCAAACTACAATAATGCTCTAATAGATATTTTCGCTGGTCATAAATATTCAATGTTACCAGCGACATAAGAAATGCATAATTCTCTATTATGTGCAGGGCATGAACTCTTGAAGACATCTCTCATCGCTCTCATTGTCTTCGGGAGTCATGAGGCACGTGCCACACACATATATATGCATGTATGCTTGTGAAACTATTAAAGTACTGGTATTTCCCTTTTCCACTCTCATTTTGTAGTGTTTTTTTTTTGCCCTATCTCTCCATCCGTCTGTCTGTCTGAGCCATTTTGTGTGTTGACAGCCAGTAGAGTGTCGAGTCATTCATTTATGCACTTGACTCGTTCATATTGTTGTGTACTTACTCAAAAACTATAAAGTGTTGTCGCTTTGGTGTCATGTCAACACACACACACACACACCAACACATATATGATATGGAATGGTTGGAGTTTTGATTTGATCCAGTTGAGGAGTTGGCTAGTTTGCAGACTTCGCATTTATGCAGTCGAAATTAAAATTTAATTTTAATGTTGCCAAAGCTCGTTAGGGCTAACAGCAAGAGGAAAAAGGAAGGAGCATCAGCACCAGCTTTTACAATTTGGTATACCAACGACAGCAACAACAACGACAACAACGACAACAAGTATGGTCATTTAGTTTGTGACCGTTAAATCTCTTAATCGACATGGACGATGGTCGCAGTTTTGTTACCCCCGTTTCGGCACTAAGAACTGACATTCGAACAACTTTTACCAGTTGCATTTAGAAAATGTCAGGCACACATATGGGAGTGGGTGGTTGGTTGGTGGCGGGTAGGCATCTTGATACGTTGACCAGATTGCTTGCTTGGGGCGGGCCAAAAATAGTTCGACTGTGCACCATATTAATGGCAAAAACGGCAAATAAAGCCTGCCTTTACTGCATGCAAGTACATACATATTGGTTGCACATGCCAGAAGGCTGCTAACATGGCTCAATACACATACAATTGCAGCTGCACATACAGTTGAAGTACGTTTACGTATACGTAATATCTATCTTAAAGATTCTGTTAAATATTCATTTCGATCTGGCAATGCTCAACTTAAGTATCAAAGGTATAGAACTATTTTGAGAAATATGTAAACAACTGAAAAAAGTTGTTAACGAATGAATTTATGCTTGAAATTGATCTAAAGCTTTTGTTAATCCAAACAACGGAAAAATGAACCGAAAACTATTATTTATTTACTTAACCGAAACGGATTTTGAAACCATGCGTTAAGAAATACATCTTGCTCGTTTCAAAAGCAATTGTGAATGGCAAACTACTTATTTGATCATATTATGCTTAACCCTGATTATATTGACCACACACATACACATATGTATATTTATATAAGCCCATTTCGTATTAGAACATCAATTGCACTAAAACGTTTTGCGGCCCCCATTTGAGCAGTAACCAAAGTGTTTGCTACTGCGGTTGGTTACACGCACACAGGCACACACACACAAACACACACACGCAAACACACACAGCCATATGCGGGTACAAGTTTAGGTTGGGGTTGGACTTTGAGATAATTGAACGCTCTGGTGGTTTAGTCCTGGTTTTGCTGTTCCTGTCACCCAATGAATAGCTGACAGTTCTACTTACTTACGCTAATTAAACGGTTTGCTCCACTTTACACTTTACACTTTTTCTACTCTTGCCCCAGCCATAGAACCATTTCTGCTAATTCTTTATGCATTTGTATGGTCGTTTTGGAGAATTTGACAACTTTGACACAAATATGCGGCATTAGATGGGGATGCAACTCCCTTTAAGCTGCAGCTGCAAATGCCCAATGCTCCTTCCACCTAACGTTGCATTTAAATTCCCTCTGAAAATGTTCACTTTACCGTCTAAACTAAAAAGATTAAAGGGTTGCGTTTATTATTTTCTCTTTTTTTTATGGTAAGGGGAATTGCATTGGTCAATGCATTGGTGACAGGGGGGAGGCAGCTAGTTGACATTCACCAGTTTTCATCTTTTCAGCAAGTAACTCCCAATCGCCAGTTGGCCAAGTTGCCCATGTTCCCCAGGTTCCCCAGGTTCCACAGCTCCACAGTTTCTCAGCTCCTCAGTTTTTCAGCTCTCAGCTGCGCTGTCGTCAGTTTAGTTCAGTTGAGTGGCGGAGCAGTCGAGCGCAGGCGAGACTGGAGACCCTCACAAAACGTACAACTGGGAGCGTTAACTTGTTTCTGGTACATTTTTTGGTTTCTTCTTTTTATTTTCCAGTATTGCAAATATACCCTGCTAAAAAAAATAAAATGTTCATCTTCAGGCTTAGGACAATGTTCGAGTTTGAATAGTTAAAATATATATAAACAAATGTTGTGATGTAGCCAAAGTATCGTGTTGGTATTGAAGCTTAATATTGGTAAAAGATTTTAAGTAGGTTTTGAGTTTAACCTTTTAAAACTATTCGCTTAAGTTCTTTCTCCTTTTACATAAGTATGGCCAACAAATGCCAATTCGTTTTAGTCAAACATGATAAAATACCATTTTGAATTGAAATCATTTTTTGATTCAAGACAGCCAATAACATAATTAACAATTAACAATCTTAATGTTTGGGAACAATGGAATGGAATAGCTCTTAGGGAATTTTCTTTTCCTTGATTTGTTTGAGCTTTAATCGAAAGTGAATTTCGCCATGTTCTTTAAGCTTTTGCAGTAGGATGAAAAGGTGCAGACATACATACATAGAGGGTATTTGCAAGTCTGGTTCGTTGTTGTTGTAGCTGCAGGGCGTGGGCTGCTGCTGTTGGGGGACAGTTTTGACGTTGGTGCATGGTTAGTTGGCCAGTTGCTGGCCGATGTGGAGGAGCTACTACTCTTTCTACTAGTTCAACTACCATTACTACCACTACTTCTATGTTCTTCTGCAAGGATTCCCTGGACGCACATACAGTCGTCGCACTTTTTTCTCTTCTTTGAGCTGGCCACGATTTTATAGAATCACACGCTTCGCTAGCCTGTTGGCGACAGCTGCCTGCCGTGTGGTATGATGGGAAGAGAAAGGTAAAGCCAGAGAGAGAGAGAGAGAGGGAAAAGGGGTTGGGAAAGTGTTCAGCAGGATTTGCGTTTACCTTCGCCGGATATGTGCGGTTGCCGGAAAACGAACTTATAACTTGACTTGTTTAACTAACGCATTTAAACGATTTTTATTTTATTTTCTCAGTTACCACAAAGCAACGTGACCTGACGCTGACTGCTGCCTGTTTTTGCCATTCCTCTTAGTCTGCTCTCTTTTCCGCATTTTCCTCTTTCCCTTGCTGGAGTTTTGTCGTTCTGCGTTTCCCTTTCGCAAGTCGCTTGATTCCGTTTCTCTGATTTAATTTGCAATTTGATTGTATTAGATATCAAAGTGCGGGTGCAAAAAGGTTTCCCCCACCCCCCACCACCCGTCCTTTTTCCTAGATAGATGAGCTTCATCGTCGACCAACTGTCATCTGGGGACTGCTTAACTTGAAGCTCTCTCTCTACCGTTTTTTCTGTTGCCCGGACAATGACCATTGCGAATCCGATTGTCAATTAGATGGCTAAGAAACCAGTTTATTTGGCCTCAAAACACAATTATCATCGAGTACATTGATTACGTTTAACTTGAGCTCAAGATCTTTGTAACTTCAAATTGCATTTCCCTCAATGCAACATCTTTACGTCTTGCATAGTATTAATAACTACTTATGTATAATATTTAAAAAAACAGCCACTTCTTTCAATTTATATACTGCTTGCGTCATCAATCATGATGTGTTTAAGAATGGCAAGGGGGGAGAAAATCAAGAAAGAAATTTGTGTGCAGCATCAAACAAACAATGCAAGAAAATTAAATTTTTGAACAAAAAAAAAAAATATTTCAAAAAAAAATGTAGCTAAGTAAAGAAAAGAAATATCAACCGACGGCGACAACTTAAACCAGGCGGCCAGCTATAAATCATGATGTGATGGGTTGCCTTGGGTTCAGTTCAGTTTAGTTCTGTGCGATGCGATGCGGTTCGGTTCGGTTCGCTTTGGTTTGCCTTGGTTCGGTTCGGTTAAAAGGCGGTGGGGAAATGGTTGTGGCGGGGCAGGCGTAATAAATTGTTTGACAAGTTGACAGGATGTACGACGAGGAACGAAACGAAAGGCTGTGCTGTGCAACGCTCAAAATGCCGAGCAACATGTTTATTATAACAAATTGCGCATACGCCATGTGATGCCATAAACAATTTGAATTGATGTCCCGCACATGCAGCAAAGCATATAGCAAAGCATAAATCTTTAAAGTGACCAAGAACAACCAGACGCATATAAATAAAATACAAATAAAATCAACACAAACACACACACACAATCTAGATAGACACAGACACAGACCGACACCAGAAGTTTCGAAGCTAACCGCAAATGTTATTTAATAACTGCCAGACGCAATTCCACAATCGAATCGAATTGAAGCGTTAGCTGTAACCCAATTTGTATCCAAATCTCAAATCAGTATCTGTGAACAGAATCACAACCGAATCTGTTTGGCAATTGGCAATTGCCAAAGACGGCCACAATGCTGACCGCAATCAAAACACACAATTCGTACAAATCTGCCGGTAAACAGAGAGCAGTTTGGCCAGCTAGCCAGCTTGCCAGCAAAATGGCGTCAACTGACATGACTAACTTGGGTGTTGTCTTAACACTATGAACCCTTCTGGACCGTTTGCACCCTCCTCAATGTCCGCCGACGAATGTCTTGTTGGCATAACAAGGCTTAAAGGCTTTTTGTGAGCTGTTCACGGTCTGTCAGCTTATATTTCTGTGCGCCCCAAAATTTTGGTTTCAGTTACATTTATAGTTACAGTAACGGTTACAGTTGCTTCTTCTTCTCATTGGCAATCGAAAAATGTGAATCAGACTTTAACCACTTGGCCAAAAGGCCAACACAAGTGAATTATACATTTTTGCGTAAGTTTTGAAATGCATAACAATTGCTACTATGGCAACTAAAGTTGAAGCTAGTCTTAAACTGATTTACCTAAAGAAAGAGAGAAAGAGAAACAGAGAGAGAGAGAGAAAGAACCATTTTCCAGCTGACAGTTGTGTGTGCCTTTAGTTGGCAAATTTATTTGCTTTTGCAATTTGGCTTTAATTGCAGCACAAAATGTTGACTTTACACTTTACGACAACCATGTTGGTAGTACACAGTACAGTACGTGCCTTCCCATTCCGCTTTTTGGCGCTCCAACATCGCTCTCTGCCACAAATGCACATTTATTTGGGGGGGAAAAGGAGTCGAAATAGGCACTCTAGGCTCCAGGATTCGTTTGTCTGCTATGGTTCGTCCTTCAATGCTTCATTTGCTTGGCCAAGCACAACCACTTATACTTAAGCAGGTGTGTGTGAGTGGGTGTGTGTATTAGTGTGTCTGCATGAGCATTAAATAACTGTAACCATGCCTGTGCCGAATGCAAATTGTGGCTATATTTGTTGAGTGTACATCGTCTAAGATAAAATTTGTTTTTGAGTGTGTGTGTTTGAGTGTGTGTGGGAGTGTGTTTAAGATGCCATTACACCTGCTTCGGTTGCTGCTTGCCTAAAAGATAAATTGCTTTTATAGATTCAACTCGTTTGCGTGATAAGTGTTTGCAGTTCTCGATCTCGTTCTCGTTTTGGTGTTGCTCTTGTAGTTTAAGAACTCAAAACTCTGCTTATTGCGTTGCAAATTTGATTTCGAGTGAGTTGTCGATAAAGGCACTAATGTACATCTATTATCTGTACAATCCTGTATTAAGGATTGCTTGTATAACATATGTGAATGCTTTTAACAAAGCTTGGAAACGTTGAGGTCTTGGATGGGCATCACATGAACGTTGTATTTCGCTTGTATACTTTTATTCTACTCAAGTTTGATTAAACTCTGTTTTAATACTTTTAAGTTCAAACTCTTCAAATTCAACAGAGTTATATTTTTTTGATCAAAGCAATCAGTTCCTGTTTCTTCGCATTCATTTATTTCATTTTGTTAATAGCATTTATATTTCTGAAAACTTTTGATCGTTCCGATAACTGATAGAAAGAAACCTTCTCTTTTGGAATGCACTAAAATAATAAATATTATAGAAAACGATATAACACTCAATAGGTTATTAAACATAACTTTTATACAATGTATTTTCTGAATCGTTATGTCCATTCTTCTTTCATAATGCTGACTATCAACTTAGGGATATCCATCTGTGTAAACTGACGCTTCGTAGCTCTTATAATCAAGGCAGTTAGTATATAAGGATCATTTTAAACAGTTAGAAATGCTAAAAGTTGAACACAAGTTTCACGGTGAGTAAACAAAATGTTTGCAACTTCTTCTACGCTTCACATTATGGCAAAATTTAGCATAATTCGACTCGAGGAATATCCCCAGTGGTGGCATGTCGAACAACTCTCTGACACATTTGGGCCATTAATATATTTGCCAGCTTATCGAGAACAATTTTTTTTTCTTTTTGTCATTTTACCTAATGCCAATTGCTGGCAGCATTTGCTCCTTGCCAATTTCACACTTCAATTGACCGTCTAGCTGGATGTTTGACTCCGAAAAAAACAGCTCAGCTTAGCAGCTTTATTTGTAGGCACGCTTTAGTATCTCGTACGCGTTGAATTGTGCATACCCTATAAACATATACTAATTGACTGCAATGCATATGAAAAAGTATGAATCGCAAAACAATTCGACTTAATGTTAATACGATTAAAGTTCGAACCGAAAAAGAATCCAAAAGAACCAAAACGTTGTACCGGTACAGTTATTGTTTTAAGTAAGGCTACTGCGTTTTTTGATCGCCACCTACCGACAAGGATCCAAAGAACTTTACCGACAGGATATCGGTCAACTGATTGATTAAGAAATGATTTATTTCAAAAACAAATTATAAAACATCTTTATTTAAGGATAAAACTCTTTTTGCCATGTTTTATTTATTACAAAATATATTCTTTCGTTATTTAATATGGCTCTTAGATCTATAACTCACAAATCGTTTAAGAATTTTGTTCAATATGATAAAACTCAATTGAATACAGGGTATATATCAAACTAGTTTAAGGGATGCATTTTCTTGTTTGTTTTGGTTGGCTTTGTTTGTTTTGCGGGTTGGCATGCATAAAATTTCAACTGCTAATGTACATAAGTTTGTATAAGTGTGTGGGTATGTGTGTCTTGATGTTGCTTTGTACACACACACACACACACACAAACATATATGAACGTTGGATGTGTTTGTAATTTATAGTTTTCCAGGAACATTTCAATTAAATATACTGACAGCCGGCTATCGTTTGCCCAACAGGCCAAAGTGAACCATCAGCACTGAGAGTGTCGATGTGTTCCAAACTGTGTGTTGTCTGTGTCTGTGTGTGTTTTTACAGAAGGTTCTGACACTGGCGCAGATTCACAAGGCTAGCTTGCTTTGACAGGCATATGCAATATACATTATGCACTTTGCACACACACACACACACACTCTCGCGGTTAAGCTCTAAGCTGCAGTTGAAACAATTTTTTTGATATTTTGAACGTCTCCGTTAGCTAAAATACTTTTAGTAAAAGTCAATCCGTAAGATAAATATTGGTTTTTTTTTTTATGAAAATGCAATACATACATACATATGTATATGTTACAGCGAATATAAGAAGTGAATTTTAGTACCAAGCCCAAAAAGTATGTTAACATATATATATATGAATAAATCTATGAGAAGAATTATTAAGTTCAGCTTACATCATATTCCTTAAAGCGGAGCCCTTGGTAGCATATAAACGTTTAAGCTAAATTGAAACGCAAAGTAAACTTTAAGCTGTTTGCATTTCATGCTGAATGCATAAAATTTCAATTAAATCGCAATTTCAATAATTGTTATGGGACACAAAATCAAACAAATGCAAATCTGACACATGATTTTATTTGTATAGATATATTTTTTGTCATTTGGGATAACTTTTCTGCTCGTTGAACATTGGAAAGCGATTTTTGTTTTCTATTGCTTTCATTTGCATTTATTACAAACTAAGAAGCGAGACAAAAAAAAAAAAGAAAGAGAGACAGAGAGAGAAAGCTATTCACTGCAGACTTTACTGTTTTGAGTACTTGACTGGCAGCCAATTAGGCCAAAACCACCAAAGCTCATATGAGCCAAATCAATTATGCAGTGGCCCCAAAATGCATGATGGACACAAAACAATAACAATTCTGTTGCATTGTTATACCCTTCAAATATATACAACTAAGATAAAAATGTATTTTATTTGTTATTAATACTTTTAGTTATTGTTGGTTGGTCGGACATATATACATGGTATAGGATGTTGCACAGGAGTATCCTTGATCTTTATGCTAAGCTTATGTTAAGTAACATTTTAACATAACATGCTCATGTACATTAACATTTATCTTGAAGAGAGTCGGCAGTCGATCGTGTTTCGTAATATAACAATAACATTTTGAAAATCAAACAAAATCGAGTTTCTGCAGTTGTTAATTTGTTTATTCGATCAACATTTAATAAATCAACAAAATTATTTTTCATTATTCTTTGCATTTGTTTGATACATTTCTCTACCCAACCAGCAGTTTTAATTCTTATGCTTTAACTCGAAAACAACAAAAATAAAAAGACATTTTATGTATATAAAAATCAATTATAGGTTTTTCCTTTCTTAACCAACTACAAAAAAATAGAATCAAAAAAATCCTGGTTGTGTATTGACAGGGAAAATAGAATGGAATGGCTTAGATTATATCAATAGTGGCAAAACTTTAAGCATTAGGTTGCCACGTGGTGCATCTGTAAGTTCAAGATACTTCAGATACTTGCTTTGCTGCTGAAAACTTTGTATGTGTGTGTGTGTGTGGTAAAATAGAAGTTGTGCAAAGTGTGCAAAAAGGTGGTGAATTTGAATATTCCAAAATTGGCATAGTCCGGTTATTAGTTGGCCAAGTTTGCATTTAAATGACTCTGAGCCAAGATAAAAAATGAAATAAAAGATTTAAGAAAGCCGCAGCTTAACGGGCAAAGAGGTTTAAATACATTACACACACACACTCACACACACACACTTCACGAGAACTTATTGTCGTAAAAAAGTGCATAAATTATTTGCTTTGAGTTATGCGTGCGCTTAAGCATTTATCATAAGAACGTTAAATTATGGAGTCTTTATTTCTGACTGCTTAAAAAATTTCATTTTCTTTTTGCTGTTTTTAATATCCTCTGCCTGTCTGAGGCACACACACACACACTTACACACACGCACACGTTTAGTTTGCTGCTGTTGCTTTTTGCAAATATTTGTGCTTGACTGTGAACAACTCGTCGTGTGGCATAATTTGTTTCTTAAGCAAGTCAACTTTTATTAAATTGTTTGCTGCTTCTTGTCAATTTACATATCGTTCTCTGCCTCTCTCGCTCTCTCTCTCTCTCTTGCTGCGTCTCTGCCTCGTATGTGTGTGTGTGGCCATTTTGATTGGATATATCTGCACAATTAAGTTTAATTGCATCAAATTTTAACATGAAATTTACACACACTAACACTAACACTCACACATTCACCTTACTTTGATTTATATTTTTGGGTGCAAATTTAAATTGCTGCATTTTATTTGCTTTTGCTGTTGTAGTTGCTGCTGCTGTTGCTGCTGTTGCTGATGGCTTTCAAACGAGATATGCATAATTTGATCAAAATTAAGCGATCAACATTTTAATCAACTTCAAAAATTCATTTTAATTGCCTGCCTGGCAGGTGACAGGACTTTGCAGTGCAGCAGCCATCAGCCATCAGCCTCCTTGGTAGTCAGAACTTTGTTGCTTTCGTTTGCTTCCGTGTTGGCCTCAATGTTGCCTCAGTGTTGGCTATATAGTATATAGTCTGTGTGTGTGTGTTGCCTGTGTGTCTGCCACCCGCTGTGTCAAGTGATAAATGTCCGCCCGTCAGCTGTGCATTTTTCTTCATAATCGAAATATCTTTACGTAACGAGCAGAATGTAAATGTTTTCATACCCTGCTGTGAACTGTGAAAGACAACCAATCAATCAAAATGAATTTACGTATTTATTTCAATATTCAATTTAAATCAGAATCTTAAACTAGATTGCCTCAACACCTAGCACAAAGCCTGAAGCTAATAGTTTTTTTTCGTAGAGCATTTCATAGTCCAATTGGCTCTCTTCAGCCATTTTTGCAGTTCGCAAACGATTTTTTATGTTGTATGGCAGACTTTGCTGCATTTCGCTGTCGCTTGAAAATCGATTTCATTGTTGGCTTGTCGCATCAGCTGCTATTTATTATGTATTGTTATGATGCGCGGGGGTTTCCTTATTCGCGCCTTTTTCTTTTCTCTGTTTTTTTTTCCGGTGCTGAAGACTGAAGAATCATGCTGCCACTGACTAATGGTGCATGCATTTAGGCGCCACTTTAATGCGCTGCCCATTCAGCTTTCTATGATATACAACGGCATATACACTTTTTTTTAGAGTTTTCCTTTTTTATTTTAGTTTGCTTAATATTTTCTTTTTTACTTTTCAATTAAAGTTAATGCGCTCTAGTTTCTGCAGCTGCTGTTCTACACTGAGAGAAGACAGCAGGCAATGGTAGTGATATGGACCTGTATAAAGCATGTGCATTTGGAAATTTCATATGCTAATTAAGAGATTGTTTAAAAGGGTATATTGGTTTTCTGCAAATGTATGTAACAGTCAAAAGTAAGTAACTCCGTTGTTTAAAGATGCTTTTACTATATTTTTAAAATATTTTTTTAATATTTTTTGAATCATATATTTAATATTTAATATACACTATAATGTATATATATTGTTGATCAGTGATCAGCAGCCGAGCTGATATTAGAGAACTATAAACCGAAAGTTTTTTTTGTTTTGTAAAATTATCGATAACTTATCCTGTTATCGATGAACAAATAGCATTGCCATCATTAAAAGCATGAACTGAATAATAATCTGTGTAATTTTCATCGAAATCGGTTTTCTTAAATACTGAAAATATAAAAGCATTCATTAAGGGTGCAATTGTACAAAAATAAAGTTAAGTTTCCCGATACGATGATTAAAAAATTGTTGATTAACAATATTTAACCCTGCTATTAAGAGGTTAATTTGTAAACTGCCCTATCGCGGGTTAATACAATAATGGCAGTGCACTTTTTTGATTGTCATAATAATTGATGACTTAATGGTTTGAGCTACTGCCACATCTTTGGCTAAGATTTCAGTTTAAGCCTTGGCAAAAAAGTATCTGCAGTTTGCAGCTTGCAACTTCTTTGAAAGACCAACAAAGTTTAGGTTTTTAAGTTTAGCTCAGTGTACTTGTAGTTGTTGCTTGGCTTTGTACATATTTCGGCGGCAAAGAAATGTGCCCAAAATGCGCGTCATCCCTTTTCCACACCCCCTGTTTGCACAACTGCTGCTGCTGCTGCGCCTGGGAGTATGCAGCGATTTTTCGTGGATGTTTTATTTATTGCCTGCAATTTGCCGGTCGCCTCTTTTATGCGCAACTTGTGCGATTTTTGCAAATTGCACCAAGGCATAGCCAAAAAAACACTGAGAAAAGTGCTTACGCCCTCCTGCAACGCCCCCAACTACCCCCACAAAATAATAACAAAAAATAAAGAGAAAATATGAGAGAACGTAAAAGGCCTTTTTCTAAAATTACCAAGCATAAAATTTAATTAGCCAAAACCGAAAAAGGCAGCTGCCGCTTCCACTGCGTAAGGCGGCGCCGGCGACGTTGAGTCGTAGAGTCAGCCGCTTAGTGGCGCCACTGCAATAAAGCACACAAAAGTAAATTGCATTTGGCAAAAGGTTTGGCGCTGTAAGGCGCTATGGGGCATGCAGCCAGTGCCGTGTGGCACTGAGACGCGAATAAAGCACTTAAACGGCACATGGCAAAAGTAAAAACCCAGAAAACAACAAAAAAAACCAAGTAAAAAGGTTTAAGTCGAGGAATCCCGACTAGCAGATATCCTGCAACCCTTGCTGAATGCTTGCAAGTATGTGTGTGTATGTGTACACTTATACTTATGACGGATTTTCATTATTTTGCTATAGCTTCAAAAGATTTTTTCATGTTTTCCAAATTCAAGATTTTATTGTTATCGATTCCATAAGTATATCGGAAACTGAGAAGAGTAATCGAAAATCGAAAACAAACTTGTACTGCCTAGGGATTAGGCGAGCTTACGTTCCAAATGTGGAGTCTCTAGCTATTATAGTCTCTGAGATCGACGCGTTCATAGAGACAGACAGACGGACGTGGCTATATTGACTCGGCTGTTGATGCTGATCAAGAATATATATACTATATGGGATCGGAGATGCTTCCTTCTGCCTGTTACATACTTTTGAACAAAACAATATAGCCTTTTTAGCCATTTTAAATGGGTTCAGGGTATAAAAAACAACTGGCAAGCGCAGCGTGTGAATTTCATAAGCTCCACAGAAAAACAGACGCTCCAGCGCGTGACGAGCAGACCTCGCGACCTCTTGATCCCCTATGCCCCATGCACCTCTCCCTCTCTCTCTCTCTTTCTTTCTCTCTGTGATTGCGCACTTTTGCACAGTCAACGTCGCTTGCAAGTATGCAGCGGCATTTGCACAATTTGTGTGCATTTTGGCATTCAATCGTAATCCCCCGACACACGCCAAATCCCTTAACGAAAATCGCAAGCGTTAAATTGCCGCGGGGCCATAAGTTGGCGGTCGACTGCCGTGGTCCATGTTCGCGATCAAACATCCTCTCGCCGCCTCTTCCTCCTTTCTCGTTTGACCCTTCGGCCCAACTGTACTCGCATTAACCTTTGGTCAAATTTAAAAGGCGACCGCCGTTAAATACTTTTGTTCCTTTGCTCGACTACAACTACCTTCAAAAAACAAAATTCGCAGATTAATGCCAAAAAAAAATTTGAGATTTTTGGGTCACGTACATTTTTGATGTCCTGTTAAAAGTTGGGACAATAGATTGTATATTGTTCAAAGCTAAAAGCTAAAGTTCTTATTGTAATAACATTCTTGTTATTTTGTTGTAACCAACGGAGGGAGGTTCTTAATAGGGCTAATGGTTTTTTCCTTGAATTTATTCAACATTTAATATTTGTGCTTTGTAATATAGAATGTCCCTTGCGAGTGGCAAGGAAACTCTTAATTTTTGCTTTAAAGTGCTTCAAAAAGATTATACAAATAAATAAGTAAATAATTCCTTTTTTATAACACAATCTTACAAAACTTTTATTTTTAATATCTTTCTAACTATTACTAGTTCAACCCTTGATATATACAGCAAAGAACATATTTAACAAAGTTTGTTTTGTATTTGGATGTGCAGGGTATTGGAAAAGTCGTGCTGCATTCGCTGGTGTTTCAATCATAGCTGTCATTTTTATATATACTTGACATACTTTCTTTTTGTTGAGCCATCAAGGAACTAAAAATAAAAAAAAGCGGGCATCAACGACACTTGACACTCGAACGCCGACATCAAACACCCTGCACGGCTCTCTTTCACCTCACATTTGTCACCTGCCCAGTTTGCGTTTCGTTGTCGTTGCTCTTTGACTTCTCAGAGTCGCCTGTCTCTTTCCATACTTCATTTTGTAGCCTAGCACTTAAATACGGCAAACGGCACGGCTTTGTCTTATCCAACTGTTTGCCGTTACCTTGTCACACTGACGACATTTAAAGAGTGCCTAGCAAAAAAGAAACCACATAATATTCAATAGAATTGTTTTAATTAAATTCAACTCTGATTAGTTCAGGGAATAAAAAGGAGCTTAACGTAAAATTCTATTAAAATTAAAGGTTAACTTTTATTTTTGTCAAGTGTATTTTATTTAAATCTCATATTGATGCATAGGTGCAACTTTTTGTATTTGCAATATCGATCCGTATAACAATCGGACTGGAAATAACCATATTTTTTATTTGGTCCAAACGGTCGTACTAAAAACTTCAAACTTGTTCAATTCAATTAAGAGTTTTTATGATTTTTTAATATTTTATATTTTGCCAATTTGCATGTCTTAACTTTGGCACTTAATTGTTATATGTTAGGCATCAAAAGTTGTTTAACTGGCAATAATTCCGTTGCCAGCAACAACAACAACAATATATGAAACCGTTGCACTTCAAACATAACCATATACTTTGTTGTTGTTGTTTATTGTAGTAACATATATTGCCAACATGTTGTACCCCCAATGGGCAACTCCACCCAACTTTTGTAGCCAACCTTTGGCTGCTTCAGGCCTGAACATCATCATCGTCATTATTGATATGGTTTCGCAGTTGTTTGCACTTTCGGGATGCCCAATGCATTCACCCCCTCTCCTCTCCACTCCTGCCCCGCAACATGTTTGCGTTTTATTTGATTTTATTTTGCCACGCCTACGTTTTTCTGTATATTTGTTTTTTTTGGTTTGTATTCCCTCTTTCTGTGTAGTTGTTATTTGTTGTTGTTGTTATTGCGTCGCTTGCTTTTTCCACATGAATTTATTGCTCGCATATTTCGGTTTTTACAATATCGAAAACTGTACGGCTCCCCCCCCCTCCTGGGAGCGTCCATGTACTTCAGCCTTGCTGCCATGTTAGTGTGCGTGTGTGTGAGTGTACCACCATTCGCAGTTAGCGCGGACACGGAAATGGTTAACAACAGCAGCGGATGTTGTGCAAATTTAATAAATATACTACCTCGTTCCACTTTTATTTATTCAATTTAATGCAGTTACGAACCCTTCGTACTTCTGCTGCTCTCATACCCTGTCTGCATGTGTGCTGTGCTGGAATTAAACATAATTAAAAAATGTTCCCTTGTGCTGTTTTTTTTCGAAGCCACGGACGTTTATAGGTTTCGCATTTCAGCAACAATGTGAAAACAAATGGTTAACATAATTAATTCTGAAGTTTGTTCTCTGACAACTATTACAGGGTATTAATTGGCGGCAACAATGTTTTCTTTGGCTTGAGTGTGTGTGTGTGTGTGTGTGTGCATCTAATTAGCAGCGGGTATGACATGAAAAGCTTAATACTTTTGATTGGCTTAAAGCTTTCGGCGCTGGCTTATAACCGAATGCTATCAATAATATTAATCAGCCCGCTAGATTATAAATTACACATATCTGTAGACAGAAAGTAATAAAATGAAAAATTGTTCATTTTTGATGCACAACTTTAGCCCTATAAATGCCTCAATGGCTCAAACGTGATTTTTAACAGTTGATTATTTCAACTTTTTTAACGAAATAAAATAAGTATTCAATGCAACAGTTGGTTCAGAACAACACCCTTTAGAATGTTTCAAAGTCTGCTAATTGAGAATAAGAAAGTGTTACAAAATGTAATTTAATGATTTCAACTCATTTTATTTATCTCAACATATGTTCATGCGTTTATTTAAGAAGCGATACGATATGTTCCATCAAAAATCTGTGAATAAAGTATTTGTTAATATTTTATTCATTTTATATGATTGCCATAGCAAGGCCGTCAAACTGTGTTATTGACGCCTTATAGTTAAGAACTGAGCTGAAACATTGTTTGATTCATTATCTTGAGTTAAACGCGAAAATGTTCGTCAAAGTCTTAAAGTCTTTGTCGTATACGGCAAGTTAACTATAGCAAGAAAGATATAAATATATATATATAGACAGACTTTGATATTTAAGAATTCACCTAGAGAAGTAAGATTTTTGTGCAGAGTAAGAGAGATAAAGAGATCAGTCCGTAAAAAATCGAAAGCTCATAAGATATCAGTGTGGCAGATAGATAGATGAAGAGGCAAACAAATTGAGGGAAAAATCTTTCGTCTTGATGGAAAAGACATAGTTAAGTTGATAGATTTTGGTATAAAGACAGTGATATAAAGATTGATATACTTAGATGCTAGCTAACTCGGTTGAAATCTCTGCAAATCACTAGATAGATGAGATTATAAGAGATGTATGTATATATATATATCGCAGTGTCATTGAATGTGCGGTTTAATTGTTGCTGTTTTTGTTTGTCTGATGCTGGTGAAGATGAATATGGGAACCAGTTGATCCACATGCACGCACAGCTGCGTGCCACAAATGGATGAGCAACTGTGCGTGGCAATAAGTCAATTAGAAAATGCTTTCAACAGCAACAACAAATGGATGGGTCATTTTTGTAAAAAAAAAGAGAGCTGCCAGCCCGGTTTTGTGTTTTTTTTTTGCTTTTTTTTTATATATTTGTTTTTTGGCAATTAAACAATGTCAAAGAAAATGTGTCGCATTTGTCAAAGCCGCTGACTAAGCCCCAAGACAAACCAAACCCAAAGTCCCAAATACTGTTTTCATTTTTAAGCCTCGTCTAACATACACGCACACAATGCTAATGGTTATTTCTTGGTTGTAATTCAACTAAAGATTTTTCGCTGCAATTGAATTTATGTGTTTAATGTCCGGCAATTGATTTTGGCGCAACAATTGCTTTGGCATTAACAGTGTGTGCAACAAAGAAATGTCAAGCGTACCAAAAAAAAAACAAAAAGAAGCATACTGTAAAGCCTTTGCGAATTGATGACCCTATTGTTGTTGTTTTTGTTGTTGCTGGTATTGATACTGGTGTGGCATGCCACGTTCGTTGCTGTCGCTATTGCCATCCATCACACTCAAAGTGAAATAAATTGAAACTAATACCAAAAGGCAATCGATGTATGCTTTTGTTGCTTTTGCTGCCACTGCTGCTTGTTGCTGCTTTGTTGCTCTTGTTGCTGTTGTTGCAACAGCTGACGCAGTTGACGTTGTTAGGCGCGCATCACTGTTACTTTCCCAAACAACTTGAAAATCCTGTTTGCACTTGCATTCATTTGCCAAAGTCAAAGTCAGAGACGCAGGCGTGACTCTGACAGCTTCTCCTTCAGCTGCATCGTTATGGAAAGTCAAGTGCTTGCCGTTCGGTGAAAATGCTCTCAAATGCTTTTATTTTTTTTTGTGTTTTCTTCTTCGGCGAGCAACTGTCTCAACTTCCACGGGCAAACGTTGGTCACATGTGGAGCAGCAGCTCACTTTCTATGTGGCTAGTGTCAAGTCTTGTGACAGAAGTCAATTGTGTGTGCGGTTCCACTCAAACTACATGCGAGAGACATCGACAGACAGCGACAGACAGACAGACAGACAGCATCTCCAACCAGCCTCTGTTTGGACTGGGCCTTAAATAGGTAAACAGCTCTGAAAAACTGGCTTAATAAAGCATTTATAGATTATCGCTGTGTCTATGTGTTTATTGAGGAAACTCTAACGAATACTTACAAATTGTAACTTTTTTAATGATTGAAGAGTCGCAGTCGAGTTGCAGTCTTCCCATATAAGTTGTTGATTTGTTTGGTTCAAGGTTTGAAACAATGATTCTCATTTTTGTTCTTTACAAACATAACTTCTAATAGCACAGAATTTTACTAGGCTGCGAAGTAAAGAGTATTAAGATCTTCAAGTTATTGGCTAAGCAATGCCATTAACAACTTTTTCCTTTTCATTTTGGGCCAGTGCTATCATGCTGTCGTATCCCTAACAATATATCAACCCTAACACTGGACTATAATTAACATTCACGTATCACATGTGTCCACTTTTCGCGTCTACTTCTATGTCCTTCCTACCATGTGTGTGTGTGTTATGTGTTTGTGCTGTGGGTAAGCCACCAATAACGACCCAAAAACCCTTTGGCGACACGTCGTTTTTAATAGTCAAAGTGACACGCTAAGCTGATTAACTTTAATCTAAAGTAGAAACACCCACTCTCACCAAAACCAGAAAAACACAAAATAATAAAAAAAAAATAAAAAATTTTAGACAAAAATAAAAATGATAGTTTAAAAGGAAAGAGAAAAGCATAGTCCGCCCTTGCAAGTGACGATATAAAGCTAAAAAGAGCTTCAAGAGGACCAGCAGAAAAGGCATGTCGAATAAAAAAAACAAGCCAACTGTTTACATTTGTCAAAGATTTACGGGAAAAATGTAAAAGGAAAAAAGTTGAATGGAATATAAGTAACTGCAATGTTCAGTCATTTAAATACCCTTTATCTTCTTCACATAAAAAAAGAAGTCAAACCAAAAAAATCAGACGATTTTTTTTGCGTGATCGGATCGACAATCAATTAAGCATCTGTTTGATATCAAGTTAATTCTTTTTATACCAAGTAAGCTAAAGAACCTAAATACATTTTAGTGAGGGCATTGAGTGTGCATAAATACATAAAACTGCACCATCAACGAACAAAATGGCGCCGCTGACCAAAGGTCGCTCTAAGTCAGAGTTGGCACTGGAGTCAGTGGCAGAGCTAAAGTTGGCTTCCTGCTGTTGAAGTCAGCTTCAGCGTCAGAGTTGCAGAAGTTGGAGGAGGAGCAAGAGTTGGACGGCTTAGAAGGACTATGTGCCGTTTGCCTGCCTGCCTGCCTGTCTGTCTGCTGCTCTTATCTGTTCCTAATTTTATTGGACGAGGATGTGTTTTGATAGTACCCGCGTCTCATGTGGCTGCTGTCCGCGGATTTCGCTGTTGTCTACGAATATTTTATTCACTGCGACAGATTTTTGTGCACTTTTCGTATACTTTTCTAGCGCATAGTGGATCTCCAAGGGGCTCACACTAATTTCGTTGTGCGGGCTAACAGCTTTAGTCAGGCATTTGCGAGTTTTAAAGCAAGCTGACAGTCCGTTGCATATTTGTCGAACAAAATATTGGATTAGTAGTTAACCAGTTTAATGGGTTGCGGCGCATACAGCGCCAAATATTTAAAACAAATGTTTGTTTGTTTTCTTTTGCTTTGACTTTATTTTGTTCAATGTTCCTTTCAACACCATCTAAGGTATTTTTAAACAAAATTTGATTCTGTACAAAACAAGTAAACACGAATTTTGTTAAACCAAGATAGAAAGAACAACATAAATAATATTTTTTTTCCTTACGTAAAACTCAAAATATTGTATTGCATACATCAATAAATCTAAATCTGATTTGAAACGATTCATATTTATATTCCTAGATGTAGTGATTGCAACCATACATGACCTCGTAAAGTAGATGGTAACTGGAGTGTCTTGTATATGCAATTAAGCAAAGCAAACTGTCCCAATGCTTTGCGTAGTGTCCAAGTACAAGTTCATATTTTTGGCGCTAGTTTTCACCACACACACACACACACACAGGCAGGCCAGGCAACGGAGAAAAGTGGTCAAACCTGTGTCTCGGCTACACACACACACACACACACACACACACAACACACACACATTCAGTTAAACTGAACACGAAGCGCGACGATTTTCCATCGGCTTCGGCAGCTACTGCTGCTGCTGCTGCTGGCGGTGGCAACATCAGGCGGCATTATCAGGTCCAGGCAGAGGCGGCAACTTCAGTCGCAAGCGAGCGCTCAACGTGTGAACGTTGTGTCTGGCAGTAGCAGTAACTGAATAGCACTAACTAAGTAACAGTGCATCACAAATCACAAATCACTGTGAAGCGTTACACACACAGTCAGTCAGTAGTAGCAGTCACAGTGAACAACAGTCGCAATTACTGTGAAGCGTTAACGTCGCGTGCTTTTGCCGTATGTTTTCTTCTTGTTACCTATGTAGCTGACTATGGTTGTTGTTTTTTTTTTCAAGTGTTTTTTTCCAAGTGTTTTTTCGCGCGTTTTTCACGTGCCACGTGCTGCGTGTGGCGGTTGCAGTTTGTTTGTTTGTTTGCTTGTTGTTGTTCCTCTTGTTATAGCTTGTGTGTTTGTTTGTTTGTTTGTTGTGCGTGCGTGCGTTCGTGTGTGTGTGATCCAAAGAAGCTGCTGCAATTAGCATCTTAAATACAGAAACGATTTTCCATACGATTTTGTTATGTGTCTTAGCGAAAGTTGCTTGTATTTGTTGATTTAAGAAAAGTTACACTCATTGAAGTTGGAATTCGAATTCTGAACTGTGCAAAAATAAAAAAAAAAACATTAAACCTTTGGTGGGATCAGTGTTTTCTTTGCTCTTGGAAATCAAGTCAAATCAAGAAATAAGTTCTTAAATTGATTTCGGCATCTTTTGTTGTGTTTGTTTTATAAAATGCATGTGTCTCATATAAATGGATGTCAAAGAGTTAAAACTTTGAAAGGATCAATATTAAACCGAAATAAACCAAAAGATTGTAATATTTCTTATATTAACAGTATTTTCAAGCAAGTATTTTTGGGATCTTGAGATTTGTATTTTTATATCTAAAACTCTTTCTTTTTTGTTGTTTGGTTGTTTTGTTTTTCGATCTCTCAATATTAGGAACCATATTCCACATCGACTTCTTAAATGTTAATATACTTCTTTATTTGTTTCTCGAGTTAGAAAATTGCAAATAATATTTGTAAATTATAAGCGTTTCGTTTTTTTGTTTGTTTGTTTTGTCGATCCTAAAACTAAACTTTCACCGCTCGATTTGCTTGAAAGTTAATAACACCATACAAAAAACAGTTTTAAATCTTATTGGGCTGTTTTAAAAAAATAATAATACACATGCAAACCTCTAACAGTTTCAAGTTAAGTTACATTTGACGAAGCTGCTTCTTAATTATTAATTTCTTGTTTGCAAGCAAATACAAAATTCCATCGAAGCTGCTTCCTTCCTGTTGTTCATGATGAATGCTTTGAGACATTTCGTTTCATTGAAAATCTTATTGTCATTTAATTTGATTAAAAATTTCATAATGCGCATCCTGTGAGCATTTGTCAACTAAGTACATCAACAACAACAACAATCAACAACAAAGCGACTCCCTCAGGCAGCTGCTTCAGTGTATGTATGTGTGTGTGTGTGTGTGTGAGTGTACGTGTGTGTGTGTGTGTGTGAGTGTACGTGTGCGTGTGTAAGTGTAAGAATACTGTGTGTACAGAAAAGAAAATTTAAATTTCCGCAGCATTTGCGAGTGGCGGCATTTTTGTATTTTATTCACTTTGCTTTTTCGCGTTAACTCATTTGCTTGCATTAATATTATTGTTGTTGCTGCTGCTGCTATATCCGGTACTTATTCAAACTGTTAGAAGTATGAAGAGAAATCCCGACTAGTTGATACCCTAGATACCTAACGCGTACGCGTAAACCGCATACTTCACTTAACTTCAATGTTTCATATCTCCGGTGTTTTATAGCGGATTTTAATAAAAATTTAAAAGATTTTCAGTGTTTTGTCTATAATTTTAAATGCCATTTCCAAGTTTTCCAAATTCAAGATTTTATTGTTTATTGTTTTATTTGAAACGAATTAGAACTGACTAGAGCTAAGACGAGCTTATGTTACCCAATTTCAATGGGTTCGGGTATAAATAAATTTTTAAAAGCATGCGAGATATTTAATGCAGTATTAATCTTTTCAATTTGATTTATTTTATAATTTCATGGGAATACCTAGGGGTTCGCCGAAGAACTAGTGAAAGGGTAGAGGGTGCTGCAGCACTTTTTAGATTTTTTTTACCAGATTTTGTTTAGCTTTATTTAATTTTTATTTTTGCCTTGCAAATAAAAACAACAAGAGCGAGGCTAGAACACACATTCCTTAAGACAGACCACAATTCTGTCTTTTGGCCAACGCTTATTCCAATGCATGGCAAATGAGTAGTAGTAGTAGTAGCGTGAATTAAGAGTGAAATGAGGGAAATGTGTACAGAATTTTTGACACATTTGCAAATATAAATTGCATGTGCAATGCAATGACTTTATTTTTGTGTCATCGCAAAACGCGCAACACACAAATTGAAACTTTGCGATTCATTGCCATTTTCTATACGCATTGTCGATGCACTTCCAACAACAACAACAAAAACAACAACAACAAAAGCAACGAAATCAGCAAAAAAATAACAAAGCTCACATTTGACGGCAAAATTGAACAACAATTGACATCACGCATACGCAGCGTTCGACGCCACAACAATTTTGTGTGTTAATTGGTCGTGGCAAATTGGTAAGTGAAATTTCTTGTTTTGCTTCACACTCTGCACTTACTCATATGCACACCAACACACATACACACACACACACATACATATACAGAGATTTGTCGCTTTTCCTTTCAGTCGTGTGTTTCAATTTTCACCAAAAAAATGCTTTGCACCGCTTGTCCCCGAATCAAACAACTTTATTGGACAGTCAATAGATCAATTTATAAGTTTTGTGTCTGTCCGAACATAGCTTTGAGGCCACTTTAAAAAGATGTTTTACAATTTTTTGCTTACCAAATATTTCGGCTTTGGCTTTGACATATTAATCAACTTTCGCATGAACATATTCCGGATCATCATTAACAGCCAGTGTTTATCAGAGTCAATATGCCAGTTTCGAGGCATTATAATTTAAAGCTTTCATCAACATTCTGAATATTTCAATTGGAATGTATCTTACAAAAATATCAAAATTTAAATCGCAATGATTTACTTTGACCCTTAAGTATGGTATTAGTAATACTATCTTTCTGCACAACATGATTTGATGGGTAAAATTAAGAGTGAAGCTGTTTTGATAGATTTCGCTAGCAATGTTGTGAATTGTCGATTTGATTTTGATTGTTGGCATTGTTGTTGTATTTTTTGTAATTGTCATTGTTGCTGGTTGCCGTTATTTGATTTGCATCGAGGGCTTTTGAGCAATTGTTGATTAATTAAACAAATTGTTTTACTTGGCATTTTCATATAGTATTGGTTGGGCTTGCAATTTAATTTCAATAACCAAAAGTATTTTAATTTTCATTACGAATGCCATACCAAACCAAAAGCACACATACACATTATTCTACGTGTGTGTGTGTGCATGTGTGTGTGTGTATGTGGATGAACACTGTAAATTGTATGAAGAAGAAGATAACGAAAAACGATAAAGTCGAATGTGCATTTCCTGCTCGATATGCACTTGACATGCAAAATTTCATTAATTCTCGATTTATGTTTAAACTAAACTATACAAAAACACCAACAAACATTTTGCAAAGATAAACATTGGTTTTGCGTTTTAATATTGCACTTATATGTACGTTGACATTAATTTAAATCTGAGTGTGGACCTTAGGTTATGTGTCTGTGATTTGTTTCATTTGATTATTATCATTTTTATATAATTCAAATAAAATTTATAGAATTTTTTCTATATCTTTTTTTTACGAGTATTTGCTGAATTATGCTCTAAATTACGTTTGTAGTTTAAAATATGCAGAAACATTTTAATTGAGTTCAGTATCGACTTCAATAACTATGGTTAGAATTTTAGTTCTTATTAACACCATTCTAACTATGGTTAGAATTTTTCTTCTTTATTAACTCCATTCGAAAACTCTATTTACTTTTTGTTTCTGTGTTATCTTGTTTTGATTGGTAGATTCTACTAAACTGTGAATTTATTATTATTATTATCTGGTTTTTCATAGCAGTATCTTATTACATTATTATCTTATTACATTACTATATGATGTGCTTGTTTAATCTAAGACCATGACCAAAATGCTAGCTCGATACCTCAAACACTTCGAAACTTGGAAACGAATAGACAGACAAAGAATCAGGTCGCGATGCTGATCAAGAATATATACTTCAGTTTGGTTTCTGCTATGCGTTACAAAAACGATAATCCAATGATAATCCATATAATTTTATAATGAAATAATAAAAAATCCTTCTTCACTTGCTTTTACAAGACTATCGAAAGACTTCTTACAAAATATAACAAAAATAAAAAACACAACAACAGCCAAAAATATACTCTTTAAGTGGTCACGCCCCACAGTTTTCATAGCCCATCAGCATAGAGCAACAACATGCCAGCAAATCCAGCGATGCATTTAAAATGCCTTTTAATTATCACGCGGTTGCAGAAAAAGAAGATGAAAAAAAAAAACAAAGAAAAACCAAACACAATGAAAATCATACATAAATTCATATCATTTGTAAATAAATACATAAATCTACTGTGCGTGAAGCACACACGGTGTGTGTGTGTGTGTGTGTGTATGAGTATGCATTCTGGTCATAATAAAAACAAAATATGAAAATAGCAATTTGCATATCTGGACTGCTAAATTCAAATAATAGTTATTGTTTGTAGTCTGAATAAGTTGTATTGTTGGCTTAATTGAATTAGCTAAAAGCAGCTTAATGCAGATTAAACAAAAATTATATCAGATTCACTTACCACTATTATTTCTAGTTAGTCAATTATCTATTTATAGGTTGCTTATGAAATGTTGCCTATGAAATGTTGCAACTTTAAATCAATTCTTTATCCCAATTGATATCCCAAGGAGATCATAGATTTATCTAAAGCAATCTTATAGATTGTTATAGATGTTCTGTAAGTTAGCTCTGTTTTGACTTGTTCTATCTGTAAATGGGTAAAAAGGGTTTAGTGGGTTAATAAAAGTGTTACTTTATAAAGTACATACAAAAGTTAATCGACCAATATGTTTTCAAATCGGTTATTAAATACCAAAGCACATCAAGTTTATTTCATTTAATCGATATTTCTCGCGTGTATAGTGACAAGTGATTATTAGATAACTCTTGTAGTTTTTGCTATATCTATTCTGAAATCATATTGATAAACGATTGAAACACAAAAAAGTTTTGTGTACAGCTTCTTACTTTTTAGTATCTTTCAGAAAAGCACTCTCTCAATTCGAAAAAGCTTTCTTGTTTATAATCAGAACAAAGTTCCCCGAAAGATATAAACAAATAAGCTATCCATAACAAACAAGCATGGTTTGAGCATAATGTTTGCTTATAATTTTCAAGCAGCTTAAGCGTATTACTTTGAATGCACTAGGTACTAGCTAGGAGTATACCCACAAAAACTAAATTGATGCCTAAGAAAACAACTAATTCTTGTTGTTTGTTGTTGCTTTGATTTTGCTGTTGAAGCAAAGCCGAGAATTAGGCAACTCTAGTTAGTTAACTGGCCAAATGTAAAGGAATTGAAGCATTGGGTTCGAGGCGAAGGCGTGGCTGGACAGTTAAGCTACCTGGCTAAGCGCCTTAAGCCATGACAGCAACAAAACAGATTGCCCCGCTTGTCAGGCCTTTGATTTTCCACAGCTTTATGCCAGAGCCTAACTCTTCATCCTTCATCCTTTTAGTAGTAGTTGTTGTTTTTGTTATTGTTCAGCCTATTTTTTTCTTCGCACTTTATCAAATTGACTGTGGCAAAATGTGTGAGCTCCCCCACAACCCAATAGACACCCCAATACCGTTCCCAATCTCTTTATCGTTGTAGCTGGCAACTAAATGCGCAAACACATGTTCACGTAAAAGTTGTGACCATGTTTCTCTCTGTCTCTGTGTGTTTGTGTGTGTGTGTGTGTGCGTGTCTAATGTATGTATTTGCATGTATTAGTGTGCGTGTCAAACACGTGTCGAGCAAAGCCGAACAGAAGCCGAGCAAAAACTATACAAAAAGTTTTGGCTTTGCCCATATAGCCCAAGGCAGGCAACAGAGCTAACAATCCGACTGGTAACCGAAAGGTGGCCAAAAGTTAATGCTGGCCAACAGCTGCACTTTGCACACCAACACCCACACACACACACACACACACAAACACACACACACTCTACACTTACCATAAAACTAACAACTAACGCCTGGCATATAAACATTTAGCAATGTGCGTGGGTTATTTTTCTATTCCATTCGCAATAGCTGATAGTACTATGCTTTGCAAATATGATTTTCGAAACGCTGAGGGCAACAACAACAACAATGTGAGCATCAATTAAATTACACTTTATGTACACTAGCTGCCATTATCAGGTTAAATCATTTGTGAATACCTTTTCACAATTTGCAATTGTGATATTCCCAAAATCACTAAAATTCTTTGGTGGAGCTGTAAGAATTATTAAACACCTCACTCTGTCTCTCTCTCTCTCTTTCACTCACTCTCTTTCTCTCACTCTCACACTATTTGCCTCGATCACTCACTATTTTGATTTGTATTTTTTAAGCATATGTTGTTTTTTTTCAAGCACATGCAAAACAAGAATGATGTCACACCAAAGTTGAAAAGCAGTAAAATATACTTTTATTGTCCAAAACGAAACTAGTCGATTCCCAAGCGGCCATGGAATAAGTTGCTCCTTCTTCTGCTTCATCTTGAAGTTTATTACAGATGGCTGCTACTTACTGCTCAGCTGGACTGACAGTTGACAAACGCCACAGACAAAATGGCTTATAGTAACACTTCCGTTTCCTCCTTTACTCGTGTCAGACACCAACACCAATACCAACACCAATACCAATACCAATACCACCACACAAACATATACATATTCACATATGCCAACACCTAGCGGGCAGGTTTATGTACGAACTAATACTACGGACTCCGGTCGGCTGTTTGGGGTATGAGCAGACATTTGATTAATGGTTTTTGTGCATCGCTTCTGGCTCAGAGCGTTGCGTTTATGAGACAAGTTTACAACAGCAGCGATGCTAGCATTGAATATGCGTGTTATTGCCTTGGGCCCCAAACAGGGGACACCAGACTGGACTACTCAACTGGAACTAGAAGTGTAACTATAACTATAACTGTAACTGTAACTGTAAATGTGTTCCTCATGTTGTATATGCCACATCATTTGATATATCTATCTGTCTGCATTTGTACATTTTTCTATATGTTTGTGCGTCTGTGTTTTATTCATTTTGCACATGACGTTTTTCTTTCCTTCGTGCTGATTAGTTTTGGGAATTATTTGCTCTTGGCCTCGACGGTCAAATACTGAAATGGAGGCGCCCTGTGTCAGTTGTCGTATGTCCATTCGGCCAAAAGGTTAATTGCTGACAACTGTTCATTAAAATATCTTGCGTGTCCTTGAAGCTTCTGTGCTTCACTGTTTACGAGTTCTTCTCTGGGTTTATTGGCACGGACAAAAGTTTAGCTGAATTTTGCACGGCATTCAAATCAATGTACCTGCAGCCTTGCCGCACTTCAAAGGCGCCAACGCTTTTAATCAAAACACCAATACCAACGGCCCCATCTACTAGCATCAAAAGCGCCTCACAACTACAACAACTGGAACGGAAAAAATGTTTGTGTGATTGAAGTTGTTGGCTCTAAATATTGGCCATGATTGCATTCCTCGCGGTGCCCATTTGATGAAGCCAATTGCCACCTGGCCCTTGCGAACCAGCTCTTGTACATTTTATTTTTTATACTCTGAACCCTTTAAAAATGGGCAAAAAGTGTTTAATGGTTCTGTGCAAAAGGTATGTAACAGGCAGAAGGAAGCATCTGCGATCCCATAAAGTATATATATTCTTGATCAGTATCAACAGCCGAGTAGATACCATGTTTGTCTGACTTATGTCTGTATTATGGATTTCGGGCAACATATTTTAGATAAATATTCGCTTTATTTCAACTACATCATTGAAGTCATTTTATGTTCTAAACTGGGTATCTTATAGAATTTCTTCTTCAAGTATCTTTATGACAGTTTTCTCTCTGTTTCTCTCTCTCTGTCTGTCTCCCTTTTTCTCTGTGGGTGTGTTGCCTATCAACAAGCTTTGCCATGCAGTGCAATTGTTGGGAACTGTATCATTACCGTAAATCTGCATACCTCAGTCCACAGCCCCACAGTCCCACCATCCCCTTTGGCACTTTTGAGTACCCGAAGTGTTCGCTATTAGCCTAACGAGCAACAAGATGCCACGCCCACACACAGCAACACCCCGAACCAAGCCGTCGTTCACTTGCCACACAGCTTCCTTAGAAGTTTTTATGCGCTTCTGCCACCCACTCAAACCACAGCCGCAACCGCCCATCTTATCAGCGTCACACGTTTTTATCATAAATTTTACACTCCGCTTGCAATTTTTCGCTCATTTTAGTGGCGGCGAGTTGCAGGCGAATACGAATACGAATACTTGCTAAAATGTTAGCCCTGGCGATAAAATGTGAATGAATGTTTGGCCAGCCGGCGGCCCAATGGGCCGTTAAAATGCATTACATGTTGGTAAATTCGCATGCGTATACATATTACGTATACGATACAAGTTCAACAAGCGGCGTTGGCTATAAATGTAACCGAACGGCACTCGGACAACTCTTTATTGCTTATCAATTTTATGAGAGCTCTGGACCCATAAAGTGTAGCCTGGATACTTGAGAATGAAAGAGAGAAAATCAAATCACGTTAAAAAAAAAACAAATCAACTAAGGCTTAAGAGGGAAGTGAACCGTACAGAAGAAGTTACTTAAAGTTCGAATGACACATAAAAAAAAATTAGAAAATTTCGGAGCAATTTCGGAAAAATAATAAAATATCAAACATATCGGGAAAGCCATGACCTAATGTTTGTTTTCTTTGTTTGTTAGCTTCCCATTGAAGTTTGTAGTATTTATCATTAACATTCATTTAAATGCCCTTTCGGCCGGTGTCACCTAGTTAAACAGTTTTCACAGATTTAGTTCTGAACTCGAGTAATTTATGGCCGTGCGAGGAGTACATTATGAGTCCCGCATGGGTCAAATGAAATGCGCTAATTGCCACAACATTCTGTTACCTTTTGGACGATGTTTATATAAGTCTTATACGTTGCATACCACAACGGATGTTTCATGTGTGTGATGTCCAGATGTCCGATGCAGATTCTCAAACTTCTTGATGTTGCTGCTCGGTTCCCCACACATCGTCTGACCATCGCTTCTCTATTGACCGCTGAAAGGCCATTGAGTGGCCATAGAGCTTTAAGCCTGAACACACACGCACACACACACACACACAATTGCTTGCCTTATGAATATATATATATATATGTGTGTGTGTGTATGTGTTTCATTTCATTTCGTTTCGCTACTTTTTTTTTATATTTGAATTGCATATTGTGTATACGCAACTTTGGCCGGAAACTGGCATCCAACTTATGCAAACGATGCCAACGATGCTTTGTATATGTGTCTGTGTGTGTATGTGAGAGTATGGGTAAGTGTGTATACAAAGTATCATTCACGCCATCATTGACACCAAACAAGCGCAGCAACAACTGCAACCCGTGAGTCCTTATCAACATCAACATCAACCAAAATAAGAACAACATTCAACCGAAATTTTGTTAACACAGTTCAAAAGTTGCAAAATATTTGTTGGTAACTTTGTCTACGGCTGCCGAGATTTTTGTATAAATTCTATCGCTTCCCATATAGGGTATTTCAAGCATACAAATACGCATATGGCAAACAAAGCAAATATTAAATCAACATAACATCCAATTACCATAGATTGACTCCTTCGAAGCATAGTATGTAGGGTATTAACTTTTCTCCATTTGTATTTAGTTCCCGGCAGTTGCATCATGCAGATTAATTGTTTCTTAACAATTCTCTCAATTTCTCTACATATTTGCATCCACATATACATATACATATTTATATGTGTGCTTTCTTACATTCTTCTACCTATCCTTTTCTTCAATTTCCGTATCCCAACAAAGTTGTTCGAAAGGGTATCTCTTGCTGACTAGCGGCCATTTTAATCTTTATTGATATTGATTTTGGTTTTATTAGATTTTCGCAACTCCATCATAATAACTTTTTCATTAGTTTACAAGCTCGGAGATTTAGCTCTAATTTATTTATTGCTTCTTATATAATTTGAATTCAAGTTCTTTTAAAAAAATGTTTTACCTTAAAGCCGGGTACTTTTTTAATCATTACCCAAAATATTTTTGTGTTAGTTGACATTACCCCATGGCAAAAAGCAAAAACAAAAAAAAAGGTTTATACAATAGGCTACATTTCTTATTTTGTATTTATTATTACAGGAAAAATCGCCCTTCTCCGCGATTAAAAATCTATGCTTTTTACTCACAAAAGTTTTATTTTTACCCCCAAACATTTAATTTTGAATTGTATAATTATTTAATTGTATAATTATTAATTTATACTTAAATAACTAAAACCGTTACCTACGATAATTTTAGCTTAGGGTAACAACTACACAATTTTGCTTTAATGTTATGTGTATAATCAAATTTAAGCGCACACAAAAGGCTCGTCATGAATTTCGAATCGTTTCCAGCAGCGTGAAGAGTGAAGAATGAAGACAGAGAGAGAGAGAGTGGGGAGTGGAGGTGCTTTTGAATGATCGCAAGTAAAATTTTAGTGATATTGTTGCTGTTGTTGTTGGATTGCGGACGCTTTGGATGCGCTGTAATTGCAGACAAATTTTATTTAATTTTATTTTTGTTTGCAGCTTTTTTATAAATGCAATCCGCTGCCACAAACGAAACTTCGTACCCCATGCCGCCGCGTGTTGCACGTTTCAGTGACTCGGCGCGTTAGCGTTATTTTTTGTTGCACAGAGCCAACAACCAACAGCAACATCAAAAGCGCAATTTTCGCTGACGTTATTATTGCATATTATTTTCATTTGGCTGCTGACGCTGTGTGCCACACAGTCCCTCCCCTCCTTCCCCCCTCACACTAGTCGGCAGCAGTTTAAGCCCTTTAAGCTGAGAAGTGCAAACATCATGTCATCATTACGAACATCATGTCATGGAATCATTATTATCTGTGGTCGGTTTTGCGTTTAGAGATTTTGGGATTTTGGGATATTTGCTTTTGCTTTCATTTGTAGCTTTTGGTTATTTTCCTCATGGCAGTTAATTGAAAAGTGAAATTGATATTTTTACCGACTCTGCTGTGTTGATTGCAAGTGAAAATGCTTTTCCTGGTTTTTCTTTTGTTGCTCATTTTCTTGTGCATTTATTTTTGAAATAATAAACAAGTTTACATACATGCATACGTGTATATGCACATACAAACATATAACGTTTCTCATTTTTCATTTTTTTTTTTCACTTTTAGTTGTGTGTATCTTTCTACTTTTCAGATTTAACAGCGAAAATCTTTCGACTGTTGCTCATTAATTTTTCCAGCATTGCATTTTCCATTACTCGAGTTTCGCTTGTGGTTTCGTTTACCTATCTCTCTCTCCCTCTCTCTCTCTCTCTCTCTCTCTCTCTTTCTGTCTGTGTGTCATTCTCTCTCTCTCTCTCTCGCTCCCCTTGATCTACATTTGTGTTGGCATTTGTGCGTCTTCTGAATAGCCGATTTAATTGCGCCGTAATTGCACAAATGAACAACATTGAAATCCATAAATTCTTCAGCATTTTATGAGACTTTCGCAATTATAGCGCCTATCATTAAAAAAAAAAACTCACTTTAGTGCGTGCAACACTTTGGGGTGGCACTGCTGTGTTGCAAATGTGTGGAAATTTATAACATGGAAAGTATCTTCTGTGTCTTTCAATACTTTCAGCGTTTAAGCAATCTTTGAATTTGGTTCAAATGATTATGATGTTAACTAACTCACTTATAGTCTCATATATATATTGTTGACAGCAACTTTTCTGTCTTTAAATTTTTAGTTTATTTCAATCAATTGATAAGACATCAAAAATCACATTTCCTGAAACACATTTTCGTTAAAGGAACTAAAGTTTTTGTAACAACAAAAAAGCTGATTAAAAGCAATTGAAGCCATAAGGCTATAAGATAAATGCGTTATATTTTCTGCGAAAAGATAAGTTTGGAAAATAAGATAAAACATACTTATTTACAGGCTACATATATATATTTTTATTAATGGTAGTTTTTAACTTCAGAAAAATGTGTATGATGACTTTATTTTATTTAAGTTATTTTTTTTATTTTTACAATCCACTTGCAATTGACAAATACTTTAGCTACAACTTCAACTTGATGACTTTGTGACTTTTTCTACTGTTTCTTATAACGTTTTTTTTACTTGCTTGCAGTGTCAGACAATTTGCGATAAAAGTTGCAGCAGCAACTGAAGCGCAACGGCCAAGAATAACACAAGAGCAACAGCCAGACGACAACAGCAGCAGCAACAGCAGCAGGAACAGCAACAATTGGAGAAGGAGGAGCAGAGAGCAACTTGCAACTAGCAACGAGCCAAATTGTTGCATACTTTGGCAGTTACAACAAAAAACGCAAACAGACATATAAGGCGACAACATGTCGTTGTTGGCGGCAACAGCGATAACTAAGAGTGGAAGCAGAAAAACAAGAACACGCCGACTTGCCAACATAGTTCAATTGCTGGCAATCGCCTTTTATTGTTGCTCTCAATTTAAGGCGCTGCCGTTGGTGCAGGCACAACACCAGCAACAACAACAACAGCAGCAGCAGCAGCAGCAATCATACTCAAACTCAAACTCAAACTCTGGTGTCGGCCAACAGCAGCAACAACTAAAATATCAGCAATTGCAATATCAAATGCAACAGCAATATGAATATCAACAGCAGCAGCACTATCAACAGCAGTTCCAGCAACAGCAGCAACAACAGCAGCAGCTCGTGTTACCAACAGCACAAGCTCAAGCGTTACCGGAGCAACCCATCGATTTGTTAGCAACCAACCAACCAACTCAGGTAAGTGCTGTTTAATATTTAAGTACCTGATTGAAAAATAACTTTAGCCTTGATTGAAGCGGATTTCAAGTGTTTACCAACTTACACAAGTCTTACATGATACTGATTGATTTACAAGTGTTTAGTATACCCTCTTTGCCAAACTTCTTCTCTTTTCGACTTTAATAAACTTCTTGTGTAATGAATTAATTTGGCGACACAGCTGCAGCTGGGTCAACCTGACTTCCTCTCTCTCTCTCCCCCCTTCTCTTATTTGTCTCTCGCTTAACCTTAGATTGCTTTTAGCCACTTCTCGCTCGCTTAGCTCGACAAATTGAATTTAGGAACTGTGGGGCTTGCAGCTGCAACAGCTTGAAGACCTTAATCCCAATCCCAACTTCATTTGACGTCAACTTCATTTTTCTTTTGCGCTCTCCTTTTCTGGTGCCCAGCCCCTAAACTCTCCACAACAGCGACCTAAAGTTCAATAAGCTGATTAGCCAAATAAAATTGGAGCAGACGAAATTATAAAAAGACTTAATTTTGGGTTTTTGTCAACCGCATTTTATTTGATTTTCTTTTCTTTCGTTTGCACAATTTGCGCCGCTTAGTGATAAATTTGTTTTTGATAGACTTTAATTTATATTTAATTAAAGCCAAGTTTCTTGTTGGCCATCTGTGCGAGCAGCTGCCAAGGCCAAAAGCCCTTTAATTTGCCAAACTTTGTGCCAAGCCACCAAAATTGTTATAAAATTTGCAAGTTGTTTGAAATTTGCATTTGTGAAGATGACGCTAAACTTTGAGAAGCGCAAAGAAAGGCGCCACATTTGTCCAAAAAAAAGTATGAACTTTCTTTCTCAATATGTTAATAGATGAGTCGGTAAAATGATGCTACGAGTTGACATCCTGATAATGACTGTTAAGTGATATTTTTAATTGGAAGCTAATAATTATTCCTTTTTTTAACATTTAACAGCTAGTTAGAGTAATGTTAACATCTTTTATTCGTTAAATAATTGCACGTTGCGAGTAATCTTTGAAATGTTAGCATTGGAATCTGGCTATAAATGTACAATATTATTTTCCAACAAACATTGAAATCTAACATAAACATAAATTAAATAAACTTTCGTTTCACAAAAAACATTAACATTAATAAACTTTAATCCTAACCTCTTACTAACGTAACTAAGATAATTAAATATTTCATTTGTAATGTGTTATGGAATTTGAAACCGAAAGTTATTGCAGCTGTCTAAGCATAAATCGATGTAATGCTCTTATTAAAGAATCGTATTGAAAATATCTTTCAAATAGTTGAAAGCATATTTCTGCAGTTATTTCAGCTGCACTTTCGCTTGCCACCCACCCAAACCAACCCACCTATCGATAGCTGAAACCACTTGCACATGGACAAGTGATTTCATAAACCACTTTGTTGGAAAATTGCTTGTGTTTGATTCCATTGGCAATTGCCGATTGTCGATTGCGTTTTATTATTATTTCTTTCTTTTTTTTGGGGGGGTTTTGTTTGGTTTTTCTTTTTTGGATGTCGGTCACTAACAGTTCGAAGTTCGCGTGGCTTACAAAAATGTTTTCGCACACACATACACACACACACACACAAAATATTTGGCCAATACTTGACAGTCATCACGACTGGTTCGACGCTTCTTTGATTGCCAGCTATCTGAGCCAGCTCACTAGCTAGCCATTGAAGGAGCAGCTGGCCAAGAATCTTCAAGTAGCTTTCAGTTCAGTTTCGCATCGCATTGGCCATAAAGTTAACTGAATGCGTCTCTTTCTTGTTCCTCATACTCTTTGCCATTGTCGTCTGTTTTATTTCAGACAATTTTTTGTCCGGTTTCATCTATTTTTTATCAACTATTTGGCTGCTGTTATTTTCGAAAAATACCCTGTAGGAAATATGAGTCTTAAAGTGAATTGTTTAGCGCTTATGCTAAATTACTAAAATAAAGGAAAATAATCTAGAATTTGTAGAGCTTTCAATAATTATTTATAATGCTTAACATTAAGAAGCCACTATCAAGACTGTTAAAAATCAATTTTTTTAACTTTTTGGAAAGTAATTTTCTTTTACAAGTGTATGTTTTAGTTCACACTATCAACATACCTTTAAAACTCATTAAAACTTTGAATAAATGCACAAATAATATTAAAGAAAAACAAAGTTGAGTTACAAATTAAGTTTCTTTGTCAGTCAAAACCCTTTGCAGTGTCTTAAGTAAGCACTTACTATCCAATTTTAAGTTATTCACACAGATACCTAAAGGTTTCCTGACAAAACTCTTTTCTATATAACTCTAAGAATTAATACTTAAGATAATTTAATTTCATTCCACGAACATATTAAAATCCCCATCTACAAAATATGTGCACTTTAAAAACTAGACACAGTCACTTTAAGTTATACCGATAGTGTTAGAAAAAGTAAAAAAAAAATTTCCACTTAAATAAATTTGTATCTTTCTCGCTCTCTCTCTTAAAGAAAATATTAACCTGTTTAACTACACGTTGGGGTTATTCTTTATTTAAATAAAATACTTATTTTCACTATCCAAACCACTAAGCAATATTTCACGGTATTGTTAAATGCAATATGAAACAGGATTTGTGCAGGTCCCGAAGACAGATTTTGGAAATCTTTTACTTGCACAACTACTGGATATCTCGTAGTCAAGCACACTTAATATCATTCTTTTTTCGGGCACTTTTACTTGTTTTTACTTTGCCTTTGCAATAAAATAAAATCCACACAGACTCCAGAGCGTCATGTGGCCGCATTGCTATAGCTGTACGCCATGGCTTTTACGCCAGCCAAATGCCCTTCGGCCACATGCAACGGACATGGACATGGAAACCAACCAACACACACTCACACACACAGTCAAAAACTATAAAGCAAAACTCCATTCATACATACATATATATATGTATATATATATATATTGTTCGTGCGTCTGTGTGTGTGTGCCACAACGAAAACTGCTGCATTTTACTTTACCATTTCGTCCCATGGCAAAATTTATGAATTTCGACTCGTTGCCGCCGCTGGCCGCACATATGCGGTTTTTATATATTGACACTTAAAATTTATGGCTCTTAAAATCTACAAAACGCTGGCGCAACGACCAAGCCCAACCCAAGCCAGGAACTCGGTTCGCTTACTTTTCGTCTCGTCTCGTTTCGTTTTATTTCGTTTTGTTTCGTATCGTGTCGTTTAGCTTTAATTCGTTTTGTTTTGTTTTGTTTTGTTTTGGTTTTGTTACGTTAGCTTTAGTTCCGTTTGGTTTTGGTCAGGCTTAGCTTCTTTTCTGTTTTGGGGGGGGGGGGGAAAAATGGAAAATTGTTTTGTTGTGTGCGAACTATGAAAAGTCAGCGACAGGCAGCTGTAAGCTGACAAAACTGATTGGCAAATCGAGCGGAAAATTGTTAGGGCTGCCACTAGCGTGACACACACACACACACACACACATAAATGTATGCATGTTCAAATATGAATATGCATATGGTATTGTTAGTATATTAGTACAAAGTATTAAAGGGTATACTTATGTCAAAAACTAAATGCTATAAAATACGGCATATTTAATCAAGAGCCAGTTAACAATGGATAAGAAAAGTCCACGAACATAATCTATGCAAACACAGCAGCAAAATAAAAAATTCTTCTAAAAAAAAGTTTTTGAATGCAATTTATTGTAATATTTCTTTCACATAATTCAAACACAACGAATCCCATTTGTAAGAGTCTAATACAAACTTATATCTTCATATTTCAATGTTCGCATGGTGTAAACTGAAAGCAAGAGTTGAAGTTATGTTAAAAGATAGAAAGAGAAAGCAGAGGAGAGTTGTTGCAGAAGATTGAGCTAGTTAATTTCGTTTTGTAAGTGTGTGTGTGTGTGTGTGTGTGTGAGTGTTTGTGGGTGTCAGCTTCAGCGTCAAAGCTGAAAATCGCTTAAGATTAATGATCCAAAAAATTGAGCACCATCAACGAAAGTGAAAATGGAATTAAGTGCAAGGGCGCCTCTGAGCACTCACAACATCAACAGCAACAACTAAGAAGAAGAAGATGAAAAAGAAGAAGAAGAAGTAAAAGATAGAAGCGCTAAGCAAAAAGACGTCCCCGAAGAGGAGACGTGTGGAGCTGGCTGGGGATGCTGGTGGAATTTAGATACGGCAATACGTGCAGCACGCAAAGCGGAAGAGAATGGCGGCATAAAACTTAACTACAATAAGCGCCAAGCCAAAACGAGCTGGTAACAACTTGAAAACAACAACACTAAAGTGTGTGTGTGTGTGTGTGTGTGTTTGTGTGTGGCATGGCTAAGCTATCTCTGGTTGTGTGTGTGTGTCTATCCAAGTAGCAAGCAGTCGCTAGGCCCAAAGTGCCTTTAACGTATACAGTATGTGGATAAACAGTAATGTGGATATTTGCGGGCGGAAACGGAGCACGAAATGATAACATCGCCACAGCCGATGCTGCACTATGGGGCATGCGTGTAGAGTAAAGGATATTCAATGAATATACATATTCATCATCTATCATTTTTAGAGCCCTATTGTTAAACTTAGATAACAAAAAACCATATTCAAATACTGTAAAGTTAGCCTGAAAATGTTTATAAAAATTATGTTTAAATGTAAAAATTTAAACTTTTTGATATCTGACTGATCAAATGGCTAAACAACAACGTTAAAGCTAGACCGATGTCAGTTTCACAACACAAAATAATTATAAAAAACTATGTAAGGAAATATGTTAATATTTTTGCCCACCATCCGATCATCTATTCAAAAATTAACCAAGAAATTTTAAACCCTGAAAGTTCAGTACTTATCGTGGAAAATTATGGATTAGATGGATGAAACTTAACCAAAGTTAAGTAATAAAAATTTAAAATGCTTTTTTACGCTAATTATTAAGAGTATTTGACTTGATTTGAACTCAAAACACTTTTAAGCCGAAATGAAATGTTTTACGTCCTGTTCCTGTCCTTTGCGCACAACCCCTTACCCTACCCACGTCATAAGCAAAACTTTGCAATCGGTTCATGGCTTGCAGCGGGCACGAAAATGCTTTACGCTAAGCCTCAGTCAGCTTCAGAGCCGGATGCGGGGATTGTGTAATGCGAAATGGGGATTTTCTGAAATGCCTTTACATGCCACGCGAAAAAATAATTAGCGCGTTGCGCTTATAAATTTCCTGTAAAAAGCATTTTACGCTTGCTTAGCATCGGAGATGATGGCGCTTGCTGCCACAGACTAGCAGATTCTGTGCTTGTATGTTCTATATTAAAAACCCGAACAACAAAAAAGACCTACTCGAACATTTTCCACATGAGAATGGCAAGAGGAGCCAAAGATTAGGTTATGTGTGAAACCCGAACATCAACTTTGCCCAACTATATCAATTTTCGTGTGTGTGTGTATGTGTGTTGCTAAAAGTTCTTGTACGGTTTGAAGTTAAGATTCCGATCAACAAAAAACAAATGATGCAACTTTGAATCACCTAAATAAAAAGCTATGAACATTTCCTTCACATAAAACCAACGACTATAAAAGTAATGGAATCAGAAAAAAAAATACAATGTGCATTCCCTGTTGCTATTGCTTCTAAAAATAAATCCAAATAAAAAGAATGGTTATTAACATGAAAATAATATAAACGTACGCAATTTTGTATTATTAATCTTCAATTGTGATAGGCATATAATAAATTGTTATTAAAAGTGACTTAACATTATCTGTAACCATTGACAAAAGCATAAAACGAATAAGAATCTGAATCTGAATCTGTACAGTTAAAAGCTGGCTGCAAACACTCATAGAGTAACAACCATCTGAATTTTGCTGTGCAATGATTTTCTATCGCTTCATGAAAAAGCATTTCTCACATGATGTTCGACAGCAGTACATCATTTTCTTCGGGCTTAGCTTAATTCAACTCAAGTTTACACGAACAATACATTTTTGTACATTCATTCTACTTTTACATATATTTATATGTTTTAGTTGCGCTGTTTGCTTAGGCGCTAAACAAGTCAGAGTTAAAACCAAACCAATTTACAGCGTTTTGTTATAAACTTGCTACAAAATAGTTGCAAAAATTGTACGCCACTGCCTTTGACTTGATATTGTTGTTGTTTTGTTAATGGCGGGTTGCAGGGCAGGCTGCAACCCACACAAAACCGCAGCATTGCCAATTTTTTTTGGTTCCGTATTTTTGGTGTGGCTTGCCAAAAGCAGCGAACACTTTTTTAATACTTTTTTTTTTTTGTGACGCAGACTGCGACTCAATGATAAGCACTTTAAGCTTATGGCATTACACCAATAACAATAACAATAACAACAACAACAACAACATCAACTGGAAGAGCCAAAAAATAACAATAACAAACAACAGCCCGCAGCGGATTAAGTAACGCAAATAGTGGGAACGGCGAGAGATCGAGGAATAGTAGGTAAGGTAAGGAGTAGGCACGGTCGGGTTTTGTTGCTGTATGCAGCAACAACAAATGTACTGTGCAACGTTGCCTCGTTTTTGGACTCAGTCAGCGGTCCACAAATAGTTCCTTTCTTGCACACTCTCCCTTTATCCCGCCCCCCCTTTCTCCTCTCTCCGAATACCTCATCTATTTGCCTTTTAAGTTTTTTTTTCATTTTATTTTTCTGCCTTTTCTTCTTTACATTTCTTTTTTTTTTTTGTTTTGTTGTAGTTTTGCCACTCGTTATAATCACGGCCGTTGAGCAACAACAATAAAAAATCAGCTAACAATTCTAGAACATTACTACTTTGGTTAGGCAACCTAACAACCACCCACGACCCCCCCCCCCCCCCCCCTCACCACTTGTTCTAGGTCCGTGTCGGAACGCATTCAAAGTTAAAGCTACGTTTCAACATCCTTATCGGGGCAATGTCGCGTCGCTTGCTGTCGCAGCACAAACGTAATAAGAATTTGAGTGTCTTTAATACCCCGCAATGCTGCGTTAGATGGGGTATATAAGCTTCATCTCGAAACAATCAAACGCTTAATCAAATACTATGCTCAGTATGCACTGACTCAAGGGTATGGACTAGTCGTTCAGCTGCTGTAAGCTGCTTTTTTACTAAGTACATATTTAGTTTTGATCAGCTTTGTGCTTTTGTAATGCTGCTCGCCGCATAATTAGCGCATTTCCGTTGCAAGCGCTGCACAATGCACAATGCACAAATGCACAAACTGGCTGTCAAGTTCGCTTTTAAACTTCACCCCAGGGATAAGTTGTAGTTGGCACAAAGCTGCGGCAAGAGTGCGATGATGAAGCGATAAAGGTCTGCGATTTGGGGGTAGTAGCAATTGAGCAGCTTTTATTGCGCTTTTCTGGTTTTTTTGTCATAACGAGAAAAGAGAAAGGTTTTGTTCGACGTTGCCAACATCTTTGCCCATTGCCCAAAAGCACTTCGGTCACTTCTAGACATTTTTTGTTTTTTTTTGTTGTTTTTTCTTGTTGTTGCTGATAAGAAAATATGGAAAAAATCGAGAAAACTAAATGAGATTTTTTTACAAGATTGCAATTCGGATGTCTTTTGTTTAGTTTATGAAAGAATAAAACGAAACACTTAGGTGAAAGCCTGAATGCAGGCTATTGGGCATGAATGGATAAAGAAACCAAGGTAAAGAATCTATTAAGATTCGATTGGAAACAGCAAAAACAAGAAAAAGAAGCAGAGACACTACAAAAAAAAGGCAAACAAGCGTATTGTGAGAAAGAATCAAAATGCAATTAGAAAACAAAACTCAAAAGGGAAAAACTACTACAAAACTAAACGACAAAAAGCTTCCCTTATTTGCTTAACATTTTTTGCTGATGAAGTTTAAAGTTACAAGTTTGATTTGCTTTATTGTCTAGAATTTTAAATATTTAAAAAATATTTACAAAAAATCTACAACACCACAACTCATTTAAACACGAAACAACAATTTTATTTAGCTTCAATCATTTTTAAGCAAATAGTTTTTAATTGTTTCAAAGCTCTTAATAACATTCTTTGAAATTCATAAATAGAGTAAATAGAGTAACAGCTTCATTAGCGTAAATTCTGAACCCACACACACACACACACACACACTCAAAATCATAACACATTCTGTTGAAATTTGCGCAAAATTTTTCGGCACCGGGGTTAAATATTTGCTTAACAACAGCAGTTGCAAAAAAAAACAAACACACTAAAATAATTGCAACTAATTAAAGTGCAAACGCAAATATTTGACTAAACCACACACACATACACACACACACACACACACACATGTTTGGCTGATTAAATTTAAATTGCCGAAATTGCAAGTTGTATAAATTAAATTTTTAGTTGTATTGAATATTGAATACCAATTTCTAAGCAGACATTTAACCTTATTCGAATTTGTAAAATCATAATAAAAAATAGTATCCAGCCATTTTAAAAAGCTTCACTGCAACTTGAGCTTCCATCGACTGAATACCAAAGCGGAAATAAAAAAAAATCTCAGTTTACAATCAGAATCAAAATATTCGAGTGATAAATGATTAAAACGTTACCTGCATAATTTAGATGAGCATTAAATATTGAAAGTTACCTTGTATTATTTAATTATTTATTATTTATTCATCAAATCGTGTTCAGTTCAAATACATACACAAAGAAAAAACTGACTTGAGCCTGTGACCCTGTAATAAATTGGAAATAAAGTTAAAAAGGTAACGAGTAAGATCAGATAACAGATCTTGCATTTGTATGACAGCGACATGCAATATATATATTCGCTTCTTAGCTCAATTTATTTTTACAATTATTAAACACATTTTCAAGTTTATAAAAGACAAGCAACAACTAATAGTCAAATACCCATGTAGGCAATGAACTGTTTTACAGGGTATCACAATGGCCAATTTAAATAATTAGTAAAATAAAATGTGAAATTGATGCTCCCAGGGGGTGACTAATAAATACCCATTTACCACTTTTTTGTTCGGCATTTTGTGGTCCACACGCACTTCTCCATATGGATGGGGAGAGGGAGCTGGGAGAGGAGCATCAAATCGACTCGTTGCGAAACAAACAATAACAGAAAATAATAGGACAACTAGAGCACTTGGCCATTTAAGAGCTCAGATAAATGTTCAAATGTTGTCCGAACTGCACATTGCTGCAGCGGGGCTTCTTTTTTATACCCTGATCCCATTAAAAATGGGAAATAAGGGTATAATGAAGTTGTGCAAAAGTATGTAACAGGCAGAAGGAAGCATCTCCGACCCCATAAAGTATATATATTCTTGATCAGCATCAACAGTCGAGTCGATATAGCCATGTCCGTCTGTCCGTCTGTCCGTCTGTCCGTCTGTCCGTATGTATGAACGCGTCGATCTCAGAGACTATAAGAGCTAGAGACTCCAGATTTGGAACTTAAGCTCGCCTAATCCCTAGGCAGTACAAGTTTGTTTCCGATTTTCGATAACTCTTCCCGTTTCCGATATACACATGGGATCGATAACAAAAAAATCTTGAATTTTGAAAACTTTGAGATGCAATTTGAATTATAAAACAAAATAATGACAATCTGTGAAATTTTTATCGAAATCGGATAATAAACACCGGAGATATGGGACATTGAAGTTGTGTATGCAGCATGCAGTATGCGCGTACACACACACACACATATACTTGCAAGCACTGACTGTACGCGGAAAGTATAGGGATCAGGGTATCGTCTAGTCGGGATATCTCGACTAGAGCCTTCTTACTTGTTTGTGTTGCATGTGTGTTGCATGTGTGTGTGTGTGTGTAGCTGGTATTGCGATTGCACACTTCACTGCATGACCAGTGAGCAATGCAAATGCAAATATTAACAAATATTTATATATACACGTATATGGATAAATGTATAAAAGCGAAACGAAATAAGAGAACTAACCATCGTGCAAACTCAACTCAACTCAACTCAACTGAAACCCATGCATACATATATGCATATATACGTATGTGTATGTTTATATGTTATAGGCAATTGAACAGCAATTCTGCATTGTTGCGTTCACTTATATAATATGTATATACACACTTGAGCACTTGTACAACATTCAACTAGCATTATTACTTATTTAATTTTTGCAAAACATAATTTATTCAATTTGCTTTTCTGTCTGAAGTGTGGCAAGTAGCAAGCTATCGATCGATATGTGGTGTAATCAACAATTAATAGTTCACAATGATGTATAAGATATCTTAATTATAATATAATAATAATGTGTTAGATAATTAAGTTCAATTTGTTATCTATATCGATAGTGTTAGCCATTTTTGAAGTCTTTACGATTATGCAACTTCATGTTCGGCATGTTATTATCGCAATTACCATATCCTTAAGGGGGCACTCGAAACATTGTTGCTCCCCAGTGATACAAACAGTGTGTTTGTTCTGTCATATTCAAAAGCTCGACACTCGCATAATAGCATGGCAACAGTAGCAGCAACAAAGCAAAAACAACAACAAGAACCCCCGGGGATGCAACATTCAACTTCCAACTGCGCGAATCGCATCGTTTTGTCATTAGTTTTCTGTCTGTTTTCAGTTGTACCCTGTAAGGCTTAACTGACTGGGTATTTCAAACAAACAAACTATCATAAATATGACAATTTCTGAAATGAAGTAATTTAAGCTACAGGGTGACTCATAATTAGTCACATTTCAACTACGCGGCATTTCGGCTTATTGTACTTATTTTCGTGTCTGTAATTCCCGTATGTACCGCATTAAAGTTGGCTATAACATCGCAGAATATGCGACCCCAATGGCATAAGCAACGGTATACACACACACACACACACACACACATACACACACACATAAACACATAAGCAGACAAGCATACAGACATCTAGTGCACCTGTAGGTGTTTGCATTTGTATTTATAACGTGATATGTCGACATTTTGCCTTGGTAATTAAAATGCCAGAAGCAAACACAACAACAGCTCAACAGAGAATCACACACGCACTTAAGCACTTACTCATTCACACACACACACTCACACACACACACTTATATGCATTGAATCAATCGTTGAAATGTTACGCTGAATTAAGTGCCGGGGTAAAAGCTCGCTACGATAAAATAAAATGCTAGCAAGCAAAGTGCAAACACTTCTCTCATCTCTCCACCTCTTCTCCTCTACCTATTCCCTTCATCACATATACACACACACACACACGCACACAGACATACACTATATAAACACAACATTTGTTAGTGCTGGTGTGCCTGTGCAAATATCGCTCATACGCCTCGTAAACTGTTTAAAACTGCATGACAGTTGATTTTAACTGCAAAAGGTGTTGGCTCGGAAACTGTCCAAACCACCACCGCAAACCCTGTGCTTAAATGTGTGCGGCGGCATCAAAGTTCAGACGAGGTTAAGCAAAGATTTATATATAAGCGAAAAGCAAAGCTTGAATACCCCGGCTATTCGAGACCGAGTCGTCTCATAGTCAAGTGGCATCCGAGGAACAAGTGCCAGCTGAAGCTCAACCCCATTGAATTATTGAGTGACAACCACCGACTCCATCAAGGCATTCCTTACAATTTTCTCTCTCCTCTTTCTCGCTCTCTCTCTCTCTCTCCGTTTCTTTCTGTGTGTTTGTGTAATAAGGCGTTTGCCAGCTGTACTCACAGTTTGCATGTGGGTGCGGATCATCAATAAACTGCAGCCAAACAGTTGATTCTGTATCCGATTCATGTAAGTAATTTGACCATAAGATGTTCAATATTCAGTTGAATTCACTAAAAGATTCACATGCGCTCGCATACCAAATACAAAATGCGAAAAACATATTGTTCATATGTGCTCAGCCATATATGCAATTAAAGATTTAATTCACAATCTGTTATTCTTATCTATTATTTATGCAATTAATATTTAATTATTATCAAAGCACGCTTTTAATCGGGTTTGAGTGCAATCATACATTTAATCAAGCATTGTTACAAATTAATTGTTAATTAACACGATTTGTTGTATGAACCCTGAACCCTTGAACCCATTACAAATGTGCAAAAGTATGTAACAGGCAGAAGGAAGCATCTCTGACCTCATTAAGTATATATTTGCTTGATCAGCATCAAAATTTGAGCTGACGTTTGAAACATTAGACAAAATAATGACAATCTGTGAAATTTTTATTGACACCGAAAATATGAAACATTGAAGTTGAGAACACACACATACTTGCAAGCACTGACTATACCCGTTAAGTATAGAGATCAGGGTATCGTCTAGAGCCTTCTTACTTGTTTAATATATGTTTTACTATGATTAGGGACTCTTCACTATTTAAAACATGTTTTACCATTAACTTCCGCTCGCATTTAACTGAATTTATTCTACAAAAACAATTCCTGATTCTGTTTTTATTCTGTGGACCAACATTTTGAAATACTGTAACAAACGTTTTACTGTGGTCATAAATTGAAATGCATTCAATGATTTGTTTATGCACAAAGTAATTCAATTTCTATTTCCATTTCCCTTTTCCTATGGTCCAAGCTTGATTTAAAAAGCGAAATTTAAAGAACGGCAATTGATAAATTCACTTCACATTTTTTTGCACTCAGCGTTGAAGTATGGACAAATTCATTGGACTGAAAACCTAAAAGCCCAAGCGAACAGAGCCAATAAACGTGACAATTTCTTGCATAGACAGATTTGGTACAGACACACATCTATATGGCAAATGAATATGCATTGTTTATATGCAGAAACAAAGAACAAAACAAAAAAAACAACAACAATATAGACAGGAGATTAAATACTCACACAAGCTTTGCAAATGGGGATAGCTAAAATAGGATAGGTAAAATGGAAGAGGAGAGGTTGAAGGCAGCTGATGCCATGCATAGTTCATAGCATAGTTTTAAGCGCCAGTTGGAAGTTTCAGACAAGCAGCCACAACACATACACGCGCGTACATACACTGACTGATCGATTTTCAATTGAAATTCAGTGGTTTCTTTCATATGGAAACTCAGAGCAGCCAGTTTTCGCTTCGCTGTTTTTGGGTTTCGTGGGCAGCACTTAAATAAAAAAAGAAATATATATATAATACATATTTATAGTATGTATGTGTACAAGTACAGCAAATAGTTTTAAAGCTTATTATGCTTAAGTGTACGCATACCCTGTAAAAAGGTTGAAAGTGAGCTAAAAAAAGCAATTTCGCTGTTTTAACTGCTATATACCATGAAGATTATTTTAGATTTCAAGAGTATGTAAGTTTTTATGATGAAAATTTCAACGTACAAAGAAATACGGATTGTGGGACATATATGCCTGCATTATTGTTCAACGGGTTCAAAGGGTATTGAAAAAAAAACAAACACTAAGTCCACACTTAACGCTTTGAGCTCAGTTCGAGCCAAAGTGCAAGCCAGACAGACAGACAGACAGTGAGCCACGTCAGAGCCATTAGTTAAGGCAATTAAATGATTTTCGCATTTAAATTCAATTGCAGCAATTGCTTCAACAAGTTTTACTTCTTTTGCCATTTGGCACGTGCGAACAGTTAAGGCTAAAAGAGGAGCAGGACTTGCCTAGTTGTTGTTAGCGTTGTTGTAGATTGTTAAATATTCGATTCAGCTTTGATGGCACATCATAAGCATATTACAAGAGCCGAATGCCAAGTTTTAATGGCCAACGATATGTTGCATGCAAACTTTTTCATTGCCCATGCAAACGATCTGCCCAACAACAACAACAACTATAATAAGAACAACTGCAATTGCGAAAGACGTAGAAGAAGAAGTCGAAATAGAAGAAAAATAGAAGTCGCATAGATATTTAAATGCCACATTAAATGCAATGCTTCTGAGTGCCAAAAACTTTCTGAGCACCATAACGACTCGGCTTGCTTGCCAGGACACTGGATACAGGACGCAGGAAGCGAACGCATTCGAGACTCTACGTTTTTGGTTCTGGTTATGCTTTTGCTCTTCTACTTCTTGTTCATCTGCCTTACACCGTTGCTCAGCTCGTTGCGGCAATGCCAGTGCAAATTCAACGGTAAGACGAGAGCAGCTTTAGAAATTTGGCAGACTTCACATGGTGAACCCATTCAAAAATGGTTTTTAAAACTTGTGCAACGGCTTGTTAAAGGTAGCACGAAGCATCATAGATTTAAAAAATAGTATATGGGTAGTAGGTATACTTTTGATCAACAGCCGATAAGTTTGTCTATAAAGGCTAAAGAATTGGCAACAAGTTTTTGTTGACCGTTCGATGTTTTAGTTACTGTTTGTGCCCCGATCCTAACATAGCGATAAGAAATCGAGTGTTGACATCCTGTTTATCAAAGTCTGTGAAGAAACACGTAAAATAATCGTTTTGTCACATTTTCCAAAGAACATTTAAGAAATTGCAAGCAGTTTCATCCTTAAACTAATTACTTATTGCTTAAAATAAGTATACAACATTTTAATTGAGTTCAAACAAAATAATTATTGTTACGGAGGGACGCGTGCATTGCGGCCTGAAGGGTATATTGTGCCCCTTCGAGGTGTAGACTCAGCTCCTGCACAAGAGCAAGTAAGAAAATGCGCTTAAGTCAAGTTAAACTTTAAGTAAATCACGTAAAACATTACCTAAATTAAGATCGACATTTTTGACTTAAGTGTTTCAAGTTTATTTACAAATGAAGTACAAAATGCTTAATTGTTGCGCTCTGTCTGAGAACTTGAATTAACTCAACCGTTTTTGACTAGATTCGTCTGACACGAAAAAAAGGAAAAATAAGTAAGTAACTTGAGAACAAGTTGAGCAACCCATGTTACGACCTAGTAATGCCCACGTTGTGGCATCACTCATGCAGACGCATTGATTGCCATAAAATTACGTGTGCTTTAAATGCATTAAGGAGCCCCGAGGCGAATAGTGCGATTAAAATTGAGCACAGTACAGACAAAAATGTTCACAATTTCGCGGCATGTTTGCATGTTAAAGAACACGCATTGATGTGGCCAATGAGTGTGTGTGTGTGTGTGTGTATTAAGCCATTTTCAATTAATTTGACTTCAAAAAAAAAGAAATGAAATAAAAATAAAAGAAAAGTATCTCGCAATGAAACAAGCAGACAAACAGACAAACAGACAGACAGACAGACAGACAGACATGCAAAAGATGCTGCATCGCCGCTTAATATCCGGGCGCACCAAACACACACACACACACACACACACTCCATACACCTGCACAAGCCACTTGGGCCGGGCAGAAATCTGCACTTCCGCTGCGTTTGGCATTCCGTTTCTTTTTTTTTGTTCAGTGTGGCGGAAGTGCTGTGGTAAATGCCATTACATGACTGCCACCAGTCGACCCTCTAAGCCCGTACAGCCCCTTTAGCGGGCCAGGCCTCTCTTCCCCTGCCAGTTTGTTAGTGTTGCAGCATATTGCCGTGCTTGTTCGGGTGTGTGTGTGTGTGTGTGTGTGTGTGTATAATTAATATTCATATAATCAAAGGATTTACGTTGTAATTGAATTATTTTAATGCGGTCACCGTTAGGAGGTCTCAACGCCTTTTAATAATCCGAAATTCAATTATGCAACGCATTTTGAACTTTTGTTTTTTATTTTGTTCTGTTTTTTTTTTTTTTGTTAAGCACATGGGCAAATCATTAAATGCAATTTATGTGTAAATGGTTCACAGGGAATATCGTTTAAGGCACAAATTGACTTTAAAACAAGTAAGAAGGCTCTAGTCGAGAAATCCCGACGAGACGATACCCTGAACCCAATACTTTACGCGTACAATCAATGCTGGCCATATACTGCATACTTTACTTTACTTCAATGTTCCATATCTCCGGTGTTTCTCAACCGATTTCAATACCAATTTCTCAGATTGTCATTATTTCATTTGATGTTTGATGTTTAAAGTGCCGTCACAAAGTTTTGAGATGCTTCCTTCTGCCTGTTACATACTTTTGCACTAAACCATTATACCCTTTTTACCTATTTTTAATGTGTTAAGGGGTATACAAATGTATTAAATGTTTAATATACTTTAAGCTTTAATAGTGCAAAACACTTTATATAGATATACTTTAAGTACATTGATTGGAATCTTCTTGGCGTTTTGGTCTGATCATCATTTGTACAAATTTGATTGCGTCGAGTTCGTGCCATTCAATTGTGCGAGTTCCTTTTTCTGCCTTGTTCACATGTAATCCATTTAAATTACTAAAATTGTAAAAAAGAAAGAGAGAGATAGCTATGAATAAACTTGGCTGAAAAAAGTAAAATAATATATTTTGCTTGAACTACCATAGAAAACAATTCCTGAACCACCAACCAGATTCATATTCAGCGGCACAATTTCTGTCTGATTCATCATTATCGCGATCTTTTGTTGAAAACTTCAGGTTTTTATGGTGCTTCAAATTATTAACATCATTTCCAGAAAAATCTCCAATCTGTTTTAATTCATACGACTCTGCCTCGTCGCCAATAAGAAAGTGACTGTATCTGACATATTTAATATTATTGTTAAAGTAGTCAAGATGTATATACAATTCGTGGGGCTCAAATTGTGTCAGCAAGTGAAGTTTCTCCAGTCCCAAAAAGAACTCTCCACGCAAATCTCCAAAGCCTGCCTTATACTCATCCCAATTTCGATTAAAGTCCACTCTGCCATTTATTCGTCGCTGAATTACAATCCAACCAGAACCTGCCATTGTGGAGTCACAGGGAGCAGAGAATGTCCCACTGTTGGGCAAACTCAATATATGCACATCGGTCGATTTACGCAGACAGTTTGAAGAGATAGAACTTGACTGCAATTCTGCAGCCATTTTTTTAACATTAGCACTGAGTTCGGATTTGAGCTTAGTTATTTGATCATCGTTTTGTTTGAGATCGGTCTCCAGTTTCAATACAGTCACCCCTTGTTCCTGAATCGCAGCTTGTAGTTCCCTAACCTTAGCATCTTTTAAGGCGCACTGCTGTTGAAGATTTGATATTGTGGCAGCATGATCATCGTTTTGTTTGTGAGCGGTCTCCTGTTTCAGTTCCTGAATCATAGTTTGAAGTTGTCCAAGCTTTGCATCAATCGAGGCGCACTGTTGAAGATTTAATATTGTTGCGGCTTGGTCATCGTTTTGTTTGTGAGCGGTGTCCAGTTGGTGTTGAAGATTACTTATGACTAACTCTTGATCTTTGATTTTGTTTTGTAGTTCTTCAAATTGTTCCTCTTTTATTCGAACACTCTTTGCATAGCCGATCAACGGCTTCACTACCTTGAAGCAATACTTGCCGCAAATCTCTTCCTGTTCTCTAGCTTCTTTTGAGCACTGTATAAAACACGAAATTAGTTTGGATGGAGCGATACCTTGTTTATTTAGAATACTAACCGAATCGCTCGTCGATCCAAATCCTGCCTTTAGTATTAAAGTTAACAATATAATTATGGAAAGCCTTTGATGCACACTCATCTTAAATTATTTATTCGCGACTCAATATGTGTTCGTTGCAAATTTTGCACTAACTGAAACGGATTTCGTACCGACAGTAGAAACCTCATCTTTGAGAATTGTTTGCGATTAATCAACATTGAACTCTGACCGATCCAGCACATTGGTTTTTTCCCAGTTTCTTCTTATATAATAGAGATAAGTGAATGGGTTGCGATCGCCTTAAAATAACAGCTTATTCCGGGTAGCGCTTGAGCGCTTGAGCTTTTTGGGCTGTGAAAGGTTATCAGAAGTTCTGACATAATATTCCATTCCAAGAAATGTTGACAGCTTGCTTTGCTGAGTCGAACACAGAACGATTCAATATAAGTATTGTGTTAAACTGATATGTGACACAAACAAATGTGTCGAGAAATCCCGACTAGAAGATACCCTGAACCCAATACTTGACGCGTACAGTCAGTACTGGCAAGCATGTGTGTGTGTGTGTTTGTGTTCGCGTAGACTGCATACTTGACTTAACTTCAAGGTTCCATATCTCCGGTGTTTCTCAACCGATTTCAATGCAAATATCACAGATTGTCATTAATTTGTCTAATATTTCAAACGTCGTCTCAAAATTTTTTCATATTCAAGATTTTGTTGTTATCGATCCCATGTGTATATCATTATCCATACAAACATATATACATATTTGTATTCGTAAAAAGTAATTAGAAAACTGCAATTTTGCATATGTGCATTAATAAAGCAATTGCTGCAAATAGTATTTGGAATGCCATTCCATTTCATTCGATGCCATTCCGACATTCTGTTGCTTAAAATCTAGTGCAGCCTGAACACAATATTTTGTTGCCTACTTGCAGGCGCCGACGTCTAATCCGGATGCGAGGCACACAAAGATAGATAGTGAAGAAGAGAGAAAGAAAGAGAGAGAGAGAGGTAGCTGGTAGCTGGTAGCAGATGCTATTTAGAGAGATGTTTAAGTGTTCAAATTAAGTATTGCAAATGCCAAAACAGAATGTGTCTAAGAATGTGGCTAAGCACGAGAACGAGCATAAGCATGAACGATGGACAAATAGAGCCAGAGAATGAGCAAGGCACAAGGCCTTAAGCTACCAAGCAACAGCTGTTGTCATTTGTTTTAGCTCAGTTACTAATGTAAATGAAATAATTTCATTTTGACATCAAGAGTCGAAACGAAACGAGATATGCTTATTTATGAGCGACGATACAACAAACAACACTTTTCAAACGGAATGCAGTTGGCGTCCAAAGCAATAAGCCAAACAAAGGCGTTACTTAAGAGAGAGCGTGTCCAACCAACAAGTCACCCTGTAGAGGTCAATGAAGTCATAAATATGAAGAAAAAAAAAACATTGATCGAATAATTTTTTGTGGATCTTTGAATTTTTGAGTACCTGTTGCTCAGAATGCTGTCCACATTCTGCATACAGGGTATGCTTATACATTTTTGAATAAGCTAAGTAAAGCTGACATTTTTGGCAGACGTTGTTGGTGGCACACACACAACTTGTGAAAATGTCTGCCTGTGCATGCATGTATGTGTGTGCGAAAAACCGTAAACAACAGCAATAACAACAACAACAACAACAAAAGCAAACGACAATGACCAACGACTGATGTCTAACCGTGAGGCCGGCAACCGAGCGGGGTAAACCGCATGCCAAAAACGGAAGTGGCATTGTTAAGCGGTTTATATGTATGTGTGTGTGTGTGTGTGTGTGTGTTAGCACTGAAGCACTGTCTCTGACTCTGCCTATCCGTCTGTCTCGTTGTCTGTCTGTCTAAGTTGTTGTTTTGTGCGTTTGCATGCTAAGCACGTATTTCCGGCATAGCATTTTTTGCTCTTGTTCTTGCGTTGTTGTTGTTGTTGTTGTTCCTGCTGTTGTGCATTCCCAAATGTAGCTCCTTTTGCCAACATGGTCCAATCCACCAACCTTGCTCTGTGTGCTCTAGTTATTTGGTTTCAGTTTCAGTTGCGTTTATAAACATTTGGATTTTAGTTTAGTGGTTTTAAGTTAAGAGCCATAAATTGGCACTAGCTGCGCATATTTATGTTATGATGCGCTTCACTGTATCTGCCACTAGCTCTCTCTTTCTTTTACCATCTCTCTCTCTCTCGCTCACTTTATCTCGAAATGTATGTGGCAGACATTGCTGTGTACCATTTTGGACGTGCCAAACAAATTGGTTAACTGTTTTATTGCCCTGAACGGCAGCTGTCCATTGCCTTTTACGACTCAAGCTCTAAGCCACATTTTCTAGCTACATAATGGACTAGCAACGAGTAGACACAGTGCGATCTTCGCTTAACTAAGCTGTTTAAATTCGATTTTAAGAATTTTGTCGTCTGTTGTTAACTACCCTTCGATTTGCACCAGAAACAACTTTAGATTTTATTCACATCTTAAGAATTTTCTGTTAAGTTTACTCCGGTTAGAACATGCTATGAAATAAATTCCAATCTTTTGCCAGACTAATAAACTTAGAATGTAAATAAACATTAAATTAAAGATGTCTTCAAAAGGAAACCAAAATATAAACAAAACAAAAGAAGATAGCGCGCAGATTTAGTCTAAATTTCAATAACCATTTGAAACATTTAAATTCTTTTGGAATGCAAGTCGTTAAGAAAGTCGCCTTAGAATAATGCAAGCAAGTTTCTTGGTCCCAAGCCACTGAACATTTTCTGGCATTTGAAGCTGAATGCGCGAAGCAATTAGCAACAAAATTGAATGCCACAGATAGCAAACATTCTAATGGAAATGAAAGAAGAAAGAAAGAGAAAGAGAGGGAGGGTGAGATAACGAGTAAGCGAGAGAGAAAAAGTGTATGAGAGAACGTGACAATTATGTCGACATATCTATGGAAGCCACTGTGCTGTCGCCATTTTGTCACGCTTATTTTAACGATTATTAGTTGCAGCAGCGTATCCGACTGGCAACAGTTGTTGTTGTTGTTGCTGCTGCTGCTGCTGTAACATAACCACCCTCAACACTTTCCCCTAACTTGAAACGGAAACGGAAATTGTGTTAATACAGTGCGCACTTCAACTGAAGTGCTTCTCAACGCTATTCAATTTTTCACCCACAATCCGTTCAACCCTTGCACTCCAATCTACCCCACTAGCCCCCACATCCCACTTGCGAGTGCATCTAATGTTGCTCGTCCATTTTGCACACCAAGCAATTGAATTATTTCTAATTATTGACCGGAAATTCAATAACAATGACTATTATCTCCTGGAATTACCATCCATAACTTTGTGTAAATTTGCTCTGTTTGCCATATTGTGAAGCTTGATTAATTAGAAAGCAAGCTAAGTAATTAAATTTCTTGTTTGTTTCTTATGCAATATGTCAAATATGATCGATTAGTGTTCCAAATACTGAAATCCATCCTTAATAAATCAACATATTCTTTGGGTATGTTTGTTTCTAAAGAAATTTAAATTGTCTCATTGACAAGGTTGCCTAATTGACAACTTTTTTGTGAGTGAACTTTTCAAGATTTGTACAACGCTACAATAGGGGCGGAAGGCTGGGCGTGGTTCTATGTTCGTGTTTCTAAACTTTCTGTTCTGTGACGTCACAATGTCGATGTCACCATCTCGAGCTGTTTATTTATTTATCTCTAGCCTCCCTTGAAAAACGAATGCAAACACAGTTTGCGTTTTTGTTGTAATCCCACAAAGAAACAAGTAAAAAGGCTCTAGTCGAGAAATCCCGACTAGACTATACCCTGAACCCAATACTTTACGCGTGCAGTCACTGCTTGCCAGTATGTGTGTGTGTGTGTGTGTTCACGCATACGGACTGGCGGACGGACATATGGCTATATCGACTCGACTGCTTATGCTGATCAAGAATATATATACTTTATGGGGTCGGAGATGCTTCCTTCTGCCTGTAACATACTTTTGCACAAAATCATTATACGCTTTTTAGCCATTTTGAATGGGTTCAGGGTATAAAAAAGAAGCAAAACACGAGAGAGTTGATGCCAAAGTTGAGAAACAATCAGGTAAAAGTTTCTGTAAAATTGTATTTTATTTTTGTTCATCTGAGTGATTGCAAGTCGCTTGATTTGTATTTGTTTGCCATAAGAAGGGGTGTAATGAGTTGATGAAAAATAACCCACAAAACTTATAAATCTTAAATGTAGTTTGCCTGAATTTTAATCTGAAAAAAATTGCTTTTTGTGGCAATTTTTTAATAGGGCTATGTCTGACAGTAAAGGTATGTTAAATATGTATACAATGATTTGTCCTTAAAATGTCTCTGTATGTCGAACGAAGCAAAATGTACTCCCAACAATATATTTCTACCGAATGGTATTATTTTCCATTATTGTTAATTTTTATTAAAACCCAATCAGTAGTTTTTGCGTGAAAGAGTAAGAAGCATCCATACAATCTGTCACATTTATAATATTAGTTTGACAACTAGGTTAGCCAAAGTGAGAGATAACGAAAATTGTGCGTTTAATGAGGGTAAGTACATAGTATGTTTAGTGAAAGGAGAGCGTTTAAAGGGTGTTAAATAAATTGTAAAAATCAGAGTTGAAGCACTTAGCCAAGGCAAAAGCAACATCAGCTGTCAACCGCAAATGCCACAGAGACTAACCTACAAACAATCCACAGCAAATACCAACTCAACATGAACTTCCTCACCTCACCACACACTATCCTTCTCTCTCTCTCTCACTCTGTTTCTCTCCGTCATTTAATATCTATTGCGAGCACCTTTTAAAGTGTCTTTGACCGCCACCACAAAAACACAACACATAAATTTTAAGCAATTACGAAAATGCAAAGTGTTTTATTCAAGTTTCTTGTCTGTGTTTGTGTGTTTCGGTTAAGCTTAAGCACACACATACACACACACACACACTGATGCACCCCACACACTAATGTGCAAGTATTCAATACCAATTAAATTCAACGAGATAACAATATTTTTGCATTTCTCAACTTAAGTAAACTTAAAGGTCAATTCGCTGACCCTGAGACAAACGTTTAGAAATAAACATTACACACCCTCTCTTTGTGTCTGTCTGCCCCTTAGCTGTACAACATATGTATGGGGCCTGTAAGTCATCGAATGCAATCATCTTGCCGCATAATTAAGTGCGCATTGTGGTCACTTGGCAATTGCTTAACTGTCTTTGAGGAATGCAGCACTGTTAGGTTTGAGATGCCTCAAACTCAAAACCGCTTGCCACAAGTCACTGTCAATTTCAGCGTTGCATTGCTTATATCGATAGATTCATGGCCAAACGGGTGATATAGAGTCAAAGGAAGCAAAGGCAAAGATATGGCGATTTCCGATTTTAAAGCGTTAGGTTGGCATCCAAATTTTCGATGCGGATCTATGCGGGAAGTCACTAGCTATATTAGACCAAGTTTGGTGACTCTAAGCCTAAAGCTGTGGAAGATATAATATATATACCTAGACAACTCATACCTTGAATACAATTTTTGAACAAGAAGTCTGCCAAGTTTAAGGGCAACAGGAACATCCAATAATCCTATGCAAAGTTATATAACATTAATTTAGCTAACAAATCCCTAAGAGTGTAATTGGAAATTAACTCTAATAGTAATAAGTGTTATTAACTTCTATCTATCTATCTAGTCATGGAATTTGGGACCTTATTATTTATTTAGGCGAACTCCCTGAAGTATGCAATACAAATTTGATACACGTTTAGCTAGCCAAAGCTTTGACAGGCATCAGTAATAATTACTCAATACTCAATAATAATTATAATATTAAAACATAACACAAATGAAAGTCCCGATTTGTCTTAGCAAAGGTCAATAAACCGCCACACTTGCCCAATACTGATGTGGGCCACGTTGTAATAATTTTATGCGAAACCGTGACACCAAAAACTTTGTGGCACACGAAGACACACACACACACATACACAAGCAAACACACTCACATTCACAGACTTGGACAATTGAGAATGTGTTCGAGTGGCACGTAAAAAGCCTTAAAATGAAGGTGTGCATAACTAAATAAATTCTATCAACAACAGCAGCAGCAGCAACACTAGGCTGTATACTAGGGCGGAGGCGGAGGACTACGCCTGCGACTTGTCCTACATGTGAAGCAGACGATGTTGGAGCCTACTCGAGCCTAGCAGACTTGGATAAGTAAGCTTTCCTTTCCAACCAACCCCCCCTATGGGTAGATGTAGGTGTGTGTGTGTGTGTGCCGCAATCTACTTGAACCGACAAAACAAAAAAAAAGGAAAAAAAAAAAAAGAAAAGAGAAAAAAAATGTGTGTTAAGCGTTGATTCTTTTGTTCTTGGCATTTCCTCGAGTCGTGTCTGGGTGCACGATGTGCAGGGGTTGGGTATGGTCGTATAGTATGATGTCCTATGGTGTGATGTGGTGTGGGGTGGTGTTGGGTGTGGTGTGGGGTGGAAGAGCATGGAGCGCATCGGCATAAAAGGCTTTCATTTTGGCGCCTTTTGCTTTACTGCCTGCTGGCATGCACAACGTCTCTAAGACACGACAACACCATTTTATCCCTTCGTCACCCTCCCCCCCCCACACCATTTCACACCCTACTGCGACTGGATGGAAATTTGTGCTACTTTGTCTTTTGTATGTTCACTTTTGGGCTGCTGCTCGGCAACAAAAGCCGCGTTGCAGAACAAAAACAAAAAAAATATTAATAAAATACAAAGAAGCGAATAAATAAAAAGCCGTAAGAACACTTCATTTTTGAATAGTGCCAAAGAATTTATACCCTTGCCTCTAACCAAGTCAAAGTGTAGCTTAGCTTAATTTATAATTTGTTAGCACTATGCACTCGAGAGTCTTTTATAAATAACAAAATATTATTCTTTAAAGTAATATAATGTATATATATATATTATATTTTAAAATGCTTATCAAACTGCATGATCAACCAAAAATGCCTTTTATTTAAGGGCAACCACATGCAAATAATAATAATAGAAAAAAAATAGAATGAAAAAATATTATCTTCATACCCAACGCCTACACATAAATTTTGGAACACAAAGTTTGGTTCTTGCGAACGTTGTCGTTCGTTGTCGCCGGTTGTTGCTGGGAAAGAAGAAGAAACAGCAAAGGAGTAATAGAAATAGAAATAATACTAATAATAATACTAAAAGAAGTAGTACTTAATAAAACAAAGACACGTTGTGGGCGATGGTTTTAGCTGCAGCCTTTGCATATGCAAAAGACTGCTTTTCTTTCATCGCCATTGTTTGCATCTAGCTGTTGTTGTTGTTGTTGTTGCTGCTGCTGCTGTTTCTGCTGCTTCTTCTTCTTCGTGCCCATTCAGTGTTGGCAAATGACACGGAGAGTGTCGTACATTGCACAAAACGGCAACGGCGGAAACCACAGACGCATTGAAAATATGCAAATTGTACGAATCTGTTTTTGCTGTTGCAACGTTTTTATTTTAGTTTCCCCCTTCAATTTAACCCCCGCCCAACCACACGCTTCGCAATGCTTTTCTCCACAATGCTTTTCAGTACAGATGGTGTAACGGTAGTTCACAGCATTTTCTAATGGCTGCCAACGAGTTGTGTGCGCGATATCAATTGAATATGCCGAACAAAAAAAAAAAAAACAATCTTTTCAACCCTAACGGCAAAAAGCAAGGTTGCGTAACGTAACGTTAGCAAGTACTTTAAGTGTTTTAGTTTGTTATGATTATCTCGAAATCTTCATTAATTAAGCAGTTTATTATTAATAAATCAAGTTTTGACCTTTTATTTTCATATTTCTAACGTTTCGAAATCATGCAAGGCAACACAATCATTCGGATTAAACTTAAAAATTAAAATCACGCTCTACTACATAGTATTTGTTTAAAGATTACCAGTGTTGTCAGCTGTCAGCTGCAGCTGCATGGGGAATCATCGCTAATTGTAACGCTATCAATGCGAAGAAAGCACCAAGCTAGCCATTAAGTTGAAGCCAACTGACGCAAGTTAACCCAAAGAGTTAGTCCAGCTCTTACTCAAGTTAACCCAACGGCCCCACAGATGCAATTGATATACGTATTATTATGCATATATATATATATATATATATTATGGTATGTATATAAGTATGTTTGGCCCAGACAAGAATAAAGTAGATGGGACCATGCCATGGCCAAACAACTCTGGCAGCCAAGCCAAGCTATTAGCATAGTTCTTTTTACACTTTTGGCCTTTGTTTTGCCAGCGAGCTGTTTGCCCTGTAATGTCACCTCCCCCTGTTGCCTGCAAGCGAATGCAATGAAAGGCAAAAGCCAAAGACGACTATCGCCAGATTTTGACTCCTCTCACTTTTACCCCCTCCCCCCTAGCTGTTGCAAACTTGTTATGCAAAATCTGCATAATACATTATGCAATTATGAACGTGACAAAAGTCTCATTCTACAGTCTTAGGCAGTTCGAAGTGCCTCAGGACTCGTACTCAAGGCTAATACGAACACGAATACCAGCAATATACAAGGCATACAACCTGACGTATACGCAATCTGTATAAAATATAATATAGAAGAATGGTTATTCTTTTTACTTTAAAATAAAAGTTCTCCCTTGTTGTCGTTCAGATTTAATTCAGCAGTATCCTTAAGGCATCTGAGAGACTAATGCCCTGATCTGTACTATATACATTCATATATAGATATATAAAGTTTGCAATTATATACACATTTGATCTTAAAGTAAAGTTGAGTAAAATTCTTCTTTATATTGTTAAAATTTCGAACAACTTTGAAACAACAACAACAACGGTATAACAATTTTCAAAATTCTATGATATAGCTAATTGATCCATCACCAATTATAGCATATTTTGACCATTATTATTGTTGTTGTTGTTGGTAAATATTAATTACAATGTCGACAACGTGTGGCAACATTGGCAACATTGGGCACATACCACAAATTATTTCACACCATTTCACTTGTTTAGCTAAATTTGCTCGATGGGTGAGGTGGGGGAAGGGGGGTGTTGAAAAACAACTCAATTAACTATAATTTATGTATGTATGTATGCCAGGAAAACACACACACACACACATACACGCAGATCTCTCATCACTCATTTATAGGACACACACACAGACACACTCTCTCTCGCTCATCAGCATATGTCACACACACACACAGACAGAGTCAAATTGTTAGGCATATTTGCAAAATATCTCGACTCAATGCATTTTGCATTGCCATCGTGCTTAAAGGCTTTTGATATGCCTTCATTTGACTCGCAAAATACTCGATTGACATACGAAATATTCAATTATTTTGTATCATCTATCAATAAACATTGAATTCATGAAATAATATTAACGCAATACATATGTGTTGAAATATTGATTTGCATTACATTCGATAGTATGTATCGATTGCGATATAAATATAATTTATTCGGTTTTTCATCAAAGTTTTTCATTGTAAAAAGTACTATTTAAATATGAGAAGTTAATTAAACAATGTGAGTGTCAAACAAATATTAAAACTTAAATTAAAAATATATTCAAATTAAATTGAAATTATTTGAAGTATTTGAAATCGGAATATACATTTTAAAAAATTGAAATAAACCAAGAAAAATATGAAAATTCTGGATTAAAAATGTTTATAGTAAGAACAGATAGAGTGAAAAAGATACCTCAAGAAAGAACCAAAAAGTTGCAATATTTCGGAATTCAATTTCTGAATATTCTTTTAACAAAAATGTTTGAAGCAATTTAAATAAGTGATTAAACCAACAAACAAAGCAAACAAGAAAGAAACTTTAGCTTTAGCAAACCGAATACTATATACACTTGAATAGTATTTTGGTTTTCATAGTAAAACTTATTAAAAAATCTCGCTTTTGTATGGATACTGTAATCTAATCTGGCCGATTCTAGCTTCAACAATAAAATAAAACTTTGACCAAATTTTTATTTGGAATGCCCAAAAACCGAAGGACTAGACGGACAGACTGAGAGACTGAGAGACGGACATATGGCTATATCGACTCAACTAGCGATGCTGATTAATAATATATATATATTCTTTTGGAGGTCGGATATGTTTTCTTCTATGCGATATATAAAGAGTTTCTAGTGTATAAAAAATTTATTTTCATTAAGATTGTTCGTTTATATTAAATGAATATTTGATTATTAAGCATCCGTTCCTTTTTTTCCGTATACGCATCGCATAACCAAATATTATTTAAAGTACAACTGCACAATTTTGGATGATACTTTCCATCGTGCTGTTGTTTTTGTTATTTTGTTAAATTTGTTTGCCAGCCATTTGTGTATGTCGGTTAGAAGAAGAGGGAGTGGGAGAGGGAGTGAGAGATGGAGATGGAGATGGGGGAAACGGGTTGAAAACAAAAACAAAAATGTGCCCGAGGTTGCAAATTACAAGTGTTGTTTACCCAAGAGCCACACACACACACACACACACACACACACGCACATACATGAAAGGGGCAAAAGCGACTCTAAAATTTATTAGCGCTGAATTTTAAATTGATTGTGTTACTAATTTATGCATTTTAATTGCTAATTAATGCAACATTTACACACATATGCATTTGGCAACACGCGCTCTGGATTTATAATTAGCGGTCAAAATGTACGATTTTAATGCGTTTGTCAACACTGGCCGAAACTGAACGAAGATTAAACAAATACTAATTTGACCAACAAAGACCAGGGGGCGTGGCATGCAATGCTAGGCCAGAATGTTTCGTTACATACAGAGTCTCATCAACACACCCTCCCCCCCCCCTCCCCCAACCTTTCGTTGACCACTGACCACCCCTCATTTGCTAGTTCCGCCCTTGCTTTTATTTTATTTTTCGCAACAACAACAAATACACTGTCTTCTATCCTCGCTCTTTCTCTCTGCTTTAATGTTTCTTACTGTGTGTTTGTGTGTGTGTGTGTGTGAGCGTGTGTTTGTGTGGACTTAATGAGCCGTTATTTATTAGCTTGCTGTTTTAATTTATGTCTGCAACAAATTAGTCGGCCCAGTCTGAAAGCGCTTAAACTATTTGTTATTTTAAATTGAAAGCGTTACGCCTGCCCCCCCCCCCTCCCCTCCCCCACCAACCTCTCACTCCAACTGTTGTGGCCAAACGAGCAGCAGCAACAGCAACAACAACAAGCAACCAATTTGTTGCTGCTAATCATTAAACATTTGCCAGGTTGTGTATATGTGTGTGTGTTCAGTATTTAAGTGAAATTTATTATCAAAATAAATTTAATTTTGACATTTAACGAGAATGCTACAAAATATTGCAAAAAATCAACAAACAAAAAAACCAGCAATTACGATTATAATTATTAATTTTAAAGCTTCACAAAAGATAAAATTAATAATTGGAAATAAATACGTTATGGAAAAGAAAAATATTACAAATATTTTTCAGTTGTTTTTAAAAAGTCAGAAAAAAGAGACACAAATAAAAACATTCATCAAATCGTTTTAAGTTTTGACAAAGGAATGAAAGAAATAGTTTCAATCTCCTTGGCGAGGAAACTTTGCTACTGTGATCGTCAAATAAGAATAATAATATTTTAGAGAAAAATGGAAAGAAAATTTACTGTCCAAGGCTAATAAAAGCCAGTCAGAAAGGCTAACGTCGGCATGACGAATAGTAAACACACTTGAAAAGCCTAATTGATTTTTATAGTAAAATAACTTAAAGGAAATTGCATTTGTATGATTTTTCAGAAAGGCTTTTGTCGGCATGCCGAATAGTAAATACACTTGAAAAGCCTAATTGATTTTTATAGTAAAATAACTTAAAGGAAATTGCATTTGTATGATTTTTCAGAAAGGCTTTTGTCGGCATGCCGAATAATAAATTCCTTTCAAAATCCTAATTGATTTTTATAGTAAAAAATCTTTAAGGATCTTACATTTGTATGATTTTGGTAGGATTTTAACATATGATCTAAGTGCAACAAACAGATGAAAGTTTCAGCTAGATAGCTCAATTACTCAGAGACTAGTTTGCATAGAAACAGACGAACAGACGAACAGACTGACAGAAGACTCAGCTTGCGATGGCTTCGTATATACTTTCTTCTATGCGTTACAGAATTCATGACAAAAATAATATAAGCTTTTCAAGTGTATAAATATATAATATATGCAAAGTATCTAAGTTGCACAAAAAATATATAAAAATAATAATAGCAAACGCGAAATAAAATTGTTAAAAAAAAAAAATAAAAGTACACATGGCACTTAGTGCATAGCTGTGATGTCAGCGATAGCTGTGCAAAAAACCAACATTTTGAAGCTCTTGTTGTGTGCGTGTGCAAGGCAATGAGATACCCTTCATTTGTCAATATCAAGCCGTTATTACTACAAGTGTGAGATAGCATGTAGAATATAGATAGATAGATAGATAGATAGATAGATAGAAAGATCTGTTAAATGTTGATTAATGTGGGTGATTTTCCAATTTAACACATTCTGTTAGCAACAAAAATGTATTGAACTGTTGATAAGAAATATTTGATTAATAGTGTTATTGTTGTTGAATACGCATACAACTTATTTAAGGTTTCGTAGTAGTTACAGGGTATTAAGCTGTCAAAATAAGCAGCCAAGCAAAACGAACAAGTTTCTGACACGCCCACATTCTGCTTGAATGCCTGACAAGCCTGACTGGATCTCGACAGTGCACACACTCACCCACACACACTCATTTACACATATGCATGTATGCAAGTGTGTGTGTGTGTGTGTGTGTGTGTGTGTTTATCTTCGCGTAATGAAGACGTCGCAACTTTTGCACTGCAACTTATTTTGAAAACGGAGTCGCTTTAATGCATGTGTTTGGGGGGGAGGAGAGACCGGGGCGTGGCAACACAACATAAATTAAAATGTTAGCTAAAAGTTTTGCAGCCAAAATGGCGAAAGCAAAAGCTTTCATGTGTGTCTGTGAGAGGGAGAGAGGGAGATTGAGAACTGCCTGTGTAAATGATACTTAACACAATTAAATAAGCATTTAAAGTAACACACACACACACACTCACACACACACTCCTATACTTGCCAGTAAAATGACTTAAGTGCTGTGCGCGCAATTACACACACTCACACACACAAACAACGAGTGTACTTCGTTTGCTACCTCTCTTACTCTTTCGCTTTAAATGCTGCATATTAAATTACTGGCATGCCAAAAAGTATGCTACAAAATAAGCACATCCCAAAAAGTGCTGACTGCCACAAAGCGAATACAACACACACACACACACACTCTCTGTGTACAACAACAGAGCACATACACACAAACACACACACACAAACACAACACTCACAATTGCAATGTGTGCACAATCAAAATTAAAGCCGCCCTCAGCTACAACAAGAACAAGAAGAATCCCTACCTCCAACTCACTCCCTCTCTCTCTCTCTCATTGTGTTTCTATCTGCACAGTCTGGTTGCAGGCCAGTTAAAGATTTATGCGCTCGTTAAGGGCAGTTTCATGTCACTTTTTATGTGTCATGTGTTCATCTACAGCCCACGACAACCGCCCAACCACCCAACTACTTCACCTCAACTTTCGGCGCTGTCTATCTAAACGTAAACTTTTTTAGTTATTGTTGCTTTTTTGTTGTACATGCAAAATTCAAAATGCTCATCATAAAATGCTCTAAACACATGCCCAACAAAAAACATTTCTCGTTGTTGCTTCTCACTTCACTCGCAAATTGAACAATAAAATTAAATAATACAAAAAATATCATAGCTTCAAGTGACATTACGTTTCCGTTGCTTGCCTGCTTGCTTGCAACTTGATGCAAAGTCATAAACTATTGTGAAATTACATATTAAATAAATATTTGCTTGCACTGCTCTAAGTTTTTCTTAAGTGAACATTTCCTCGACTCCGAAAGAAATACGAAAGCGGCAACTTGTCTGTTTCTTGTTTAGCACCCATAAAAACAACTGAAAAATGAAACATTTATTTGCACGAGCCTAGACGGCGCATAAGATACTCTAAACCAGCGGTCGGGGAACTTTTTTGATCATTACCCCAAAATATTTTTATTCAAGTTGATATTACCCCATAGCGGTTCCTCGACCGCTGTTGTGTGGAAACAAATAAGGTTGATGCATTGGCTTAACTTCCCTCTAAAAATAATGAAAAAAAAGTACACATACTTTTAGGCAGATCGCTTATTCTTTCATATTTAAAAGGGAAAAAAATCATTGCATACGACAAAGGCCGTAAACGGCAAAAAGGACATTAGATTTTAAGACATAACTTGATCATTTCCTTAAAGATCTTTGAGGAAAATAAATTTTTGAACTCACAGCAACAAGATCTATCGATTTGTTTATAAGGATCTCTAGGATAAGTGGCTTAGGAATCTTTAAAAAAAAATTCAACTCATTTTAGGTCAAAATTCGTCAATATCATTAGGGATCCATCGGTTTTGCAGTCAAGGATCGGTTTTGGTTGTGATTCCCACCCAACAAAGGAAAATAAGATATTTTTTTATTGCTCGTATCGTTAAAGATCGTATTTATTTACCTCAAAAACCAAAAAATTTAATAAAAATCTACAAACAATTATTAATAATAATATAAGACATGGACTGTAATTAGATATACATATAAACTTAGGTGCTTCTCGTTTGTTCATATGTTTAAATAAAAATGTTTTCTTAGAAAAATTAATGAATTTTTAATCATTACCCCAAAATATTTTTGTTTAGGTTGGTATTACTCCATAGCGGTTTCTCGACCTGTGTGGACACAAATAAGGTTGATGCATTGGCTAAATTACCCTCTAAAACTAATTTTAAAAAAAGTACACATACTTTTAGGCAGATCGCTTATTCTTTCATATTTAAAAGGGAAAAAAATCATTGCATACGACATAGGCTGTAAACGGCAAAAAGGACATTCGATTTTATGCCATAACTTGATCATTTCCTTAAAGATCTTTGAGGAAACTATATTTTTGAACTCACAGCAACAAGATCAATCGATTTGCTTATAAAAATCTCCAGGATTCGCGAAAAAAAATTTTCGAAAAATTTTACAGGGGGTAGGTCAGAAAAAATTTAAAAAATTACAAAATCGTCAATAACTCGGCTATTTTAAGGATTATCCGGATGTCCTTTAGATCACAGGTAGGCCTAGGCCCGCCAAATCGAGCAAAGTAGTTCAAAGGACGATAGTCCTTCAAACAGCTGAAATAAAAGGATAAATGTTTGAAACAGAAAATTGGTTATAACTCCGCCAAATCATAAAGGATTCAAACGTGTCCTATGTCAGACATTTTGTTTCGACCAGGGCTACCAACTGGCCAAAGGATAATCAAATCGTCCTTGTCGTTCCCGAGAAAACTGCACTTTTATGGTTTTTTCTTATATTCGCTCGGCCCTAGAGTGAAATTTTTACAAGTGTTTTTGTTCTTAGATGACCCCATAATCCTTGAACGCAGTTCGAAAGAGCTTTTCCATGCGGATTCAACGCACCTTGGTTTTTGAAAATACGTAAAGTTTTGGCCGACTTATACTTATCTATAAATTTTCGGCAAAAAGGACATTCGATTTTAAGCCATAACTTGAACATTTCCTTAAGGATCTTTAAGGAAAATACATTTTTGAATTCACAGCAACAAGATCTATCGATTTGCTTATAAGGATCTCCAGGATTTGCGAACAAAAATTTTCGAAAAATTTTACAGGGGGTAGGTCAGAAAAAATTTTAAAAATTACAAAATCGTCAATTACTCGGCTATTTTAAGGATTATCCGGATGTCCTTTGGATCACAGGTAGGCCTAGGCCCGCCAAATCGAGCAAAGTAGTTCAAAGGACGATAGTCCTTCAAACAGCTGAAATAAAAGGATAAATGTTTAAATGAGAAAATTGGTTATAACTCCGCCAAATCATAAAGGATTCGCACGTGTCCTTTGTCAGACATTTTGTCATGACCAGGGCTACCAACTGGCCAAAGGATATTTAAATCGTCCTTGTGGTTTCCGAGAAAACTGCACTTTTATGGTTTTTTCTAATTTTCGCTCGGCCCTAGAGTGAAATTTTTACAAGTGTTTTTGTTCTTAGATGACCCCATAATCCTTGAACGCAGTTCGAAAGAGCTTTTCCATGCGGATTCAACGCACCTTGGTTTTTGAAAATACGTAAAGTTTTGGCCGACTTATACTTATCTATAAATTTTCGGCAAAAAGGACATTCGATTTTAAGCCATAACTTGAACATTTCCTTAAGGATCTTTAAGGAAAATACATTTTTGAATTCACAGCAACAAGATCTATCGATTTGCTTATAAGGATCTCCAGGATTTGCGAACAAAAATTTTCGAAAAATTTTACAGGGGGTAGGTCAGAAAAAATTTTAAAAATTACAAAATCGTCAATTACTCGGCTATTTTAAGGATTATCCGGATGTCCTTTGGATCACAGGTAGGCCTAGGCCCGCCAAATCGAGCAAAGTAGTTCAAAGGACGATAGTCCTTCAAACAGCTGAAATAAAAGGATAAATGTTTAAATGAGAAAATTGGTTATAACTCCGCCAAATCATAAAGGATTCGCACGTGTCCTTTGTCAGACATTTTGTCATGACCAGGGCTACCAACTGGCCAAAGGACATTCAAATCGTCCTTGTGGTTTCCGAGAAAACTGCACTTTTATGGTGTTTTCTTATCTTCGCTCGGCCGTAGAGTGAAATTTTTACAAGTGTTTTTGTTCTTAGATGACCCCATAATCCTTGAATGCAGTTCGATAGAGTTGGTCCTTAAAACTCTTACGCAACATGTCCTTTGAAAATCCGTAAGGACATAAGTGGTTTATGACTATTTAAAAAAAAATTCAACACATTTTAGGTCAAAATTCGTCAACATCATTAAGGATCCATCGGTTTTGCAGTTAAAGATGGTTGCGATTCCCACCCAAAAAAGGAAAAATAAGATATTTTTTTATTGCTCGTATTTATGATCGTATTTATTTACCTCAAAAACCAAAAAATCTAATAAAAATCTACAATAAATTGTTAATAATAATGTAAGACATGGACTGTATTTAGATATACATATAAACTTAGGTGCTTCTCGTTTGTAAATATGTTTAAATAAAAATGTTTTTCTTAATTAATAAGGTTGATGCTTTGGCTAAATTACCCTCTAAAAATAATATAAAAAAGTATACATACTTTTAGACAAATCGCTTATTCTTTTATATTTAGTTCGAGCGACATTAAAATAAAAAAAAAAAAGGAAGAAAAATCATTGCATATGGCATAGGCCGTATATTAAAGTCAATTCAATCGACTTGCTGCTGATTCTGTGCGCCTGGTATACTTAAGTCAAAAACTAGAAACAACTAGCAGAAACTCGACGAAAGCTCGGCGGTATTTTTTGCGATCTCATCGAGTTTTTAAACATTTTCGACGCCAAGTACCAGGCGAACAGAATAGGCAGCAAGAGCAATGGTTTTTATATTTAATTACAAAAGTATGAAGGTCAATATGAATTTTTAAAAACCAGCCTAAAAGTATGCAAATATATATTATGCGAATTTATGCATCACTTGCTGCTGATTCTGTGCGCCTGGTATACTTGAGACAAAAACTTAGAAATACCTTAAAAACTAGTCTTAAAAACTAGTCTTAAAACTATTCGATTTCTACGTTGTTTCTTGACCGATTCTAATGAGATGATCATTATTATGTTAAAGCTGCTGAGGCAAGTTTTAAATTTTGAACAATTTATTAATTTATTAATGGCTATCGACAATATGTGTATATCGAAAACTAGTTGATCAGACTCTACTTCAACATCGGTTGCTAAGTCAATATGGTATAATCTCGATTTGATTGGAAATGCTAATGTTAATCATCAAGTATATAAACTTAACACAGGTATACAAGATTGTTCGGTAGCAATCTTATACATTAGTTTTATTTGTTGATCCAGCGATATGTACAAACATATGTTTTCGTATCTACTTCTGTACATTTTTGAAGACCAAGCTATAATACTCAAAGGCAAGCGTATAATGAAGAAAAACTGCTGTTAAACATAAATAAGGTAAACAAGAAGACCAAAAAGTATAAGACGAAAACCAAAACAAAATAAAGAAACGCAAATAAATGGCGTGTATAAAAATGGGCAAAACGAACGTAAATAAGCAACAAAACATGCAGCAAAGGTGCAAGGTGAAAATTTATTTTTCTTTTTCCCATGGATGAACGGCCATGATGTGGCTAACGTCAGGGCAGTGGTCTTGGATCGGGACGGGTGATGAAGAGACAGAGAGAGAGACAGCTAAAAGCCAAGCGCCAAAAGCTCAACTGGCAAAAACTGTGTGCAAACATTTTATGGCACTTTTGGTTTATTTTGTTCAGCTGCCGCTTCACGTTGCAAGTTGCGACGCGGTTCATTGCACACACACACACACACAGAAACACACCTTGACACTAGCGTCAACACACGCTATATATAGATGGCATAAGCAATAACTGTTGATAATATTTGGCAACTTGTGTTGGCCCCAAAGATTTTTAGCTGTTGCTATGACGCTTTCAACGTGCCACAAAGCTGCCCCAGTTGCCACTGTCTGCCAACAGCTTCTACACAGCTTCTCGAACACATTGTTGACTACTTCTTCTTCTTCTTCTTCGTTTTCTTCTTTTTGTCATCATCACGCACCGTCACCGGAAATCGATATCATCACTTATGCAAAATGTGACGCAGTTAGTTGTGCAAAATTTATACACGTAAAAGCACAGACTATGTACGTGTATATCTCTCTTTATGTGTGTGTGTGTGTGCGTGTGTGTGTGTGTGTGTGGCAACATTGTGTTGCCCGTTTTAAACCGAAAGCATCGTAAAACAAAATCAACAACAGAAACTTTCTAACTACGTCAGATTTACACACACAAAAAAAAATAAAGAATGGTAAGAGAGAGAAAAATGTAGAAGCCAAGACGTATGAGAAACGACGAAACGAAGAAATGAAGAAACCTGCCTGTGTTACAATTTCTTCTCTGTTATTTTTATGGGCAACACTACAAAGTAGAAAACAGCCCGCAGGAGAAGCCACTCAGAGCTCAGAAATGCGATTTAAAGCATTATTTATTGAATTTATATAAGATCGCAATATGGAAAGCAAGTGCAATATGTTTTGTACTTAAGATGGGAAGCATTTTTGATTTTCTCTCTGACAATCAAACCTTAACCTCAACGGATTAACATAAACCAAAATCAGAATAGAAAATTGAAAAGAAATCGTATATTGATTCGGAGCACTAAGGAAAACTTTGATTTTCAGCAAAATAAATCTTAAACGGGATTAAAAATTTGGAAAATGTGCTTAACAAGCAACTGTTTCACTATCACTTTCTGTTGCTGCTCTCTAGCTGCGCGATTGCAACTCATTGAAAATGATAAGCTGCCATCATATATTTATTACGTTTATGTAAGTCACTCTCAACGTTAAGGGCTGGGCAATCAAGCAGAGCCACCAAATAAAATATGAGCCACAGACAAGTTGTAAGTTGTATGCTGATGGGAAATGAAATACTTATCCTCTTACACAAACACACACACACACACACACACACACACATAATAAGAAGAAATTCTTGCACATCTTAGTTGCTTAGGAAAATTGAGGAAAATTATTTAAGACACTTAAAGGACGGAGACGGCGAAACGTGTCCGTTTACCGTTTTGCAGGTGAACGTGTTTCTGACTGCCTTTGACTTGTGGCATCGCAACTAAGTTGCACACTCCTCTTGCCACACAGCCTTGTAGCAGCTACTCTGGCTGCCAGTGTCGATGTGCTCCGTGTCAGCTACAGCTGCCACAAAAAAATCTCCTTTAAAAAGTAGCAATACCAACCAGCAACCAGCAGCAGGAGCAGGAGGAGCAAACTTAACCCACAGACAACCACCAAACCGCCACTGCTATTTTGCCACAATCTATGCCACATCATTGTCACTCGGTCACGCCCCGCGAACTGAAAGTTCAATTTGGGCTGCGGCTGCTGTGGTTGCTGCTTATACTTTTTGAAATTGTATACAAGATTTATTAAGATTTAAAAGCTTTTATGTGTGTCGCTGTCAATTGTTGCCACACACAAACACACACATACGCACACACACGAACACAAAACTGTAGCAACTGTTACAACTTTGCATGCACTTTGCAACATTTCCCCAAAAAAAGGAACTACTTTTTCCTACTTGACAATACACACTCACACATAATACATTTTAATTGGAAGAAATTTCCCATTACGCCACAGTGCGCCATGCACGTATACGTTATATGCACAACACTCATACGCACTTGACAAATAATTAGTTACTACGCTTTACACTCCCAACGCTTTTTGGGTATCTATATTTATATACATTTGTCTGTTTGTACAAATACGTATGCGTATTGTTTGTGGCACTCTGATTGGTTTTTTGTGATTTTGCAGGGAGGAGCGAAATATATATATAAGAAAAAATAACAAAAAACAAAAAACATTGACAGCTTGTTTAAATTGAAATGCATTTGGCAAGTTTAACGCATTTTGTGCCTGCTATTTGTCCACTTTAAATTTAAATTTGTAGATTTTCTTCTTCGTTTATTGTTTTATTTTAATTGATTGCCAAAGATTTGATAGAAAAGTGCTTAGCTTACGGTTATTTCATACTCTGACACCGAAGGATAGGAAAATATTTTCGTCCTTCATGTTGTCAGTTCGTCAGTCAGACACCTGTTATCTTCGAGACTTGAAGCTTTGCAAATGTTTCTGTCTGGGGACTGGGAGGCTGGGAAATCGATAAGATCGATAACTGAAAATAGATAAAATCAAATATTTCCCACTGAGACTAGAATGCAAGAAGCATCCATCACAAAACTGCATCAAAAGTTTTGGAGCCACGCCCACCCACCCACCTCTTAAGTCCTTAACACCCCTTTGCAAGCAGTTTTTCTCTACCAAAGGTATATTTTTTTTACATCTTTGTCAACTTGAGGAAGAGTCGAAAATAGAATTAAAAATCTAAGATCTATGACTTGGCACAAAGTACAAGTAAACATGATTAAGTCAAACGTTTGTGTTCGACATTCCACTTAACTTTGCTTAACTTAAAATTTCAATCAAAATCTGCTTAAGAAATTATTGTGATTTAGCTACACAACTATGTAAAAACATTATACAAAACGCTTTTTTTTTTGTATTCGAAAAATCTTGCGGGAAAATAAACTAAGCTAAAATGTTTTGGTTGCTGTTGTTACAATGTGTGAGTGGATGTTGAGTGTTTTGGTGAGTGCGTGTCTAACGGTGTGTAAACATTATTATACGAGTAATGAGTAGCTCATTATGAACATTTGCAAGTTATTCAAATGATGTGCGCACGTTTTGGCAGCATGGCAGCACTAAACAACTACAACGAGAGAGAGAGAGAGAGAGTGCAACTGGTACAGCCACTTAGCTGCGGCTTTTAGACACACACACACACACACGAACACACAAGAACGCTCATGTGTATTTGCTTAAATTGAAATTGAAATGAAAATGCGACACGTGAATGTGCGGAGCCATAAAAATGTTCGTTGCAGCAACACAAACTTGCAGCAAACAACAACGTAACGACACACACACACAACACACCCACACACACACAACACACCCACACTCGCACAGTTGCAATGTCATCAGTTTTAAGCTGCAGTTTTTCTACTCGTTTCTTTTTTTCTGGCTTATTTTTTTTTTATTATACATTTCTTTTTTGGTTCGTATATATATTTGCATGCATAAATTTGTTGACTACTTTGCAGAGCGTGCGGCCTGTGAGACAAATTCTATGTATGTGTGTGTGTGTGTGTGTTTCCGCTTGCCCATGTTGCCCTCCTGGCCTTAGTCAATCAGGTCACCTTCTTGCCTTTAATGCCATTTACACACACACACACATACACACAGACACAGACACACGCACACCTAACCAGCCTGGGGCACTGCAGTTGGGCTGTGCTTTAAACGTCACTCAAATGTCACAAACAAACACACAGACACACACATGTACATGTACATGTACATGTGCAAGGTCAGTTCAATTTGCAGGCATATAGTACTAAATATAATATAATATGCATGATGCAACTTTTCGTCGAAAATAACTCGAGTTATTATAGTTTACGAATTAAATTACTCATCTCATTAAAATGTTTACGTTGCGGTATTGAAATCTGAATACAAAGCAACTAAAAGCTATTTTGAGCGTAATTATCTTGCTTCAATGCAAACATTCAAAATAATTACTCAAGTTACTCAAATTACATGAATAATTAAAATGTTGAAACAAAATGAAACCAGAATTTACAATAACCTTAGGATTCTTACAATCGCAACCTTATAACATGTTTCCCAGTCACAATTACTTGCATAATTATATAGCGCTTCTTGAGTACCAACTTATCTATAACTTTTACTATATAGTATCTCAAACAACACAAGTGTTATTCAAATTTTTATTGCAGATCTTTTGTGAAAGTAAGTAGACATTTTGTTGCTGTTAGTTGATGTGGCTGTCGGCAGGTTTCCTTTAAAGTTTAAAAGATGTGCAAGATATGGGCATTCCCGATTTTTGACATGTTGGTGACTCTAGCTGATTAATTGTGGGAAATCTGTGAGTTGTATCTATATGCACTAAGGGGCATATCGACTGGCTATCGATTTCCCAGGCCTCTGGAACACATGTTCCAAAATACTTGCAAAGTTTCAAGTCTGTAGACTTAAACGCGACAGACCAATATACTCTTTGCTTTCGGTATCAGAGTATTAAGAATTAAAACAAACAATTTGCTGCAGCTGCATTTATTTTGACCGTTAGCAACTGCCACGTTAACAAACAAAATGGCGGCTACATTGCCATCTTTTTTTTTCATTTTCTTCTCTTTGTGGTTGTTGTGGCTTTTTATGACTTTTGCTTTAACGCGATTTAACATTTTCAGCGATCAATTAAATACTTAAATTTAAATTTTGTATATCCTGTATGTGAAACAGATGACTGCAACGAATGTGTTCGAACTGAACTTACGCACACGTCAACAAAATATTCAATCGAATTTGCACTTGGCCACAAAGAAAACTTTCACGCTAACAAGCTTATAGGCAATGTCAAATTAACAGATTATGTCGAGCTTGTTTGTTTCGATCCTCACTCGAGTCAGTCACTCGGGCCACTGATCCACGATGGCTTTCGTTGCTTTTCCACTATTTTTGGGCTTTAAGTATTGATTCAACAACAATATTATATGAAACAAGATATGCTTTAAGCAGCGACCAACACACACACACACACAATTGTATGAACATGAACGAGTTTCTGAGTGCGATACTCGTTGCTGCCCTTGTGGTGTGTGTGTACTTGTTTTAAGTGCGGTCAATTTTGCAGTAATTTGCTTACGGTTATCATGCTACCTCATTTCAGAATGTTCTTCAATTATTCAGCGACTCAAAAAAAACCGCCGACGATTGCTACTTGAGATAACTTCTTTTTTTTTCAGCGGTTCCTCCACAATCCCACAAACCCCAAAAACAAACAAAAAAAGAAAAGTAGGTCATGTTAAAGTGTGTGAGAGTGTATGTGTGCCGTTTGTGTGTGTGTGTGTGAAGACGCAATAACCTGCACATTTAACGCCATTTTGAAGTGTGTGGTGTTTTGGCGCGTTAGTGCCGTTTTGAAATTTATCATTTGCGGTTGCATAATTGAATTATTAAATATTCAAACTGTCAACTGTTAGCCATATTGCACAATGCATATAAGCAAATGACATTGTCAACTTCAAACTGTCGCAACTGCCAACTGAACTGAAAGCCCATTTATTTATTCATTCACTCAGTTTGTTGAGTTTAGACTTGTGTTAACTAAATATTTGCACAAAATCGCATTTGATATGCATTTCACTTGCGACCAACAACCAACATGCACTGCTTCTACACTTTCGTCATATATTTTGATACGCTGCGAAAGTATTTTTAATGCACTCATATAAATAGAAACAAACACTCAGTAACAAAACCCATTGAAAATCAACTCTGTGCTTTAATTTTGCATCGTAGTTGATGAAACAAGTAAGAAAGACTCAAGTCGAGAAATCACGAATGGAAGATAACCAGAACCCTATACTTAACATTATAGTTTACTTCAAGGTTCCATATTTCGGGTGTTTCTCAACCATTATAAGCATTTTTGATCGCTGTCAAATGAAATTTCTGGGGGTAATGGACATGATTCTGAAAAGGTATTTCAGCATTTTCCATTCGGGCGATCTTTTTTTTTTTTTTTTTAGTCATCACTCGGGTAAAGTCAACTTCCACAACAATATTTCGGGGTAAAGTCAACTTCCACAAGAATATTCCTACCTTTGCCTCTGCCGACCTTTTTTTTTTGTTTTTAGGTCTTCAACTTTAGTCGTCGGGGGTAACGTCAAGCTTGAGAACAGAAATTTGGTGTAATGGTTCAAAAAGTTCGCCGGCCTCTGCTGTAGGCGTTCAAATGTGGCACGTATTATGATTAATTAAATATATATGGTATTGTACATTGACAAATTTAAACGATTTATAATGCAATGCCTATTTTATATGTTGCCAAAAGTTATGCACATAAATAACTTAATTGAACGACACAATACACATTGAATAAGAATGCAATTAATAAGCACATACACATACACACATACACGTACGTGATGTTCGATGTTTTATACATACACATACATACAAACACAATATTCATTGGAACACGTATATGATCTGATCAGTGCCTGCGGCTTGTCTCCACTGCAAAAAAAAAGGATACTTAATCAAAGTAATACGCGTGACACCATATTGCTGTTGAATTAATTTATATGTCGATGTCGATATCGATATCGTGTGTTATTATTGAAAAGGGTGTTTTAACTATAACATTATTATTCATGATTATTCATTTCATAACATCAAATATTCAGGTTGTTTCCTACCAAAGAATATCTCTTCCAATGAATATGTCTAAACATTCTTGTTTTAATTCTTTTTTAATGCTTATCGTAATTTGAAAAGATGCAATTGAAAAAAACGTAAAATTCAGTTGGCAACCAAACAAATCTTCAAGCTTATGTTACAATCCAGAAATAAATCAACAAATTAAATTAAGCTGACTTTTATTTTTAAATAGCTTTCAATCCTAAATGAATCACAAGATATTGGCGTTGCTCACCTGACGTACATAAATATTGATTTGTTATGATTCCAAATTTATATTCGTCTTATCGAGTGATCATCGAGGGAAAATGTAATTTTGGTACAGGGTATCAAAGAGTCAAGCACTTTCTTCAAACTGGATACAAAACCATTTTAAATGCATTGCCTTGAAACGGAAGCCGATATGTAAGCCGCCATTTGCCGTAGTTTTTTTTTTTGGTTTTCGCGTCTTTTTTTTGCAGCTTCTTTTTTGTTTTGGCTGTGGCTCGTTTCTTTATTTATTTATGTGTTTTTGGCGTGTCGCACTTTGATTAATTGTTTCATATATTTATGAAACTGTTGACCGGCCGCTAATTGCCAGCATTAAATGCACACAAACACACACACACATATAAAAAAAGAGAGAGAGAGATAGAGAGAGATAAGCTATGCAAACACTTAAAGTTGTTGCAATTTGGATTACTCTTAACAGCATTCAATTAATAAAATTCAATTTAATATTTATTTTGACCTGTCATATTGTAAAAAATTGCGCAATTATGTTTAATTATACAGAGTTTGCAGAGAACTGGTACACTTACTAGACACACACACACACATACACTCAGACTTGAGCTCTGAAATTGATAGATGAAGCGGAATTTCCTAAACTCCACTGAGAGACGCTGCCCCTCTCTCTCTCTCTCTCTCTCTTCCTTTTTGATGGAGTTTACTTTGACGCTGTTCCGTTTGTCTGGTGGCTGCTATTGCTGCCTTTACCCCCGTGTCCCTGTGGACACTGTGTGCTGTCGGCTGATTAGGTAATGCAAACACACAAATACTTGAACACTTGCACACACATGCACATGTGATTGATTTAGTAAATGTTACCAAAATGTTTCGGCTGTCCCACTTAAATATACTCTTCAATCTCTCTCTCTCTATCTCTGTCTGTGTAAGTGTTCCTTACTGTTTGCATAAATGAAGAATTTATAAAACATTTAAGAGCCATTGCGAAAGTAACGCAAGAATCCCATCGGAATGCAACAAAGACATTAAATCACATTTACCATCAATAGCATTACGGAGTCATCAAGTCATGTCATTGTTATTGTAAGCACATGTATTTATTACTTATTATTCATATTAAATGGTCAGCAATGCTCCAAACCGCACTCCTCCGCCAACCCACCTTTTAAGCATATTCAATTTGCGTTGTGCGTTGCTCTTATCGAACGGCGAAACCGGAGAGAGTAAACATGAATATACAATGGCCATCATGACCAGAAAGTTCGTACTCCGTACTCGGTAGTCCGTACTCCGTAGTCCGTAGTGCTTTTGCCTTGAGCTCTGCTCATATCAAATGAAATATGCATCACATGTACAACTATTTTGTATGGATTACTGGCCCGCCCCCCCACACCAAACAAAGCTTGCCGTTTTATAGCCCATTTTGATGCTGCTGTTGCACACATGGCGTATGCGTGTTGACTTTAACTGCCTTCTAAATGTCTTCTCTTGTTTTGTCTGCCATTTTGTTCATACCTCTTTCGTCTCGCTCTCTCATTCCTCTCTCTCTCTCTCTCTCTCTCTTTCTATCTGTATCTTGCTGAAAAGCTTGTTATTAGCTTGTTTGACATTTTGTATTTTCAATTCGTTTAAGCTTCTTCTTTATCTGCGCTTCCACCCACCATCCCTGACTCCGTCTCCATTTCCGTATGGATTACATAAGGAGATTTGGTATGACTAACAATAGATATTTTGCCAAAGCTCCGAATTCTCCAATTGCAATTGAGTTTATTGTATTGACATTCGCAAAGACTCAGGCAATTATCTCAAATATTTGCGAACATGAAACTTGTTATACTCTGTAACATAAAACTACATTGAAAAAACAAATTTCAAAAATAATTTACCTAAATACTTAACTGTGATAAACGATTGTATCAGAGTAATTTTAGGATTGGGATTAGGATTATGTTAACTTAAGTAGAAATTGGCATACGTTACAAACAAATATTTATTTGTATTTAAAATATATAATTTTTGTTTAGTTTTAGTTCAGTTTTTTTAAAATATAAACAAGATATCAGAGTGTTAAAACTTATTGCAAGTACAATTCGAATCTCTCTATAAAATAAAAACGTATATAAATTGAAATGTTAGGGGTTCTAAAGCATTAAACAAATAAAAACGTTGCAGTCCGACGCAACCGACTGCGGCAAACTCTCATACCAGCTTAAAAGCGGGTGGCAAGGAGTCTGGTTGCAAGGCGGGAATGCGTGGGGGGATACATATATTTTTGTTGCAGGTCTTTCGGGGGTTGAAGGATTAATCTAGCTGCAAAAATACTGTGGAAGATATAAGGATTTCCCGATTTTTGAAAGGCAGGATAGTTGGTCGTGGCATCGAAATCGGTTCTGATCTGTTGTGGAAATGACGAGACATTTAGCCAACAAATTTGGTGTTTCGAGCTTGAGAACTGTCCAAGATATATGCACTCCCTTCGCATCCAAATGAATACTATGGAGGATGTCACCAGCTTTCCTACTACAGGTGGTGATCTTTGAGCTGCATGGGTGTACGTTGCATCGAAACACTTGATGCAGAGTTTGGGGGAAGGTCTTCAAGTATCTTACCACCAAATATGATGATCTTTGAGGTGCATGGGTGTACGTGGCATCCAAACACTTGATGCAGAATTTGGGGAAAGGTCTTCAAGTATCTTACCACCAAATATGATGACAGTAGCTGATGAAATGTGAAAAATATGTGTGTTTTATTGATTCGTACCTCGATCGATTTCCTAGCCCCCTATTAAGCGTATCGCCCTTAATATTAACAATTTATCTGACGAACACATTTACCACGATATTGGCAAAGTTTCAAGTCTCTAGCCTTAAGGGTGATGGACGAACATTGCACGCAACCAATATTCTCTTTACCTTTGGTATCAGAGTGCAAAAAAAGGAAGAAAAGAAAACAGATAAATGCAAGAGATGAAGACTCAGCCACCAAAGAAAGAATGAATGAGAAAGGGAGAAATTATGAAGAAGAAATAGATGCGTCAGTTTTAATTTGTTCACCAGTAGAAGAAAAAGATGCAAAAGAAAAAGAAGAAGACGAAGAAGAAGAAGAAGAAGAAGAAGATGCATACCTTGTGTACCCCGCTGGCAAGAACGTTGTATTTTGCTGTTGCTGTTACTGTTGTTGCTCCTGATGCTAGAAACTTGTCGAGCACTTGTCGTTGAGAGGGCTCGTTCTTTTCTCATCCTTGTCAGCTTGGCCGTTGAGTGTTGCAATTAGCAAATAAAATAAGCAGCTTTTCTTGTCGTCGTCGTCGTCGTGTGCTGCTGTTGCGTTGCGTTTTTGTGCAACAACAACAGCAACAGCTGATGCTAAAATTGGCTCCAAAAACAAAAAAAAAAAATGTTCACAACAACAATGGCCCAGTTAATTGGTAACAAACACTGCAACACAGTTCCACACTTACAGCCACTACGTACAGTCACGTTCCGCCATAATTTGTTGCCCAGGTAACCTTGTTAGGCACAGCAGCAACATCAACAGCAACAGCAACATCAACTGTAACTGTAACAGCAAAAACATCTGCCACTCAAGCTTTCAAGCACTTTAGTTACTCTCAGTTATTCAGCTACTCATATATGCAAGTGCGCTGTCGAATAAATCTGTGGGATGAGGGATGAGGAAAGAGGGATAAGTAAAAACGCTGGCTGAATGAAATTTACCAAGAAACAACAGAATTCCATTTAATTAACAATTTTTGGTAACACTCAAATAAAAAGAACGGAACTAATCAATTATGCATGTTCCCTTTTTTTTGGGGGGCTTATTTTGACGAACTTCTTTACTCGGCGTTGGCAAAAGTAAAAACTAAAAATCAAAGTGAAATGCAAACATTAAATTGAAAAAACAATGCTTAAAATACAAAGTACAGAATCGAAGAGAGATGCGCATTAAGAAACAAACTAAGAAGTAAGAAGCAAATAAACAAAAACAAACTAAACAAGTAAGAAGGCTCTAGTCGGGAAATATTGCGTACAGTCAGTGCTTGCAAGTATGTGTGTGTGTGTGTGTGTAGGCGTAGACTGCATACTTTACTTTACTTCAATGTTCCATATCTCTGATGTTTCTCAACCGATTTTAATAAAAACTTCACAGATTATCATTAATTTGTTTAATGCTTTAAACGCTATCTCAAAGTTTTGCAATTTCAAGATTTTGTTGTTATCGATCCCATGTATATATCGGAAACGAGAAGAGTTATCGAAAATCGAAAACAAGCTTGTACTGCTTAGGGATTAGCCGAGCTTAAGTTCCAAATTTGATGATTTGAAATGGGTTCAGGGTATAAAAAGAAGGCTCCATGTGTTTCTTGACCGATCTTAATGAAATTTCCCTTGATGATCAATTGTATGTCGAAGTTTAGGAGGGAAAAATGTATATTTATGAAAAATTGAAAAGGGATATGCTATCGGTAATTTGATAAAATTCAACTCAAAATCTCAAACAAACGACTTTTGTTTTTTACTTCTGCATACAAGATATATCCTGCGAAAGGGATAAGAATCTTGTCTAAGGTCATTTCACGTATGATTCGTTGGGATCTATCTATTATATGAATTTACACACAATTTTCAACTTGTTCGCTCTTCAAGTGCTTAACACTTTCAACTCTATTCCATGTTTTTTTTTTTTTTTTATTAAGAAATGCACATTCATAACGGAAATTTGTGAAATTTCATCAAGTCTCTGAGTTGTGTCTGCTGACTGTGCGTTGCATGCAACAGCATATTTGTGCAAGCATACAACATGAGGCATCTGCTGAGTGCAAGCAAGCAAAGGAAATATAGAACACAAAATTACTGCATATATGAAAAGTAAACCCATGAAATTTTCGAGTACAACACGAAAACATGTGAATCTATTGATATGGCAACGAGGAAATTTAAGAGCTCCTACAGTTGCCAGGCTATTATATTCTTCCTCTCGCATGCCCTGTAATCATTTAAGTGCATTAAGTGGGTGATATATATATTTGACAATGTTCATGCAACAGAAAATGAAATAATAGAACTTTTTCCTAGAATCTTTCATAACAATGTCGCACTAAATAATCAAAATTAATTTCCCTCTTACTTGAAATATTATGGAATTTAAATTTGATTGTGATTGCCGATTTTAGAATAGTTTGTAAAACATAATAATAATGTTAGGAAAATGCTTTTACAGCTTTTTCACATTTTTTGCAACGAAACTTTGAACTGGTCACAAGTGGTAACAGGGTAACATTCTTGTCGATCACTTTCTTAAATGATTTTGTTCACATTTTTGTTTTTTTTTTTGCCTATGTTGTTATTTTGCATACTTTCCGCATTTGGGTGTGTGTGTGTGTGTGTGGGAAGGAACGGGCAACGAGCACAGGCACAGACACAGACACAGACACTGGCACGCTTGCGGCCACTTCCACTTACGAAGATTACAATCTGTTTTTATGGCTCCACACCACACCGCAAACCCTTTGTGCAGCTACTGGTCTCAAGTGCTTTCTCTTTCTTGTTGTAGGGTTGAATAATATGTTTAATCATGTTGCAGGCAAACGACACAAACTGCACTTCTCTCTGTGTGTGTGTGAGTGTGTGTGAGTGTGTGTGCAACGCATTATTTATTTGTTTTAATGACCATTGCGAGGCGACGCAAAGCTGCGTATACGTAATGTTCCGCTGCATATGTTACGAATATGCAACGTTGCTGACCAAATTTTGTCCGGCCATATATATATATGTATACATAATTGCAACAGTATTTAACCTGATATGTATGTGTGTGTGTGTGTGTGTACAATTGTGTACAAACGGAATTTTGTTAATGAGCTATTAACTTTCGGCTAATAAGTAACCGAACAAGCTGGCTGTAAGTTGACGCTCGCACGTTAAGCAACTTTTCTTTTATTAACTTAAAAAAAAAAAATGAATCTATAAATCATAAAACCGAAAACGATTCACACAAAAATGCTTGAAGTTTTGGATGGGAATATATTTTTATTTGTATCCATTTTGATTTTATTCACAAAAATCAATCAATTTGGCTATTGAAATTTTTGAAATATATAAAATCCAACAGTTGCAAACTAGAAGCAATATTTGCTGTTGGTTTTAATAATATATACAAATCCGTATTTTTGCCAATTTCTAAAGGTCTAAAACTTCACAAAATATATACATATATATTCTACAATTTGTACCAAACATATTACAAATATACAAGTATGAGAGTTGTCGATCCAATAAAAGTTGACGCCAAAAATATAGCAAACAATTTCAAATGCCTAATGTTAATTATGAAATTGGCACTTTTGATGATTGGTTGGTAGCTGTATTTGTTGTTGTTGCTGTTGCTTATTTAATTGAAATTTTGAAACACCGCAACCCATCCGCATCCCCATCCCCAACCCCGTTGTGCAATGCTTGGCATATTGCAATTGGCACAACAAAAGTCATCAGTAATGCAAAATCATCTAGCGGCAGCAAACATTTGCAACCAACATTGTGCGACATTTGATTTGACACTTGTATAGGTATTTTTAGCGGGTACTAACCCCACATCCACTTCCATTACAATTACCACCCCCATTACCATTCATCGGTGAAAACTCTGTACTCTGCATGGCAGTCGATTTTCTTGCACTTGCACAAATTCAATTGTGCAATTTCAAAAGTGTTTTGGGCAGTTGATTGAAATATATATATTACATGGATGCATATATGTACGTGTGTGTGTGTGTGTGTGTGTGTGTGTGGGTGTGGGGGTGTATCCTGTATACAATCTGTTGGCAATTTAGTTTGGCTTATGCAATCGATTGCCGCTGGTGCTGCTGCTGCTGTTTTTGCTTTTAGTGTTAGATTGTCGAATTGAGTTTCTTTCTCCCTTTTTTTTGGGACTCTCGAATTCGAACTCAAAACGGCGAAATTGCAATCGCATACCACAACTTGCACACCCACACACACACACACACATACACACAGAAAATTTGCTAATTGGACTGGCCAATTTGTTGCTGTCAATTAGCAAATTGCCACGCCCATTGGCCGACAAAAACCTAAGCGGCTTAACATTTATGCAACACATTCTACATTTTCCTCTCTACTCCCTCTCTCGATGAAGAAATACATATATACATACAAACATACATACATACATACATACAAACATACATACATACATGCATACATATATACACACATTCATACATGCATACATATATACACACATTCATACAAACATACATACATACCAACAACATACATATGATATATTTGGATCTCTTTGGTTATGAAACTTTTTTCTATTCTGTTTTTAGTTTCTTTTAAATTCGTCTTATTCTAAACCAATTCATTTCCATAAATCTACGCATGTTGCCACGCAACCACACACACATACCGCTATGAATTTGTTTGTGTATGTGTGCTTTGCCAATTTCGTACTCTAAAGCATTTTCTTATATATTTTAATTCACTTGCGTATCAAATTTTAATTTGCATTTGTTGCTCATCTTTTTGCTGTCATTAACAGAAGTCGATTTGTTAATGTCGAAATGTCAGATAATGAAGGATTTCGTTTCTGATTGATTTTAAAGCTTGAATAATTTATTGAGTTTAAGTTTGCATTAAATTGTAACATTATATGTATAGACATTCATAATTGTAGTTTGTTATTAAATTGTGTTTCATTTAGTTTAAAGAAAACAAACGTTCTAAAACAAATTATGAAATGACTTTTACTCACTATAATTTAATAAATACTTCAAATAATAAAAATTAAAGCAACAGTTTCATAAAGATTAGTTTCAAAATCTCTTTTTAAATGTCGCATAACTAAGTTTATGTTTAAGAAACAAAATTAATTTAAGACATGAAAAAAAAAAAAACTTTTGTCCTTCGCAAAAATAAATTAATAAAAATATAAAACACTTTGTTTGTGCGATATTTAATCCGCAGCCACAATATATATATATATATACGTATATGCATAATTCGTTTGGTTTCATAGGCTTTGCTAGTATCATAGTCATTGTACTACGAGAAAAAATTGTTGGTGACTGTTCTAAATGGCCACTTGAGTAAATTTATATGTATTTTGTATCTGTATTTGTTGGATTCCCCTTTAGACCTTGAGGCGCTCATATGCATAATCCTTAGCTTCAGTGAGTATGCGACGTTCGAGTCGACGATATTGTATGACCATGATATCAATCTCTCGCTCAATCGCTGGCTCATTCAGCGCTTGCAAGGCCTCCAGCTGTTGCTGCTCAGCCTCATCAGTCATCGTTGCATCGAGCACACCAATCAGCAGCATGAGACGCTGGTTCAGATACTGCCAGGTGCGCGTCTCCAGATCCGTTTCGAGGGCACAATCAACATGCAGCAGATCGACGGCACGCTCAAGATCGTTGCTCCAATGATCCAGTTGATCCTTGCTCATATTAAACACACGCACAAATGCCAAAAGCTCGCCAGATATATAGTCCGGTGCGGGCAACACACGCAGCTCTGCCTTACGCTCAATTTTAAGCTCTGCCAGCAGCGTAGTACGCTGCTCAAAATCATCATCTGTGGGATTGAGGCCCAATCGTATTTGCACAAAGTCCTTTGGATTATTCAAATCAAGAAATCTATGCAAGACAACGATTTGCATTGATTAAAATTTATACAAATTAAGGAATTTCAACTATAACAATGCCTACCCATGATGCACAAGACGATCAGCATTGGATCTATCGCCGTAGTAGATAAAGAATTGTTCACCCTTCTTAACATCTTCTTGGGCGGTGCACTCCATTTGCCCAGTGGCACGGTCGTAGAATGAGGTTATCTTGCCCGCACGATGATTTGCCATATCCCAATAAGGTATCAATGCCGACATACGTGATATTCCTCCAACCGCATCAATATCGGATTTTGCGTCCGATCCTTCGCCAAAGCCATCCACTGAAACAGCTGGCTCAGCACCTTCAGTTGCCAGCAATCGTGGCACCAAATTCTGACGGGTTGTTACCGTCGACACAGCCCAACTAAAAAAAAAAAAAAAAACATACAAAATGCTATTTCAGTAAGCGGTATAACAAAACTAAGCATATATATCGAATAAAAACGAGATAATAAGAAAATCCTCCTGTTGATTTCGAAAAAAAAATAATACATTTTGTGATATGTAAACAGAGTATACAGAAGTCAATCGCAAACTTTCTCGCGTCTAACGTGCTTATTAGATTTGATTTTCATTGGCTTTTGCATGCCTTTGGTCCACAAAGTAAAGTTTTCCATTTAATTGCGCATAAATTTTTCAATTTAATTATGAAAAGCAGCAACTTGCTTGAAGTGGTTAAACAAAAAAAAAAAAAACACAAAGAACACACACAAAAGGCGAACGATTTAAGGGATAAGTAAAAGAGAGGGTGAGAGAGGGTGTAGAAGAGAGTAGTGAGACAGGTATGCAGGTACGGTTTTGAAATCATCAACATAAGCCGCAGCAGCAGAAGCAACAAATACAACAAAAACAAGAATCACAACAAGCAGCAGCTAAGCAAGTTTTGTGTGGTTGCCGGACCACAAGACCACTGCTCAACACTGGCCTTTCTTCCCTGCCATACCATACCATACCATACCATACACAGTTCCCTTGTGCAATTTACCTTGCGCCCCTTTCTGCAATGGTCATTATGTGTTTTGGGGGTCGCCTTTGCAGCTGGCCAAAGTTGCCATGCCAAAGTGTTCTTTTGGCGGAATATTATGTGAAATTTGTTAATTCATTAAATAAAGGGTCTCAAACTCAAAAGCAAAATTAAAGTGTTGGTAGCATAAGTCGTTCAAAGTACCACAACAAAGTGCCAGTTAAGCCAATTAACCGTTAAGCAACAGCAAAAACTCAGCAAACTTAATAATCATTGACTGTGTACCAATGTTATGCATTAGGACCATAAGCTGATTATATTTTTTATAACTTTACTTTCAGAATAGATCGTTCAAATAACTGACTTATATGGATGTCACAGATCATAGGCCTCGTTAATATTTGAGATTTTATTAAAATTGCAGTGTTGTCATACCAAAAGAAAAAGCTTCAAATAACCCGTAGCCTTTTATCCATACTAATATTTTAGTTTGTGATGTTGTCGAAGGTAACCTGTGGATTTATTGAACCAATTTTATAAATTCGTTTTCCAATAGAAAGCCACGTTATTTGCAATTGTCATAGGCTATGTATTAATAACATGTTTTCACTATCCTTGCCAATAATTGAATGTGAAACAAGTTAGAAGATTCTAGTTGAGAAATATCGACTAGAAGACAACCTGAACCCTATATTGTACGCGTACAGTCATTGCTTGCAAGTATATATATATATATGTGTGTGTTTGTGTGTGTACGCGCATACTGCATACTTTACTTTACTTCAATGTTCCATATCTCCGGTGTTTCTCAACCGATTTCAATACAAATTTCTCAGATTGTAATTATTTCAGTTGTTGTTTGATGTTTTTAGTGCCGTCTCCTTCTGCCTGTTACATACTTTTGCGCAAAACCATTATACCCTTTTTACCTATTTTTAATGTGTTAAGGGGTATTTAAAATGTATGAAATGTTTAATATTTATTTTAAAGCTTTAATATTGCAAAAGACTTTATATAGATATACTTTATATATATATACATTGATTGGAATCTTATTGGCGGTTTGGTCTGATCATCATTTGTACAAATTTGATTGGCTCTTGATTGTGCCATTCAATTGTGCGAATTTCTTTTTCTGTACTGTTCACATGTAATCCATTTAAATTACTAAAATTGTAAAAAAGAGAGAGATAGTCATGAATTAACTTGGCTGAAAATAGTAAAATAATATATTTTGCGTGAATTACCAATAAAAACAATGGAAGAACCACCAACCAGATTCATAGTCGGCGGCACAATTACTGTCTGATTCATCATTATCGCGATCTTTTGTTGAAAACTTCAGGTTTTTATGGTGCTTCAAATTATCATCATCATTTCCAGAAAAATTTCCAAGCTGTTTTAATTCATACGACTCTGCCTCGTCGCCAATAAGGAAGTGACTGTATCTGACATATTTAATATTATTGTTAAAGTAGTCAAGATGTATATACAATTCGTGGGGCTCAAATTGTGTCAGCAAGTGAAGTTTCTCCAGTCCCAAAAAGAACTCTCCACGCAAATCTCCAAAGCCTGCCTTATACTCATCCCAATTTCGATTAAAGTCCACTTTGCCATTTATTCTTCGTTGAATTACAGTCCAACCAGAAGAACCTGCCAGTTCGGAGTCACAGGGAGCAGAGAATGTCCCAATGTTGGGCAAACTCAACAAATGCACATCGTTCGATTTACTAGGACAGTTTGAAAAGATAGAATTTGAGTGCAATTCTGAGTACTTCGACTGAAGGTCGTCCATTTTAGCAGCCATTTCCTTAACATTAGCACTGTGTTCCGCTTTGAGCTTAGTTATTTGATCATCTTTCTGTGTGAGAGTGGTATCCACTTTCACCCCTTGTTCCTTAATCGTAACTTCAAGTTCTCTAACCTTTGCATCTTTTAATGCGCACTGCTGTTGAAGATTTGATATTGTGGCAGCATGATCATCGTTTTGGTTGTGAGCGGCCTCCAGTTTCAGTTCCTGAATCATAGTTTGAAGTTGTCCAAGCTTTGCATCAATCGAGGCGCACTGTTGAAGATTTAATATTGTTGCGGCTTGGTCATCGTTTTGTTTGTGAGCGGTGTCCAGTTGGTGTTGAAGATTACTTATGGTTAACTCTTGATCTTTGATTTTGTTTTGTAGTTCTCCAAATTGTTCTTATTTTATTCGCACGCTCTTTGCATAGCCGATCAACGGCTTCACTACCTTGAAGCAATATTTGCCGCAAATCTCTTCATGTTCTCTATCTTCTCTTGAGCACTATATAAAACACGAAATTAGTTTGGATGGAGCGATACCTTGTTTATTAGGAATACTAACCGAATCGCTCGTCGATCCAAATCCTGCCTTTAGTATTAAAGTTAACAATATAATTATGGAAAGCCTTTGATGCACACTCATCTTAAATTATTAATTCGCGACTCAATATGTGTTCGTTGCACAGCTAAACAAATTTTGCACTAACTGAAACGGATTTCGCACCGACAGTAGAAGCCTCATCTTTGAGAATTGTTTGCGATTAATCAACATTGAACTCTGACCGATCCAGCACATTGGTTTTTTCCCAGTTTCTTATATAATAGAGATAAGTGAATGGGTTGCGATCGCCTTAAAATAACAGCTTATTCCGGGTAGCGCTTGGCGCTTGACTTTTTGGCTTGTGAAAGGTTATCAGAAGTTCTGACATCATATTCAAATGCTAGAAATGTTGAGAGCTTGCTTTGCTGAGTCGAACACAGAACGATTCAATATAAGTATTGTGTTAAACTGATATGTGACACAAACAAATTTGTCGAGAAATCCCGACTAGAAGATACCCTGAACCCAATTCTTTACGCGTACAGTCAGTGCTTGCAAGCATGTGTGTGTGTGTGTGTGTGTTCACGCGTAGACTGCATACTTGACTTAACTTCAAGGTTCCATATCTCCGTTGTTTCTCAACCGTTTTCAATACAAATATCTCAGATTGTCATTAATTTGCCTAATATTTCAAACGTCGTCTCAAAGTTTTCTAAATTCGAGATTTTGGTGTTATCGATCGCATTTGTATATCGGAAAAGGGAAGAGTAATCGGAAATCGAAAACAAACTTGTACTGCCTAGGGATTAGCTGAGCATATGCTCCAAATCTGGAGTCTCTAGCTTTTATAGTCTCTGAGATTGACGCGTTCATACATACGGACGAACCGATAGACGGACATGGCTATATCGACTCGGCTGTTGATGCTGATCAGGAATATATATATATATATATATATCTTGATAGGGTCGAAGAGGCTTTCTTCTGATAGTTACATACTTTTGCACAAAACCAATATACCCTTTTTACGCATTTTTAATGGGTTGAGGGTATAAAAAGTTTTTGCTGTTATGAAAAACAACTATAAGATACACTTAGCAGAATGTTAACAGATTCGATGACAAGTTTAGCGCTAACTAGACATTTATCGACTGGACAAGATATTAACAACAACAACAACAACAATAAGAAAAGCATTAACAAAAAAAGAAAGCGTTGCAGGTCAACAGCTTGGCAACAAAACTGCCAAGCGCTGACTTACAAAAAACAAAGGCCAACGAGTACACAAAAAAAAAAAAAATGTAGCAAAAATAGAAAATTTGATTTAATAAAAAAAAAAAAAACAAAAAAAGAGCACAAAAATTAAGGTTTTGTGACTATATAACCGCCGAATGCGAAAGCCTAGCGAAGCGTTGGACAAAACTTTTGAGATTGTTGCTGCTGCAGCTGCAGCATCTGCTGCTGACAGGCCAAGTTCCAGAGTGTTGCCAATGCTGTCAACACAGGCATTCTGCCACACACAAACACACACACACATGCCACGTTAGAGTCTGTGTATATTTGTCTGTGTGTGAGTTTGATTTAATGCAGCGCAAAAACACGCGCAACCCGGGTTGCATTTTTAAAGCTCCCTTACCATGTTTTGTTTCAGGCTCTTTTGTTCGCCCTCGATTGCAGCTTCTGTTCCAATTCTTGGGTGCAAAGGATACGAAAGGAAAGGAAAGGAAAGAAAAGAAAGGGAAAGGGAAACGGGGCTGGGGGGATGAGATTTTTGTTTAAAACTTTTGGTGAATGGAAACAATTCGATTGCCATTGACGTCCATCTTCATTATGCATGCAATCTCCTTCACAGCCTAAACTTGGCCAAATTGAAAAAAAGACAAAAAAAAAAACAAAATAAAACAAAACAAAACAAAACCCTTTCCTTCCTCAATCGTTAGCCTGCTGAATGCAGGGTGGCAGGGCAATGCAGGACACAGAGAGAGTAATCGTAACAGTCTTAACTATTTGAAAGGGAATGCAAATAAGAATGACTTTACTTTACTTTCAGATTGAAGATTGTTATCGAAAAGTTCAAAGGCAAAACATATGAAAAGAAAAATTTAACCATCATTAAGTTCTTGCCATTCAATCACATTTTTTTTTTTCAAAAATATTCCTTACATGTTATCGATTGGTCTTATAAATGCATGTTATCACAAAGCTATCGATATCCAAATATGTCTTTACTAATCCAAAACAATATAACGCTTATTAATTGGACAATGCCTTGCATTCTACCAGGATTTTGGGCTTTTCTGCATTTTCAACACTGTTCCATTTCATTCCATTTCGTTTTGTTCTATCCCATTTTGTTGTTTCTTGGCTGAATGAGGTAAGTAAACAGATTGAGAAAAAGATTGTGTTTTCAATTTTATATATATATATATATATATATATATATATATATATATTTGCAATGTTTGCATTTGTTGCATTAACTTTTCGCTTCTCTGTTTGCCTCTGTCCACACAATTTGTTCGCCCATTCTCTCTGCCCTCTGCTCCTCCTTTTTGTCCAAAAAACGGAGCCCAGCTTTTTAGGTTTTGCATTATTTTTGCGTAACTTTATCGTCAACAATTACGTTTTGTCATTAGCATTTAACTAAATTATTTGCACGGTCGCAGCATATTGAAAGAAAGTACGATTAGTAAGTGGTTTTATTATTGGTTTTATTTCACATTCTAGTTTAATGATTCCAATAGAACAAAAAGAAGCAACTGTTTTATTGTTTTTGTTAACTACCAGTCTTATCTTTAATGAATCAAATTGGGCTCGTGTATATTATAATAAATCAATAAATGCAATTGTATCGTCAAAAGCAAAGTTATCAATTTCATTCACATTGGTTGTAGGCATCAAAGCCGCAGACTCACAAACACACACACACACACAAACACACATACATGTAGGTTCATAAATGCAGAAATCGTCATTTGCATTAGACTGATTACAGCTCAAAAATATAGAGTTTGAGGAATTGTTTGAGTAAGGAGAAGATTTTGTCCGTTGAGCCGAAGGCAATTACTCAGACTTATCAAGAAACTGAATGTCAATGATGGGCATATGGGCAAGTTAGGGGCTTTGATATGGAGAAGGGTAACACAGAACACGAACATGGCAACGTCGTTGCGAACTGAGCAATGGCCTGATAATCCGATTGTATGAAATCATCAGTCGACTATTCGTACTATTCTGCGTTTCACATACAGACATCAACATAATATGCGGGGCCCCTGTGTCTATATATACATATATATATATATATACTGAATGCTATAGAGAGGATGGGCTGGGGTTGCGCAGTGTATGTCTTCACGGCGATAAATTGAAAATTAATTACGTGAGCACAAAAGCGCCTGCAGTGTATATCTCTCTCGCTCTCTCACTCTCTCTCTCTGTCTCTCTCTGTCTCTGTCTGTGTGTCGCCTTGTAGCTGTTAGTCATCTCTTTGACTAGTTTCATTTAAGTGCAGTTTATGAAGTTAAGACAGCTTTCAACTTGACTGTTAACTGGTTGTGCGGGCGTTTGTGTGTGTGTGTGTGTAGTAAAATTGCATTAGCCTGACCAACAGCAATTGGCCTTCGCTAAACAAGCTGTGCAAGTTAATTATGAGACAAGCTTACGTAGGGCAAAAGGGGCGTGGTCAATTCGTTTATCACATTCGCATTCTGATTTTAAGTTTTTGTTTACCGATTTATATACAAGGATAAACGTAGAAAGCAATATTCAATTGATTACACACACCAACACAATATGAAAGGAGAGAGAGAAAGAGAGAGAGGGCGAGAAAGAGGGAGAACGAGCAATGATTTCTCTGTTGGCTGCATATAGAAATGCCATCAATCAATATTGAGTTCATTAATCAATGAAATTCATGTCCTTACCATTTGCTCATAAATCTTATTCATATACTCTATATACAGGGTTAAAGGGTAACAGCGTATTTATATAATGTCGTAAAACTTGAACACGAACTGAAATCAGCTTTTTATTTGCATATAGAACAGATAATGTTAACTACCTGTTAAAAGTTGAACGATGAGTTCAATCAAATACCTTTAAGCTTCACTAACAAGTTAAATCAAATATGTTGTTGTTATTATGATAATTTTTTTTTTGGTCTTTCTTTGCAGCAGCTGCTCCAAACTGGCGTCTCGCTTATTGTGGACGATGGCCAATCGACACCGGAGGCAACATTGCCGCGTCGCCGTCCAGGTGGCGGCGGTAAACGCAAGCGTCGGCCACAGTTGCCGCTGGCAACAATGGGTGCCAACGAGGAGGATGGTGGTGGCAGTAGTATGTATTGGCGCGGTCATGTCGAAGATGATCAGTTCTCTCGACGCAAACAGTTGCCGGTACGTGAAACATTGACACCATTGGAACGTGAACGTGAACGTGAACGACCGAGACAGCGTCAGACTGAGGCACCACCAAGTGGCGGTGGCAGCAAAGCCTATCGTCGACCATATGGCCAGGCAAAGAGACAGGATCAAGAGCAACAACAGCTGCAACAACAGCTGCAGCAAACAGCAACAACTGTTGCTAATAAGACACCCGTGGATCTAAAGAACATATTAAAGAATTCGGGCGGACTCAGTCTCAGTGAAATATTGCAGCAAAAGAATTTATCGCTAGATGATCTATTGAAGGGTAAACAGAATGCGCTTTTGGCTCTTCAAACCACAGCCGTTGCACCAGCCATCAATGTTGCATCATCTGGCCAGGAGCCAAAGGCAACAGTGGCTGGCCAAGGCAACAACAGCAACAACAACAACAAGCAGAGTGTAAGACGCATACCAGCAGCATTCTTGGCCCAAGCCAAGCATGACGAGCAGGAGCAGCAACAACAGCAACAGCAGCAGCAGCAACAGCAACAAGAACTGTTGTCGGCGGAACTGGATTCACGAGAGGAGCTATTTAGACCAAAACCAAACAAGTTGCCCGCGTTGCAGCGCTTTAAACTATTTGGTAGCTCGTCACGCGATGGTAGTGCAGCCAGCAGGCGCAGCAGTACAGCGCCAACAACTGTTGCAAGCACAACGACAACAACAACAGCGGTGACAACAACACGCTTGCCGCTCTACAAGAAGCGACAGCAAATGAGATCCACACTGAAGCCCCCATCATTGTTTAAGGCAACATCGACGACAACGACAACGACAACAACAACAACAACAGCTGCAACTGCAGAAGCAGCAGCAACAGTAGCAGAAGAAGAAGAAGAAGAAGAGCTGTTGCTGGAGACAACAACGCCAACAACACAGACAGAGCCAGGGCCAGATCCAAAAAAAGATGTGTCAGAGGAACTTAAATACAGCAGTGAGTTGCCGCCAGCAGCAACACGTTATCGAACACGCAACATTAGCAACAACAGCAACAGCAATGATCAATCAAAACATATTAGCGACAATTTTATAGGCAACAACTATGATAAAAACTCTGTAGAGAGTATTGAAGATGTGGAACTAGAGCTGGCAGACAATGCTGTTGTAATAAGCACAGCAGCAACATACAATAGCAACAGCAGCAGCAAGGAGGAGGAGCAACTAAACTACAATGACGGCAATGATGAGTTGGAGAACTTTTTCGACGAGGTTGAAAGCAATACTCATCATATACGTGTACCAGCACCCACAACGACAGCAACATCCATAGTCGCAACAGCAACAACACAAACAACATCATCAACAACTACAGATATATTAAATCGTGGCAAGCAACAAAAGAAGCAACGACCGCAGCAACAATTGCCTTTGCCACAGCCACCACCCATAGTGGATGATGTGGATGATCGTACCGATCTTCTGGAGCTCATCGAAGATCGTCGTTCGGGCAATCGTTTGTTTAAGGTGCTCGAGCAACGTAATATGACGCTAGAGGAACTGATCGAGCATCGTAAACGCGGCTCCAGTCAACTGCATTTATCGACCATACTCAGCAATGGCGATGAGCATTCACGTTTCTATCCCGGCCAGAAGGTTGTGCTGCAGGATAATATGGATATTGTGACAGCATTTGAGAACTTTCCGCATTTTAATTTGATTGATTTGAAGAGTGTTAAGCCGGATGAGATCAAAACGGATTCGCAGGGATCCAGCTATTTTACATCGATCATTGATATTGAGCCCAGCGATAGCGACAACGATAACGATGACAACAATCGAAATCAAGGTATAACTGCATTGCGGCTACGGCGGCAACGTCAGCGCCAGCGCGACCAGCGCCGGCGACAGCTACATTAAAATCGTGTGCAGAAGAAGCGTGCGCATTTGGCCTCGTGCTGAACTGTTGCCGTGTGTTATCGATTATTATTATTATTTGTTTTCTTTACTTATTATTATTGTTGTTGCTGCTATTGTTGTTGTTGTTGTTGTTGTTTTTGTCCTTGTTTCTGTTGTCACCCAACAACAATGCGGCATCAGCTCAGCACGGTGCCAAATGCACACACACACACACACACACACACGTAAGTAACTGTTATCGATATGTATCGATGTAGCTAATCAAACTGTTGATTTCATTTATAAGGCATTGTTCATGCGACCTTTTTTTTAAATCGATTAATCGATAACAATACTTTAAAATATTATCGAATACATTTTGTCAGTTTATGTTATGTTTCTGTTGATTAAACACATGACCTCATTTCTTAAACAACAACTGGATAGTCAACAAATAAATACATCGATAATTATCGATAACTGATGTCTGCTTAATTTAGCACACATGCTACTTTATTGCTGTAACAGACGCAATATACATATTGTTGTTTAGCCAACATATATATATATACATATATATCTGTCTCCTTTTCTCTCTCGATCTTTCTGTCTGTATCTTTGTGACACACAGGACTTTCCTTGGCAGCCACATTAACATCACAACAACAACAGCACCAGCGTGCTGAAAAATCTCTGGATTTTTTTCCATCATGGAAAACACTGGCGCTCGCTTCACTTGCAACTGCAACAGCTGGACGGTCGGCTGCCTCCGTTACCAACAATATGGAGGATAAACGCAATGCGTACTATTTGCCGCCGCCTCGTCTACTGCTGGATAACAACAATGGCAATACTGGCAGCTCACAGGAACTGGATCAGGACCAGGACCAAAACAATGGCAATGACAATGACAATGACAACGATAACGATAACAACAGCATGGATATCGATCTAAGCGTCAATGCATACGGCAGAAATGCAACAAAGCTAACAGCGGCAGCAATAATTAACAACGATGACAACAGCGATGTGATCGATACCATTGAGAATGAGGTGGCACGTGCACATGATCTGTTGGATCTGGAGTTATCCGGTCATGGCTTTCGACGCAGTCCATCCGCAGCAGCGGCCACATCAATGTCACAACAACCTTTGGGCAGCGGTGGTGGCGGCGCCGGCGGCAACGGTGGCAGCAGCAGCACCAGCAGTTTGTACGCCAGCATGCCGGCGGGCATACGATCGGCAATTGTTGCCAGTGCTGCCATTGTGTTGACATCGCTATCGACATTCCTTGTCATATTTGTGGTGTGCCGCTGGAAGCAGCATCGCCGTCGCAAGACCAGCTATCTTAAGACCTATAATGCAATGAAGAGTAAGTTGCCACAGCTGGCCCAAACAGCCAATGCATCGCGACGCAATTCGTTGCGACAGCACATGGAAGAGCTGGTCATTGGAAGCAGCAGCAGCGGCAGCAGCAGCAGCAACAACAACAATACCAGTAGTGGCAACAACAACAACAACAACAATGGTTGCAACAACAAGCAAGCTGTGGGCATTGTAACTGTTTCGTGCAACACGCCAGTGCATCATCATCATCATCATCATCAGCAGCAGCTGCAGCGTCAGAGTTCGTTGTTGTTGTTCAATCGCGAGGGCTCCACATGTAGCTCAACAGCAGCGGCAACATCTTCAGCAGCAAGAACGGCGGCAACATCAACATCAACATCATCCATTGGCGGTGGCGTCGGCGGTGGGCGTGGCGGTGGCAGTGGTGTCAATTCGCTGGCATTAACACTGCGCAGCACACATCAAAAGCTCAACACCATGGATCCCAATTCGCCAGAGGTGCAGGAGTATCTATTTGATACATTGCGCAAATCCTTCGATAATTAAGCTCTAGGCTCTAGATAACACAACCACACACACACACACAAACACACACTCAAACTTTAGATAACACTAGAGACACATGTAGTGGGACCGCTCCGTTTAGGCCAAGTTTTATATATATACAAAAATATATATATATATATATAATATATAATTTAAATATACACGCAGTAAATTGCATAGCGTTAGTTTATAAAATTAGTCTAAGTGAAAATTAATGTGTTTTTTTTTTGTGGATAAAACCTAATTAAAGCCCACATAACATTGAACAACAAAGTGTACTTAAATAATAGCTGGCCAAAAAAAAATTATGAGAAGTTCGATGATAAAACCGCTCAACTAGTTTGGCTAATGAAAACTAAAATATATAATCATATATATATGTATAACGAACCTTAGAAGTTTCGCTGTGAAAGCGAACCAAGACGAGCAAAGCAGCGAAACATGTGGAAAAAGAACAACGAAGCAAAACGCAACTCGGAGAGCGGAACGCAAGTAAGAAGCAATTAAAAGAGTTGTAGCTATCGGGTACCGAAGAGATCATCGCAATGGGCATCGTTGTACTTCAATAAAATTGTACTTAGTTATTAAGATCTTATTAAATTGCATACTACGGCTTATAACTTGGGTATTAGAACATTAGACTTTAAAAAAAAAGAAAGAAATCAATAAAAGCATTTGGAAAAACAAGTGAAAACGTTGCAGCCGGAAGCTACCCCGACTGCGTGAGGTGCAGGCGGTATTGATGGGCGTGGCATTCAAAATTTTGATGCGAATCTTTAGCGGATGTCACTAGCTGGCTTCAAACCAAGTTTGCTGACTCTCGCCCAAAAGCTGTGAAAGATATGAATAATTTTCGATTGTAAAAGGCGATTGGTATGGGTGGGCGTGGCATAAAAACTATCGATGCGGATCATTGGGAGAAGTTGCCGGCTATTGTCTCACCAAATTTGGTGGCTCTAGCTGTTAAAATGTGGCGAAATATGTGTGTTATCGATTCGCAGGTGCGAGGTGTATCGAATTGTTATCGATTTCAAACACTTTACCTGAACCCAGATATTTTCAAATATTCAAGTTGCGTTCATACAGACGGACATTGCACAAATCCAATATTCTCGTTCGATATTCTCGTTATCAGCGTTTAAAAAAAAATGTAAAACTAGAAAATTAGGGCCCAAGAGAGCCAAAAACAAAAAAAAACTGCGTTTCAGGGGCACAAACAAAATTGGAAACAGGATTTTAGAGTAGCGCACAAAATAAGTAAGGTTATGTTGCACGCAAGAAAATAACAGATATATATATAAATCTTTGAATATATATAAATCTTTGAAATATCGAAAAATTATTGCGGACAATAAATATTTTCGTTGACAAAAGTCAGCTCATAAACAAAATTTGATAATGTGGCACTTTAACAAAAAAAAATTCAAATGGATTTGAATTTATGCACAGGAAACCAGTTAAATTGCTCAAAAGATCAGTGTGTTAGAATATCTATATAATAAATTGAATAAAAATATAGTTTTTCTCGATTTAGATTTTGTTGTGCCCACAAAATACGAAAACCATTTACTAAAATGATTAATATTGATAAGAATAATAATAAAACATATATATATATATATATATACATTATATACTTAAAAATGTAAGCATGTAAATAACTTATGTTTTATTTTTGACTTATGTTCTTGTTTCTTTTTTTGTTTTTAAATAAAGTGTAGTAAAAAAAAGAGAAATCTCGACTAGAAGATACCCTATTCTTAACGCGTTCAGTCAGCTTGCACGTATATATATTTGTGTGCGTTAGCGAATACAGCATACTCGACTTAACTTCAATGTTCCACATAACCGATGTCAAAAACAAAAAAAAAACTCTATAGATTTTTATTATTTCGTTTATAGTTTCAAACGCCTTTTGCAAGTTTTCAAAATTCAAGATTTTTTGTTATCGATTACATGTGTATCGGTATATCGGAAACCGGGAAAAGTTATCGAAAATTAATCACAAATTTGTACTGCCTAGGGCTTTGAGATCAGAGATTTCAGACAGACAAAGGGACATACGCACATTGCCATATCAAATCAGCTGTTGATGCTGATCGATAATAAACACTTGCACAAAACCATTATACCCTTTTTCCCATTTTGAATGGGATCCGGTTTTTATTATTTCGTTTAGTTTCAAACGCCTTTTGCAAGTTTTGCAAATTCAAGATTTGTTTGTTATCGATTGCATGTGTATATCGGAAACCGGGAAAAGTTATCGAAAATTAATAACAAATTTATACTGCCTAGGGCTTTAAGATCAGAGATTTCTCTAACATACTATTGCGCAAAGCCAGTATACCCTTTTTACCCGTTTTCAATGAGTTCAGGGTATAAATAAATGAAGCAAATATTACTCAAAATATGAACTGTGCAGATGTTCTTTAAGTGTCTGGTTCCAGTTAAGAATTTAAAATTGTGTAATATAAGCAACTTTATACGATTGCTGTGATTCCGATTTTCGGATGCAAACACTAAAAATAGATTGGGCCTGGAGCTGATAATAAGCTGTTGCCCAAGAGGTCAGTGTAAAAAAGAAAAACACATGTACATATTTACATAGAAAATTGCATCACATACTACTTACCGATAGAGCTCGTAGCATAGACCGTAGTCGTTGAATAGATTGGCCTTGGCGGACATAAGGTTGTCGCCGGCTTCAACAAATGCGCACTTGTATATTGAGGCGTACAGACGGGCAATAACGCGACAGAGGCGAATTGCTGGTCCGCATGCAGATGTGCCGCGAATTCGCTGCATTTGATCAACGCTAAAATAGAGAACGCTGCTATAGCGTGAGGGCAGCGTATCGATAAATGGCTGCCATGTACTGGCAGCACCGAGCACCTTTTCAATGATCAAAGTGTATGTGACATTGAGATGGGTGGGAAAATTGCGAAATATAATGCGTTTATCTTCGGGCAGTAGCTCCTCGGAGAAAATCAAATTTCGCGGCACACTAAGCACCTGCTCACCGGCTATTAGATCACGCTTGGCACGCAAGCCGAGCTGATAGCCAGGAAATGTTGTGATTTCAACAGAATCACTTTTAACGCCACCAGCAAGTGCCCATTCATTGAAGGCGGCCACCTTGTCGAGACGTGCCTGTTCGTTCACGTTGCCGTCCTCGCATGGAAAGATGGCCTGTTGCAGTGGCTTTTCAAGCATCATCATGCTCTCGAGTAGTCGCTGCAGTTCCACATATTGCTTCCACTCTTCGTTCGCATTGGACGTTGGCTTTTGCACCAATTCCAATATAACTTGTGCAATTAGATTTAATACCCGGCGATCCTTTTCATTTAGCTTGGGTATGCCGCCGCTGTTGCTTTTTGACGATTGATTTTTGGTTGATGTCGACGCCGTCGGTTGCTGAGCATTTTTTTGCTGCTGCTGTTGCTGCTGCTTTTGCTTGTTGCGTTTGTTTTTGCCCATTGTGTATTATTTAACAATTAAATGCGTATGTATGTGAATTACCGGTTAAAAGACGCTGCACAAATCAACACCAAAACAACAGCCAAATATGGGAAAAAATTTAAATGCAGCTCTGCCAACACGTGCTATCGTTTTGAGCAACAGCTATGGCAAAACGAATATGCATATCGATGTCCAACTGTAATCGATAGGCTATAAGAATAAACTAAAAACATTTTCTAATTTTTTAATATGCACATGCACAACACTTTCCTATATTGGTTATAAAATTTAATTTTTTCTCTCACATTTTAACTAATTACAACTTCAAGTTTAAATCAGTTGATTTTGTTTTAACAGCGTTTGCTATGAGCAGCATACCTACCTTGTGCGAAAAAAACCATCGCTGTCATCGATAGTGTGGTATCGCATGTGCGCTCTTTCGCATGCCAATCAAAAAAAGTATCAAGCTTCTTTCAACACGTGCATTGGAATTTGATTTAATTTTAAGCGGCCTAACTTTATAATAAAAATGGACAAAAAAAGAAAGACACCAAAGCCTGAACCTTTAACAGAAGAAACTTCGAAGAAGCGCAAAACGCAGGAAGACGAAGATGAACTTTCCGCATTAAAACTCGATCTTGGTCTAATAAATAAATCAGTTTTTGGCATATTGGGCAAACTGATGGATGCAAAACAATTAGAGAAACAAGATCTCTTAAATGACCTGATACAACTTCTTATCGACGAAAGCGATGACGCTAAGGTGACTAAAATACACGGTTTAAATGCCGGACGATGTTTATCTATCTGTTTGTGGGATCGCTGAATCCGTAATATATAAGAAATCTAATATTCTACATTTGCATTTTGTTTCCACAGCGTACGGCAACCTGTGCTTATGTGCTAAGGCGTTTGGTGCGTTGCACTGGCTCCGACGACAAAAATGCGGTGGCCCTAAGTGCAAGCTATGTTAACGCTATTGTCCGCCAGGTGAATGGCATTGATCCAATACAAGTGCTTGAAATCTTGAAACGTGAGCTGCCCGTTAAAACCGAGAACAAGGGCAAAGATGATTCGCTCGCCGCTGTGGGTCATTTGTTGACAGCACTCTCAATGTTGACATCGCAACATTTTGCTGAAAACACAACAAAACTGATCGACGCTATCTATCCCATATTGGTTTCACATCTGAAGGGACGTGAATATCTGGTGGCCATGTGTTCCCATATCATGACAGAATCCTTCTCGCAGGTACGTTATCAAATATCAAGGGTATTCAGTTTAATAAAACATATTATTTGTTTAATCTAAACAAACAGGTTAAGGCTGATATTTTTAAGTCACATGCATGGCCGCTGCTGCAGTTGAAGCTAAGCAAACCCATCACTAAACAGACGCTGCGCACCTGTGATCTGTTGCTGGCTGTGCATCTTAGTTTTCCTTTGACGCTGCCGCTCAAGTTGCTTAAGTCGATCTTGTGGCCCAATCAGCAGCCACAATATGGCCAGCTATTCGATCTCTACTTTGATAGCAACAACAACAACAACATGTCCAGCGAAGATGCAAATGGTCATTTGGGTAACTTTTTGGCCAGCAGCCCGGACGACGAGCAACTGCTAATGGCTTGGCAGCAACATGTTGCCGCAAAGATGCCGCTTAAGCGCATTGCTGCCAAATGCTATGTTATAGGCACTCTGTCCCAAATCCTGTTGTACTATGATGATAGCAAGCATAGCAACAATCAACTGGAGCAGCTATTTAGCTCGGAATTCTTTGCCATACTGCTGCAAGAGTTGTGGTCGTTGAATCGGCAAGCAAAGCTCAAAAAGTTAGTCAAATCCTCGGCGCATGAGCTGCGTGATTGCTTTCACGAATTTGAGATCGATTTGGCAACCAGCTTTAAAACACTGTTGACGCAGCCCACAAAGCTCAAAATTGTAATGACATTGCTTGAACAGCAGCCAGATCTGGACGATGTGATGCAAACACCAAACCTAACACACAAACTGTTCCGAGAGCTCGACGCACATGGCCAAGCGGAGTTGTACGATTTCTATCGAATGCATTTGACCAGCCAAGATGAGAATTTGGGCAAATGGCAGCGTCAGTACTATCTTAATCAAATGTACCACTTGCAGCTGCTGCTGAAGCGTAGCAAAGATCTTGATTTCCTGCTGTCGGCTGCCATCTATCGTTTGGATGCCAAGCAACAGCCGTGCACTCTCACGCAGGCATCACTATTCAGTCGCCAGACGGCGGATCGCTGTGAGGAGCTGGTATTTAGCTGCTTGTCACAGAATGTGTTGGGCAATGCAGAGCAGTTGGCCACGTTTAACAAGCTGTTGCGTGTGGCCCTCAAACCGCTGTCCAAGCAGATAACTAAGCCCGACATTGAGCCCAAGTTGCGCTCAAAACTAACGCCAGAGTCGAAACGTGTGTGGGAGCAGATTCGTCGCGTTATTGAAGCTAGCACAGAGAAGATTGAAGCGGATGAAACCGTTGAAAGGAAAACAATGCTTGCACTTATTTTTGATGCCCTAACCCTGTCGCTTGGGCTGGCATTGCTCATGCAGAGCTACAGTATATCACCGGATCTTATCTCCGATGTTTTGATCTGCAAGCAAAAGGCGCTGGCAACAGAGAAGATATCGGTTAAAGATGTGGTAAGTATATATATATATATATATTTGAAATACATATTATTTGAATATTTGAATATTTATTTGCAGTCTGAATCGAATCCCAGCTGGCAGGAAGTTCTCACCGAAGTGCTGCTTCAGTTGCAGCTGCAAACGAGCTCATTTTGGCGTGAATTTGTGAACTCCATTTTCGATCTACTCATGCCGTATCTGGACAAAGTCAATCTGGATCAGATGCTGGACACACTAGATGTATACAAAAATCCGCTGGGCAAAGACGGCGAACTCGATAATGACGACGGAGATGACGTTGGCGAAGGCGAAGAGAATGAAGAGGACGAAATGGATGTTGATGAACACGATAGCGATGTTGATTCAGATGATGAAGACGAGAACGAGGATGAGGACGAAGGCAACAGCGACAGCGATATCGATGATGAGGCAACAATATTGGCACAAAAACGCGAAAATGTTCGCCTTGCGCTGCTTGCCGATGATAATGATGATAACGATGCCAGCAGTGTCGACTGGAACGATGTTAGCGAAGAGCAAGGCGAGCGTCTCAATCTGGCATTGGAGACAGCATTCCAAGCATTCAAGCCCAAGGCAGGTCAAGGCAAATCCAATTCCAAACGTCAAACAAAATCGGAACGCATTAATACCACGGCACTGATGCACTTTCGTATCCGTGTTCTAGATATGGTTGAGAAAATGGTGATGGCAAATCAAACAGATATGAAAATGCGTTTAAATACGCTGAGTCGTGTATTTGAAGTTTATTTCCATAGCTATCGCGATAACAAGCTAAATCCATTGTCACACCGTTGCGCCAAACTTCTACGCAAATTGACCAGCTCCAATATGGACAAGGTGCAAAATGTGGACAAGACGCTGGTTATGGACAACATCGAAGCCATCATGAAACTGAAGGGACCAAAGACCGAAACGTGCCAATTGCGCAACGCATGTCTCGTCCATCTGTTCACCAACATTGATAAGGCTGATTTAAGCGACGCGGATTTCGAATCGCTGCTGCAGGAATATTTGTGCAACGCGCCAGCTCAACACATTGATGAGATCTTCTCAGAGAAGTGGAATTGCATACCCGATGTGGCCATACGCATCAGCAAGTTGTTGTCCACACCAGGTACTTGGAACAGGCAACGACGCTCCGATATGCTCGCCATCCTGCTCAAGCGTATTACTCACATTGAGCGCAATATGCCGATTGAGGGAAAGAAGGATTCGATTAATGAATTGAAAGCTGCGCTATCCGAATACCAACCTGAAGCCAAAAATGAACGCCTCAAGATGAAGAAGCTGCTTGCCAGGCTGCAATAGTTTTCTCTCTTTTTTTTTCTTTTTGTGTTATTTAACATTTAAACAATAAGAAGGGTATTGGGGGAAAGTACTCTAATTAGATACGAAAACTGAACTAGACAAAACATTTTTGATTGATAAAAAAAAAACATCAAAATATATGAGAAATAAATATGTTCGCTAATGTTATTAGTTACTAATAATAATAGTTTAAATGATCGTTTGTTTTGCCAATTGTTATTCCGTTTCGTTAGCATACGTTTGTATATGAGAAGACGAAAGAAAACGTAAACGTAATGAACAAATGAGCGGGAAGGAAATGCTTGTGTGTCTACAGTTTGGATGTAAATGCAATAAAGCTACAAACAATCATAATAATATAATGAATAAAATCATTTCATTTATACAAATTTGCGTATTTTAAAATGCATATATATTTCAAATTCTAGCTCTGACCCAAAACAAACAAGCAGCGATTTAGACAGAGATAGATGATAGCATACGCTCGTTTCACTCATCTCAAACTTCAAACAGCTATGATTTAGCTCCGACCGAAATTTCGTTAACAACTTTTGCTTTAAAAAAAACAATTACTTTATTAATTGACAACCCTTAAAAACCCTTTATGATATAATGAAATATTTAAGTACAAGCTCGAGTTAAACGATAAATGCATCAAGTTATTTAATTACTATATAATAATATTGCCAAAGTTTATTGCTTTTGCAGAAGGTAGACATTCTGTTTCAGTGTGCTGGCAAGCACTGCATCAAGTTATTTAATTACTATATAATAATATTGCCAAAGTTTATTGCTTTTGCAGAAGGTAGACATTCTGTTTCAGTGTGCTGGCAAGCACTGCATCAAGTTATTTAATTACTATATAATAATATTGCCAAAGTTTATTGCTTTTGCGGAAGGTAAACAATCTGTTTCAGTGTGCTGGCAAGCACTGAAACCATTTTCTGATCCTTGTCGCCACGCTTCTCGCTAACCTGCCCATTGGCAATGGTCAGTAAGTCCAGAACATGTTCACTGCAACACAAGATTAGAGTGTCAAAAGAATATTATACATATACTTAATGACATCCGACATACCTGTCCGCATATCGTTCGATTGTATCGCATAACGTTTGTATAAACCAACTGCCCTGAACGCTGTGACGAAGCGCAACAAAACGCGGCACTGTGGACATGGCAACGACCATATTCGCATGCTGAGCTGGTGACTCCGTTCTGGCATTTATATCACACTGCAATAAGTAAGATGTAAGATGAGCTCAATTCAAGCTGATTTGTTACCAAATCAATATGTTCTAATTACCGTTTCCTTTTTTTTCTCATTCTCCTGGCATGCCTGAATGATGAGCAACTTGGGCCTATCATTCAGATTCACATCGGCACACAGCACATTCTGTATGTCAACGATGCTTAGGGGAATGCTATCTGCCGCATAAACAGCACCCTCAAAACCATGCGACAATATGCAAACGACCAAAGAATCTCGCAACAATGAACGCGCACACACGTCACGTATATGACTAAGTAGCTCCAAATGGTCAACGTTGTCGTGCGCCTCCACCGTATAGCCGAGTGCCGAGAAGACATCGCTGAGTCGCTGCTTGTCCACGTTGGTGCCATTGCGATCGCTTAGCTTTGTGTTGGGCAGCAGGTGCTACAAAAATGAGTTGTTAATAAATCAAAATCCATTTTGGATGAGCAAGCAGATCAGTAATCAATTACACACTATAAGCTTCAACTAACTGTAAATGATGAATGAATGAACTTTAAAAATTTATGAATTATATATATTATACGATTAAGTTTTAGCTTACACGCAAATCCTCGGCGACTTCGCGATGAAAACTCTGCTGATTAATAATAAGCACAATGCCGGCATTTTGCCGACGCACCTGAAGCGCATTTGCACGTCGAACAAATGCAGCAGAAGCAGAAGGAGCATCGTTTTTGACTGGACTGGCTGCAACAGTTTCTACAGCATCTGCTGATACATGGGGAATGCCGCTGATGTTGTCCGTCGTGACTGCAGAGCTATTAATCGTTTCGATAAGAAGCGTTGCCAACGATTGCAATTCATTGAATTTAAAGTATTCAATGAGCAGCTGTACATCGCTGCCCAGCGCATTAATATCGCCCAAACGCAAATGGCGTCGCGTTATCCAGTCCAACAAAAAGATCTCCAAATATGCAAAATCATAGAAACGCAATGGTTCATTCTGTGCCGTGCGCGCACACAGCTGCTCATTGACGTCGATAACAAGGCGTCCGCTCTGGGCGATTGTTAGCTGCTCGCAAATGTGATACATGGCCTTGAGCAGCGGATGCACGTGTAGCGCCAGTTCGCGTACATGTGGTAAATAGTGAAGTCTCAACTCCGGCCAGCTAAAGCCTAAACGGCGCAACGCCTGGCGAGCATCGATGATGCAAAGCGCCTCAACCAGATGGCCGCGCCAATGTGTTGAATTCACATTTTGTGCATACTGGCGCAACAGATCGCTGTGCAATTGTTCATTTTGGGGTGCACGCGTTAGAGCCAGCAGCTTTTGTAGTATATATGTCGCATTACCGTGCGTATCACCAAAAAGTAGAAAAGCAAGCGACACCTGGCGTGATCAAAAGGAAATTTAAATGAATCATACATATATATGGTATCTATGTTTGTATATACCTTTTGGGCAAAGTTAAGATCACGTTCTAAATAGGGCAGATCATCCGCATGCATGTTCGCCAGCACATCTTTCATTGTTTTTGTTTATGACGGGGAAGTCCAAATTAAGAATTTCTTAATTTTGAATGATCGACAGCTAATGTACACAAATATGCACTCGAACAAGCAGCCAGGCACAAGCACAATGTTAAGATGTATTATTTAATTATGATTCAATGCATAATTAAATCGTAAACGTTGTTAATAAACAATAACAAAAGCGTATCGAAAAATACAGCATACGGGATCGGCGCAAAGTGGCCTTTGATCAAAACAATCGCTTGCGTTTCTGGTCACACTGCCTATCGATAGGCAGTAAAAGAACGCATATGACAATTTTTGAGCTAAGCTCTTTATGTCAATATCATTTTTAATTTGGTTGTTGGTAATTTTAGTAAGTCTCAACTTAATAGAACATTTTTTTAAACAGTAGCTTTGACTTTAGGGTCTTAACGAATGTTTTGTTACTTTATTCATTTTTATAATTGTGTTCATGCAAATGTTGCAGGTCGACTTTTATTAGGAAAATTTGAAAAACGAATTTAAAGTTGTTTAAAAAAGCATACAAATTTTCGTGTGCGCATTGAAAATAAAGATTGGTCAAACAATATGTCAAAGGTAATATGAACTATTAATATTTATTTTCACCATACTATATAATACCAACTAAATAACTAATATACATTAAAATACATCGGTTAACGCTTCGGCTTTAAATCAATGCATATCGAGGCATTCCTTTTGTGGTGTAAATATTTGCGATTGTTGTGCCCGCAGCAACTCTACTATCTATCAAACAATTTCACCTCACTTTAGCAATGCGGAACTGTTGCGTTCACAGCGCATTTGCGAATTGCAATAAAAATTTTGTTTAACTCTCAAATATTTTATTCGTGTACACTTTCAAAACAACAACTCATTAAGAAAAAAAAAAAAAAATGCCATTATGCGGTTTTGTTTTGCATTTTTGTAAGTAGTTCCTCAAAACACTTTAAAGAGCTGCCGCGTATAATAAACAAATTCGTGCAAATCCACCACATGCGTATGCACCCCTGGTTTAAGGTCGAGGCATACAGTTGTAATATTCACAAATCATTCAAGTAGATATTGTTGAATTGTTAACAACGCTCATGTTGACGAGTTTTTAATTATTTAATGTATTTGTTATTCTGTCTATGAGCGAAACAGAGAGAAAGGGACAGACATATACAGAGGCCAGGGCCCCAGTCAGAGAGAAAGAGAGCGACAGCTTGCATATATTGTAAAAAAAAAAATAACCAAAGAAATTGTATTTCTCATACATATGTACATATATATATATATATATATCGCACATATATATGCATGATTAAATGTTATATGTATATGTGCGTGTTTGCACACATTGCGCTATAGTCATATGTATATGTGTATGGCTTTATATGCATATGTATGTATATACATACCTTCACATATTTGATATACATACGTATGTATATGCATATCTATTCACCTACTGTACCACTTCATTATGTAAGCCAGAGGAGACTACGACGCCAAAACAAGCAAAGCTAAAGAAAAAAAAACTCGCAAATGCAAAAAAAAAAAAAACCAACGACAAACAAAAACTATAACCAAGAAAACAAAATTGAACAGAAATGTTATAAATCATTAATAACTGTAATTTGTAATGTTCCGTAACCACAAACCACGCCCACACGCTGAAACGTAAGAGAAATTGTTCCAAATGCATTGCACAAACATTTTTCTTCGAAACAAAATCCATTTTCTCGGTTTTGTTTTGTTTAGTCACACGAGTCGCTCGTACTTTCGACAGCCACGCCCATTCAGCAAAGCCAAAGAGAAAACAAAATTTAATAACCGCACAGCAATGACATAAAAAAAAAACAAAGAAAATTAACGAATTATAATTTCCAACAACAAATACGAAAACATACTTATGTACATATGTACATGCGTATATACGTTTTCCTCATACATACACACACACACACAAATACCATCTATGCATAATGCATTTCTGCATTGTAAACACTGCGCAGCGGCTATTGCTGAACCTTTCTTTTTAAAATATTCGTGTGTCAAGCGGGGCGTCGCATTACACACACACACCCTTATATACAATTTATACGCATATGCATATATATGCAGCAGTCATTAATAGACAATAACTTTCGCCAAGCGTGTCCCTGGGCGTTGCGGCAACATGCAAACAGTTAAAATCCTAAAAACATCAACAGAGACAAAGTGTAATATCGTAACATAACAATCTTCATAGTGTACATATGTATGTATGCACAAAATATGAATTTCTTACATATTTTTTTTAGCAAAGGCCCGTCACACACTCTCACGCATGGTTACGCATACATGTCTTCCCGTACGCATGGCTGTCTGTATGTGTGTCACGCATTAGCGTTCTTTGCTAAGTCCGTGCGCGCAAGCGAGACAACACCAACGCTGCCACACTTCAATCGTGCGAGAGCATTGCATTCTACATTCTCTTTTGGGTCTGTGTGTGTGCGTGTGTATGTGTATTTGCGTTTGCATGCGTGGGAGTGTTTGCATTGCTAAGGCCAACGCATATTTTTGTTTGCAAATTTATATTTTATACATGTGTAATTAAGTTACATTACTACAAATTGTGTAAAACGTGCAAAATGGAAGTACATACATTCATAATACATATTCATACATTTTACCGATATAACAGCGTACCTTAACATTTCGCTGTTATATGCTCACCCAAAGTATATGGTAAAAAAAAAAGGGTCATCAACTTTTTGACCATGTATCCTATGTATGTACCAAAATATTGTATATTTTGAATGTTTATCTAGTATGGCCATCGTAGCAACAAGTGTGTGCATTTATTGATGCTGGCAACATTGTAGGTGCGCTGCTATTGTGGTTAACAGCGTTCTGTTACGTGCGAAGTGAAACGAAATTTGGAATCTGCGTATATGTACATACATACATACATACATCTATCTCTATTTAAATAATGCATAAATACATGAAAATGCATGTGTTTGTGTATGCGTTTATATGTATATATATCAATAGAGGCCTTATTTTTTGTTTTGGTTTTTTTTTCTCTTGCTATTAAGCTGGCCCACCCACTCAGCAACATGTTGCGCGCGATATGTTAGCAACATGTCACTATGCCGCACTGTAGTCACAGTACGGGTGAATCTTTATGCAACCATATATATAAAATATATACATGTACATCTAATATGTGGGAAATATGAACCCAGTCTTAAGTCTTAAATCCAAAAAAATTTCTATTTTTTTTATAGAATTTTTCAATCGTTTTGAAAACGAAACGTAAAATGGATGGCGAAACGCCGATAATTAATTTAGCCGAGGATCTCGAAGATGGCGAAATTGATGACGATGATGATGATGATATAGAGGAGCAGCAGCAGCAACAACAACAACAAAAACAGCAACCAACACCACAAAAGCCATTAGCCTTATCCGCTGCCATTTCCAATGATGAAGTTCAATTTGTTGGCATCGAACAAAAGCTACCAATCCATGATGACGATGTCATATTCCTGGGCAGCGACTCAACATCCGGTGGTCTATCAAATGTCAACAACAGCAAATCAAAGAAACCGCGACCACTTGAAGGTAAAAGAAATCAAAACAACAACAACAACAACATCAATTGTTAACTCACCTCTTTCCACACAGATGATCATGCGGTCAGTATTGAGAATGCCATTGCCAAAGCGCTCAAAAAGGGCGGAATTGAGCCGCCAACAACAAAACTAAACACTAGCAACATTAGCAGCAACAATACCAACAACAACAATGCGAACAGTGATGTCGACAGCGCTGCCAACGCAGCTGGCGTCGGCGACAGCGCAAGCGCCAATGTCAATTCCAACTCTGGTAACGATGCTGCTGCAGCGGCGCCAAGTCGCAGCAGTCGTCGGCGCAAGCGAAAAAAGGAACGTGAACGTGTACAAAAGAAAGACAAGGAGCATCAGGTGAGAATCTCTGTCTACCCCTTCCACTGCAACCGTTACAAATCAAATTCACCATTCGCTTTGCATCTGCTGCTACGAATGTAACGGTAAAATTAAAAGATGGCAACGCATTGAACGGTGATTTTGCATTGAAGCTGAAACGTTTTGTTTTTCTCTTCTTAATAATCGCTGGATATATGTTAAATATACATACATACATATGCAAAAATCATGATTTTGTCTGTGATGTCTTTTACGGTCATCTTTTACCTCATTCCTTTTTGACATCGTTCGTTATTGGCAGCCATTAACAAATGTCAGAATTGTTTGACGCACAAAATCGCATTATCCCTGCTCACTGTCGTCCCATGTTTATCGATAACATTGCCATTTTTTCACTCTTGTATAGGTGCAGCTCTGAACAACCAAAATTTTAACGAGTTAAATTAAACTTTTCTTTTCTTTTTTTCTCTTTTTTGTTGTTGTTTTGTGTTCCATTTGTATAGAAACGTGCACGTCGGGATTCAATGGATGATGTTTTAGGTGCTGCTGCCGGCAGCGATGAGATGGACATGGATGAGTATGAAATGATGAATGTGCGTGGCGGTAGTCCGCCGCCAGGTGGCGCTGCCAACGTCACAACCACAAAAAATAGATGGGAAACAGATGGTCCCGGTGGTGTTGGTGGTCCCGGCGGTGTTGGTGGTGGTGGTTATGATTCACCACCCGATATGTACAGCAGCTATGAATCCTATTCGGAGGATGATACATTGAATGCCTCGATCGCAGCCGTTGGCGCTGCTCAGCGACGTCGTCAGCGACGTGAACGTGAAAAGGAATCGTCACGCGGTGGTCGCAAGCGACGTGATCGTGATCGGGACAGAGAGCGTGATCGAGATATGGATCGTCGTCAGGATGGTGTAGGAGGCGGTGGCGGCGGCGGCGGTGGTGGTGGCAACAGTGGTCACAACAACAAGCGCAGTCGTCGTGAATCGCTTGATGAGAAAATGAGCCGCGAGCCCCGAAAGCTGGAATTGTGTAAGTTCTATCTGAAGGATTGCTGTGCGAAGCGTGACAAATGTAGCTATATGCATAAGGAATTTCCATGCAAGTACTATTATCTGGGCATGGAATGCTATGCCGCTGAAGATTGCCTCTTCCATCATGGTGAACCATTGACCGAACAGTTGCGCAACATACTCCTTAAGCATATGGAAACGGCGCCCAAAGAGATTCTGGGTGATTTTAAGCGCATCTCGCGCGACATTGCTCTCGTACAGATGTCGCGACGGCACGATCAGCTGTGCGAGCAATATAAAATGGAAAGCACGTGGACAACATTGGCAACCGCTGGCATGAATCGTCTCCAGGAGCAGCAACAGCAGCATCATGCAGCAGCCGCCAAGGCTGCCGTCCAGGCAGCCAATCAAGCGGCTGTCATTGCTGCTGTCCAAGCCAGCAATGCGGTTAACAACAATGTTAGCAATGCGGCTGCTGCTGCTGCTGCAGGTGCTGGACTTGGTGGTGGTGTCAATGCAACGGCGATACCATCCCTCTTGGATATGGTTATTAATCCGCCAACGAATCTGTCGCCGCCGCCGCTGCCGCCGCTTGCTGTCGATGTTAAGCCCGAAAAGAAACGCAAATCGCGTTGGGCCGAAAAGGCTGAGAAAGCGGGAAAAGGATCTGCAACAGCAACAGCAGCAACATCAACAACAACAACTGCTGCTGCTGCTGGTGCTGCTGCTGCCAATCCAAATCCCAATCCGATAAGTAGCGCTAAAGCGTTGCCCGTCCATTTGGATTTGGTTAATCTGACGAAGGTGCTCAGCGTGGAGCACAGGGCGAAGCTTAATAAGTTGGGCATCAGCAATTTAGAGCAAATGCAGCAGGTGCCCTTCGGTCAGTTGACCAAAGTGGGTCTAACATTGCTCGAAATTGGTGAGATTCAGAGAAAGGTGGAGGAGGCGAAGCCAAACCAAGACCAAATGGAACCAACAGCTCTCAAGTAAGAAACATTTTGCTTCAAGGTTTCATTTTGTTTTTAATGCAATTTATTTATTTGCAGAACTGCTGATCCGGAACCAACAATGTGCCTCAATCCGAGCGCTATCATTAGTTCGAATGGCAATAGCAATAGTGGCGGCAATACTGGAGTCGTTACCGTTGACTATACGCAATATTTAAAGGATGCACAATGTAATCTGCTGCAAAATAACGATATCTGTAAGTCTCGAAACGGTTAACAGTGCGCTGTTAAGTTAACATATTCATATTTGATTATTATTATAGTGGACGATGAACGTGAAGACGATGATGAGCAGCTGGTGATTGACGATGGCAACGATGATGATGAGGATATCGATGAGAATGGTTCCGATGCGGAATCAAAGAAAGCATCGAAATCACCAACCAATGAGAATCCCTTCAACAAGGACGACGATGATCAATCCAAGATTAAGGAGGATGAAACACCGCCGTTGCCCTCGGTCTTTGATTTGCCAACATTTATGAGCAAACTGCTTGGAAATCAACAAAAGTCAACAACAACAACCCTTGATGCAAGTGTCAGTAACAAAAAGGAGGATTCAAAATCATCGTCTGCCTTTAATCGCAATCCATTCAAGCCGCACATCGGCGATGCCTCACTCGATGATAGCAGCGATCCCAACAAAAACAACAACATCAACAACATTTCGGATCTTTTACACTCAAACTCAAATTCAAATTCACGTTCACGTTCCTTGACACCAATACCAACGCCAGAGACGGGCTCACAGTCACCCAAAGGTCTTGGATTTGGACATGATGATGACGACGCGGATCATCAACAACAACAACATTATCGAGCGACATCCACAAGCACTACTAAGAAATCCTTGTATGCACGCCCCTCCATGTACGATTATGATCCGGCTAAAGCAGCCGCCGAAGATGAGCGCTGCAATCAGGCGAAACGTGAACGGGATCGTGACATCGATATGCGTCTGCTGTTGGAGCCAATGAAACATTATTTGCCAGCGACAGAGATCGATGCGGCAATCTTCTCACACATACCGATACGTTGGCGTTTGGATGAGGTGCTCGTGGAGCCCGCGTGTTATGCCCAGTTGCGTCAGGATGCCTCGCACAAGCAGCAGCGAGAGTTGCGTGATCCTCGTCTGCGTCGCATACTCGGCCTGGCTGAGCTATCCCTAAATGATGAACCAGTGAGTGCTGGTGCTGGTGGCAGCCGCTGCTCCCCCAACACCACCATCGGTGGCAACTATCAGTCGAGCAGTGCTGCTTTAAGGGAGCGTCGTGAGCGCAAGATTAGCAATAGCATATCATCGCCAGATGTTGGACATGATTCGACGCCCAGTTCACCAACACAGTCATCGATTGCAACTGTTGCAACAGCAACAGCAGCTGATGTTGCAAGTGCCGGTGCAACTGGTGGCTCAATGGATCCGCGACGCACTGATCCACGACGTGATCCGCGACGTGCGCATTTAAATACTTCGTCGACTGTTAACCCTAACAGCAATGCTAACAGCTTAACATCAACTGGATTTGGAACTGGTACTGCTACCGATTGCAGTCGTCAAATATCCGAGATACGTAATTTGCTACAAAATTCCGGTTGGTATAAGGATTTGGGCAGCAATAACAAAATATTGGTGAATCAACAGCTGGCGCTGGTCTTTACCGAACTCAAGAAATTCCATCAACAGGACGAATCACCGAACAAAATCTTCGATGTTAATTTCATTGTTTGCAATCAAACATTGCAACAGATCTTTGCCAAACTGCACATCTATATCGATGACAATGGCCTTGTTGTTCAGATACCCGAGGATCAGCCCCAAAACAACAACAACAACAACAACAATGCTGACAACGTTAATCCCATTGTTGTGCCCATGCTGCCGAATATGTCGCAGCCGCCACCGAATATGTTACAGTTGCAATTGTTGCGTCAACCGCCGCCAAATGCCAATCGTATGATGAACATTGGCATGGCCATGGCTGCATTTAATCAACCGCCGCCACCACAGCAACAGCAACAACAACAGCAGCAACAGCAGCAGCAGCTGCAACAACAGCAACAGCAATTAATACGTGCTAACAGCATTTTGGGCATGCCACCAAATGTGCCCAATGTGAATGTTATGGGCGTTTTAAATAATAATCCGTTTAATCCGTTCGCTGCTGCTGGCAATAATTTGAATAACATGAATCTGAACCTAAATCAAATGAATCAGCTGAGTCAATTGAATCAGCTGAACAACATGAACAATATGAACAACATGAATAACATGAATAACATGAACATGAATAACATGAATAATATGAACAACATGAATAACATGAACATGAATAATATGAACAACATGAATATGAACAATATGGGTGGACCGTTTAATGGCGGCGGCGGACCACCCGGCGGCATTGGCGGCTTTAAGAATTTCGGTGGACCGGGTGGCAACAATGGCAATAACAACAACAATAATAATAACAACAACAATGGTGGTAATCAGGGACGCCATTACATTGGCGGCAACAATCGCAATCGTGGCAATAATAATCGCAATCGCAACTAAAACACAATTAAATTCACCCCGCCTCGCTCCATACACAAAGACTGTAGCAATTTATTTTATAAAAACAAAAACAAAAACAGTGAGCAGACCTCCTTTTTACCCCCCCTCTTTCCAAAACATCTAAAACACAAAATGTGCACGTTTAAGCAAAAGAAACAAGGAAAACAAAAACAAAAAGCAAATGTAACATTTGTAAAGCTTTATCGGTTTTTTGCTACTTTAGCTAACTGTAAGAAATCGGATTTGGACTGCTATGTAACTTTAATTGTAGTTATAAGAATGTTTTTTTTTACTCTTTCTTTGATCGATAGAACTTTACTTATACAGTTACACATACACACACATATTTAAAAAATGATTATATATATTCTATATATATAAAGACTTCCTATTTTTTTTTTACTTATTTAAAACTTTAAATTTATGGTTATATATATGCATACACACACACACACAAACAAACACACACATATATATATATATATGTGTATTATGTACTGATACAAAATTAAGTCGTAATTGCAACTCAACAACAATTTTTTTTGGTCGTTTTAGCAATTGTAGTATTCAAAAAGCTAGATACACAAAATAAACGGCAAGTTAGTATTATTAAAATGAGGCTTTTATTTTTGACATGCTGCTGCATTGCAATGCAATTTTTATTCCATTTTACATACATATGCATTTGTTAAATATTTTTGCGAAAAGTAACAACCGAAAACGGCTATGCGATCAGTGTTGTCAGCTGACCAAAATATCAACCATCTGGTAGAACCATCTTCAGCTCAATGTTGCGCTAACAGGAGCCATTGGGTGCGTCAAGGCATCGTTAACAAATAAATTAAATATAGCATTCTTACTATATACATTTACATTCATACATTGAAATTAAAATATATTTTTATTTGCACAGTCCTAATTATTAGTATAGTCTGATATTGGAACTCACAACCTTGTATTTTTAATTTATAGTATCAATTGAGCATAACATAACAGAGTGTGGCCGTTTTTCGATGTCTATGTGTGCAAAAATGCTGTTATCGCTATGTTTTTCTGACACTGCTCGAGTCGGTCACGCTTTCAGTATCATTTTGTCGGCTGTGAACTGTGAAGGAGAATTGTAGCGCCGCGCGCAGTGCATTTTTTTTCTGGTAACTTTTTTTTTCTCCACTTTGTACTGTTTTTATTTTTTTTTCCATAACCAAATAAACAATGCAATATTTGCGTATGCGTTTAATCGTCTAATCGACTGGCATTGACGTGTAATCGAAGACTAAAGCCTACAAACAATATAATACACATACACACACACACGTATGCAAACACATGCGTGTGCATGTATATACATATTTTACGTATGTATGTATGTATGTACTAGGGCCCACAATGGGTTTTAGCGTGACGTGAAGTGTATATAAAGAAGCTGAAAAAAAAAAAATGAATCAACGAAAAGAGAAAATGAAATAAGAAAACACGCAGAAATTTGTGAAATATACGCAAACATATATTGCATTCAAATAATGTTTTCGACAAATCTATATCATTCAGAATACATGCGTAGTCATCTGCATTTCATATAGTACAAAAAAAAAATGCTTCAATATTGTATTTATTTTTATTTTTTTTTCGTATAACATACACATCCACATTTACTACGTATTTATGTATGTATGTTTGTGTGTGCGGCGAGAAGACAGCGAGTATAGTAGCAGGGCAGCATTTTTCGAGCAACTGTAGCAGTTACTCGCTGTTTTTGTTTTTTTTTTTTAACTTTTTGTTTTTCTCCGTTGTTGTTTGTTGGTGTTAAACGGGCCATTAATACGATTTAAAACAAAATGCAAAAATAAATTGCATTCAAAGTGCAACGACAACGCTGACGGTGGTGTTTACAATAGAGCCGCATATGTATGTTTGTTCGTGTCTGCATACACAACTAACGTATACATATACATATATATATATATATATAAAAACAACGAACTTTATAACAGTGCGTACCGAAAGTGTGCACCGCATTTTTGCAATAACAAAATATTGTTATTCAAGTTAATTTTTTAAAATATACATATGTACATATAGACATATAGACATATATAGAGGTCAGCATAATTTTTGTACTGTGTACTGTTGTGTATAGCTAACAACGGTAGCAAAAGAAGAGCAGCACCAAAGCAAAATGGCAACGAGCCGCTAAAAAAAAAAAAGTACGCGCTCATTCACACACATACATACACGCGCATGCACACATGCATACAGACACATTCACAACGTCCTCGTTCAGTGAGGCCGCTGTTGCCGACACTCTCTGTTATAGCGTCGATGACGAATGCGTGTGAGTGAACGAAGCGCGTTTGTGAGTTTGTATGCGAGCGAGCGCGTGTTTATGTATTTGGTTGCTGTTGGCTCTGTTAGTCGCGCCGGCCGTCGCCCCGCGTACCCCTTGTTCTCAAGCCAGTGGCTTTTGCATCATTTCGTTCTTTTACCTCCAATACATATTGGGTTTGTTTTTGTATTTATTTCCCCGTTTTAACGAAGCTCAGCAACCAACAACAGCAACAAGAACATAAATAAGAAAAAGCAAGCGGTAAACAGCAACCATAGTATAACAGTAAGTTTTCAAATACAAATGCATAACACACAACATCAAAACAAAATTTTATACAATATATAAATACATATGAACATGTGTAAATTTGTTTTCGTGTACTTTTTTCCCTTACAATTCATTTTGTTCGTAACTTGGGTAAATCGAGTTGCCGTCTGTTGTTTTTTTTTTTGTTTCTGTGCTATACATATGAACATCAAGGTTCATACATATGCGTAAACAACCATTTTGCTGCTGTCATGTGTGTGTATGTATGTAACAGTACGGGAAAAGGGAACAGTGAACACTTGCAAGCTGCTGCTGCATTAACAACAACAAAAGCAGCGCCCGTAAACATACAGTCGCATCCAGCAAAAGTGTGGTACCTGGGTACCATTGGTTCCGCTTCTCTTCCAAATGCAGACAGCAAAACTGTATGTATGCATTGGTCACGTCGCATTTTTTGTCATTTTGTTTCTTGCCGTTTCGTATACCTAATTGAACCTTTTTCCTGCAAGTCGTCTTCCGGTTTGTCATATTTCAAAGGCTAGCTTCAATCTTATTGTTTTCGATTCCAATGTTGGTTTTATTGCAGAGCTTCTAATAACCTTAATAATGGTATAAAATAAAACTGAATAAAAATTACAAGTACAGATAAAGAATGATGATTTTAATCTAAGAAAATCTAATATTCCGCCTTATAAAACATAACCCTATATCTATTATAAGTAACATATAAAAGACAGCGTTTTGAATGCTCATTAACTGGTTATAGATAGTGGCATCACTATTGCTCGATGCCACTGTAGTGAGAAACTTTAACTCGACCAGCTGTTATCGTCCGTCTGTTAAAATGTGCTTTGCATTTCGATAAAAAATTATGTTTTTTTATGCCAAATGCAAACAAAAACAATAACAATAATTTTCACAAATGACAAAATAAACAAGCGGCGACGTCACGACTCTTTCGACTTTCTTAGCTCGACTGCGCACAACTGTTAACATTAACCGCTTTGTATAGTGCGTTGATCGACGATCGCCGTTCGCATTTGCGCATCATAAAATATTGGCACGCTGCTACTGCAATGCAAACAACAAGATTAACCGGCACACGCGCGCGCCTGCTTTTTATTTTATGGCCAATTTCCATTGAAGAAAAGGTGCAAATGTGAAATGTGTAAATATGCGTGTGCGTGTGCGAGTAAGCTTTAGATTTTGCCATGCACAGGTAGAGTCAATGTCGTCGGTGAGTGCAAGCTGCATTTTCCTGTTCCATTTCCCGCTGTTCCAGTTTTCTGCTATGCAGCTGCCCGACGCCAACAGCGACAAAGAGAGCCGTTTTTGTTGTTGTTGCTGTTTGGACAGCAGCTGCCGCATTCTTTATACAAGGTTGCTCATTTTTACGCTCGCTTCGCTCTTTTCTTTGCTCCCACTTCCTGTGGCGGCGTTTGGGACATTCGCCTCGCAAGAGAGCAGCGATCAACGAACAACGATCGTTAATTGTACGATTACCTGTCGTCTCGCTGTGAAAGTGCAACAAAATAAGCTTGCAATAACATACATGTATGTATGTAGGCATGCATGTATGTTTGTATGTTTGAGCAAATAACAAGTAATTACTATAGCAATCAGCTGTGATTGCCGGCCTTGTTATCTGTCTCTTTTCCTCACGCTCACTGCTTATATGGTTGTCTGTCGATCACGTCTGGCAAAGCAAGGCTGGGGTTTTTTTTTATATATGGTTATTTTGGTTAGCATTTTTTTTAATGTGATTCATTCAAACAGCTGAGCTCTCTTAATGATTTGTCGCTATCTCTCTCGCTGTCTACTATTATTATCAGCAGCATTTGCACACAGACAAACACACACACCAAAGCATATTCACGAAATTGCATTCGCAGGTTACCGATTGTGTTTTTAAAAGCTCTAAGCTCGAAGCTTTACGCTTTTGTTTTTGCTTTGTCATTGAATTTTTGTGTGTTTTGTTTTTGTCATGATCTGCTTCTCGCTCTTGCACACATACTGTAGGGTGTTTGTGTATGTGTGTGACTTTCTTTTATATATAATTTGATAATCTGGTCATACTGTTGTCGCTTGCTTTCACCATAATACCAACTCATTTTACATACCTATGTATAAGCATAAGCATATACATATGTATTCATATTAAAAAGTCATCTGGTCTTTGGTCTATTCTTGTTCTTCTTCTTCTGTTTCTTTTTGAAGCACACTTTGTTACTGTGAGTGTTTTTTTTTCGCCTTGTGTTTCACTCGCACCAGCAGCAGCAGCAGCAGCATCAGAATTAACAGTTAATGTAACTGTAACAGCAACAGCCGCAATTTCTACCGTGTACACCCACCCGCACCCTTAAACACGATGCTTTGCCAAATTGTTGAACCTTTTTTTTCCTCGAGCTCTGTTCTCTCCACTTCCGGTTCTTGTTCTTTGCGTTAAACGCGATGTTTGTATGTATGTTTGTATATATGTTTGTATATATGTATGTATATATGTATGTATATATTTATGTATATATGTATGTATATATGTATGTATATATGTATGTATATATGAATGTTTGTATGTATGTATGTATATATGTATGTATGTATGTATGTATATATGTATGTATGTATATATGTATGTATGTATGTATGTATGTATGTGTATGCCTGCTCTTAAGAGCATTATGTGTAGCCATAGCAATGGCATACTTGCCATGTTGGGCCCGTTTGCCACCACCCAACATCCCCTCAAGCCCCCTCCTCCTCTTACGTTCGGTTACGCATTTGTTGTGCTGCGGGGTGTGGTTGTAATGAAGACGAGGAAGACGAAGAAGAAGAAGAGGCTGTGCTGGACTTTCATCGATTTTAGTTTAGTTTCTGTGTTCACTTTCTGTATTTTATCGCTGTCTCCCCCTTCCCCTTCCCCTTGATTTGTTTTGTTTTGTTTGGGTGGAAAAAATCCCTTAACGTTGGGGCATTCTCGTTCGATTTTAATACTAAAAGACACGATCTGAAATGCATTTGCCCTTTAAAGTATTTGAATTTGAATAACTAAGCAATTTTTATACTGCAACTGTTCATGTTTAATTCCAAATTTCCACCAACTTAAAGGTCGAACTGCATTTCTTGGTATCCGATTCCCAAAAAAAAAAATAAAATCCATCCTATCCTGAATGCATCTGCTCAATTTGTGTGTATCACCTGCTTTGCTTTAAGCAGATGCGTCTTCTTCTTATCTTGATCTACGCACTTTGAAGTGCTTAATATCAATTATGAGATCAATTTGTTTGTGTATATATTCGACCAGAATATTTCCACGGTACTTTAGCTTAAATACTTGTAATATAAAATAGTACTAAAAAGGAATTTTTTGTTAATGCAAAGGGTTATTTTTTTTAAATGTTCAGCTCGAATATTTAACCAGGTGTAGCGTTCGTTGGTAGGGTGTTCATTAATCTTTATAAATTATATATATTCTTGATCATTATCCAACAATCGATCGCGTCGATCGTTGAAGACTATAAAACTAGATTGAAGACCTCAATTTTTTGATATTCAAATTATCGAGCGATCTCCCACGTTTCCGATATATACATAATATTGATAACAATTTAATCTTGAAGCTAGAAAACGCTTTAAAAACTTTTAAATAGTTTTGAAAATTTATTTAATTTTACTAAAGTATTATCAGTCAAGAAAAACCGAAAATATCGAAGAATTTTTAGGAATTTATTATTGTGATAATATATAAAAATTAATAAAGCTCAAAATATAAATCCTAAAATAATCATTAAATTGTAATTTTTAACTTTTATATAACTATATATATATATATATATATTTTCTACACAAGAAAATATATATTTTTGCTTGTCCTTTAAAACTTTGTTTTCTAATCCTTAAATATGAAAGTTATTGAAAATAATCTCAAAACTATCATAAATATTACTCTGATCTTAAAATAATCAAGATGAATTTTGGATTATTTGTTATCTCAATCAACTAGTAATAAAAATATTCTCGCAAAAGAATTAAATAATCAAATAATTTTTGTTTAGTAAGGTTTAGTTGATAACTCATCGTAATCGTTATTTAATAGCGCTGATGTACATACTATATACTATATATGAAATATATATAATTGACTTTATTGATATCCATTAACACAACTTATGGTTTTTGCAGCTTGCTTCCAAGTAAAATCACTTTTGCAGCTTGTCATGTCGATATTTTGCCAGCTTGCCAACCTTCTAAGCAGCGGTAGCACCTTGCCAGAAATCAGAGTAGAGCTTCCGAGAAGACAAAACATCTGCCCTGAACTAAACTGAACTGCAGCCGCCTAGGAGAAGAAAGTCCGCCCAATATCCAATGGCACACTTCCTGGTAGATCGGTTCGGTTCGGATTGGGTGGGTGGGTTGGTTTGAAGTCAGGTAGCGCACGCTTCTGGCACGCGCACACCTTGCGCCTAGATTTTTATTGAACCCATCAGGTAGTTCTTGCCCTCCAAGTTCAGATCGAAGATCCTTTTTTGGTCGATCGTTTAAATAGCTTGAGTCTATGCACTTTGAGTTCAGTTGAGTTCCACTCGTGTCAAGTCTAACTTGTGCCCAAATATTGTGATTTTTCGTGACTTTTCGTTTCGTTTCGTGATATTCAAATATCCCTTTAAAATGGATTTTAATTTCGATACTATGACAGCCTCGACGACCATGTCGTCATATTTAAACTTTAAGCTGGCAAGGTATGTCTTTAACTCTACCATTCCGATAGATATATATATATATATTCTCAAAGCGTAATTTGCAAAACTTTTGGGTTTCGAAATATTGTGATTCTGATACGGTAGCTTTAAGATTTTTATATTTTAGGTTAACAAACATCTTTTTTTCCTAAGATCGTTTTGGTATTTTATGTATGTTTGGCCAGAGTGACAACTCTGGTGGTAAAAACAAACAAACTTCAAATACTTTTGAAAGTTTATCTTTCGATTCGAATTGCTATTTTATGTGTATGCACACATATTGCTTTGGGCAGGGTGACAACTCTGGTGGTAAAAACAAGCAACTTCGAATACTGTTGAAAGTTTTCCTTTCGTTTCGAATTGCTATTTTATGTGTATTTATACGTATTTCTTTAGGCAGGGTGACAACTCTGGTTGCTCTCTCAACTATTTTGTTTTGTGCAAAATTGAGCAGGTTAACGGTTTATTTCTATTGAGCTGGTAACAATTTTTCTAAATACACGATACACACAGCAACCCTACAACTCTTCAAGAACAGAAAGGTTGCCTTATATATAGATATATAGATATATATATCTATTAAATGCTTGCTGCTTACTATTATTATCTTTTAAGTTTCTCGTCCAGTCACGATTATACACATACATACATAAGCGAATATTTGCAAATTTTGGGTAGAGCATGTCTCTCTTTGAATCATATGTTAATTTCCTTACCAATTTCTCACCTCTCACTCCCAAAATAACAATCAACAAAACCAACAACAACAACCAACAACAACAACAACGACAACAACAACCCTTAGTAACAACAACAACAACACAGCTGAGCGCGCCAACAACTATTACTGCTACAAAGAAGAAGAACAAAGATATCCACCATACAAGAAGAAGAAGAAACGTAACAACAACAAGACAAAAAAGAGAGAGAACTAGATATATATATATATATTTGATACTATAAGAGAAAAACGGTAACGGTGGCTGGAAGGAGGAAACGAAAGGCTAAAATTAAGAAAAGAAAAAAGAACAACAACAACAACAACTAACGCAGTGTTGCGAGCAACACACACACACACACTTATACATATACATATGTATATATAGAAACTTACACACTCCCACACACACACCACACACACACTAACCCCACTCTCTCTCACCAACACACTCACACAACCGCAAACACCATAAGAGAAAGAGACAAAACGTGAAATTTAACAGCAGCTGGCAGCTGAGAGCGCAGAGCGCCAAAAACAACCTCACACTTAGAGAGAGAGAGAGAGACTTAGATATAGATCTCTCTTCACGATCACGTTAAATAAAGTGGCGCATGTGAGCGAAACGAAGCGAGAGAGAGAGACACAAAGACAGCGAGTTGAAGAGTATTTTGCAAAAAATACTCGGGCAAATATACACTCTCAGGATATGTACAGCAACGGTACTCCGGGTAGTAACGAAAGTAACGGTGGTTACCCTCCTTACGGTTTCACCAACAACAACAACAACATCAACAACGACAGCAACAACAAGCCGAGGTAAATTTTAACTTCAGTTTCTTCATCTTCAAGCATACCAAGAACACGAAAAAAAAACAAACAACTACAAAAAAGTTCCCAATAAATATTCCAATTTTCCTCCCACAAACTTTAACCCATACAAACACACACACACACACACAACCAAACACACAACAACAACAAAAACTAAAATCTAAACTTAACTTCCAACGTTTTTTATTCTAGTATTTTTTTTTAACTCCCAGTTAACTTCATAACTTACAGTTAAAAAAAATTGCTGCCTACTTTGCAGCTGAGTTTAGAAATAGTTAAGAACAATAATTTTTTTTTGGCTAGGTTCTCGAAAACTTAATCTGGCATCTTCGCGAAATGCATTGGTATACATATATATATGAAAATATATATATGTACATCTATATATATATATATAGATTTAAGAGATGCCGCATGTGGCAAATTGCTGCTGTCAAAAGTTGCCAGTTGCCAGTTAAATGTGGTGTGAAAAAATACAATGAAAAAAAAATTTTCCCATCATCATTTTCCTTGCTGTTGCTTCTATTGATTTGCGCCTTTTGTTGCTGCACCAAAATGGGAGCAAATATCCGTACAACACACATACCTTCCCACCCCACACAAACACACACTCACACACACACATGCACACATACACATTTTCTTTATTTCTTATCTTGAAATATTGCGAATACAGCAGAAAAAAAAAACCAAATTGTGTTACTACAACAACAATGTAAACTATCTTGAGTGTGCCTACGACGACAACAACAACAACAACTGCAACAACTATAACTATTACAATAACAACAACAAGCGGCAGAAGCAGACTACGAGCATATACTATGTAATATTTATCTTATATATATATATGTACGAGATTGTACAAATACAAAAAAAAAAAAAATGCGTGCCGCAACAGCAAAAAGCAGTCACGTTTTAAGACAGGTTTTTTCAGCTCTCCTACCAATCTATATATATACAAATACGACACGATCGATCCCTCTAATTAAGCACCCTGTATATTATATATTTCTCTTTTGTTTTTTTTTGTCTCCTCTCATCTCTCATCGTAATGTTCATTTCGAACTACTTGCAGTACGTCTCACTATCTCTTTAGATCATTCCATTCGCAGTTACGTAATGTTTTTTTCGTTGCGGTAGTTACGTCGTTTCATGATCACATTTTGCATTTAGCATAATCTCTTCTTTTCCATAGAAAAAGAAAATTTTTTAATAGAAAACGATTATATCTACAGCGCTACGCTTCACAGCCGTGTCTATGTGCCTCTAACGTCACGTAACGACATGTAACGTAACGTAACGCAACGTAACGCAACGCCGCGTCGCGTCGCGTTTTGTGCGCAGTGCTCTTGCAAGTCTTGCAATGTGATATATATATATATACGATAATATGCCTATGAATGTTAACATCAAATAAACTTAACGTAACGTAAGCAATATAACGTAACGTAACGTAACGTAACGCTCTTCCACAACACTCACGTAACAACAACTGTAATACTGCATTTAAAAAACATACAAATAATTCAAATCAAAAATTACAAAATCAAAAAAAAAAACGTAACACGTAACATGATGATCAAAAAAACGCGACGCCATTGAAAAATCCAACACAGAAAAACCATTTATTTCGTTTCTGGCCCCCCAAAGGATTAACGTAACGGCCTAACAACGTTTTCGTGCGGCCTGTGCAACCTAAACGGCCTCACAATGTACCGGTAAATGTTCCAAAAATAACAAAAAAACATCAAGCAAAAATGTTAACAACCAAATACTTCACTTTTATAAAGTTCTTATTTAAAATATACTTGCTTTTGCGCTTTGCTTTTGTTTATTATTATGTTTTTGGTTTGTCAACCTCAAACTCAACTTTCAACCATCGAAAAGAATAAATATCACAATTCATATAACAAATTCAAATTTCAAATCATGTTTCACACTCCATCCCTTGTTAGCTTGTTTAGCTGTAAAAACTATGTATATAAATGAATTTGTTTGTTATTGTACTCGACTGACCTTTTTTGCTGTCGCGTGCACGCGTCCTTAGTTGACCCATAAACCCACAAGCCACAACCCACAACCCACAACGTACTCTCGCTCGTTCTACTTTGGCTTGTGCCAAGTCTTTGAGGCGCCACTGTCAGAATCCCAGCGAGCATTTCGAACGTTCAGTTTGTTGTGAAAAATGCAATAACTCATGTGTACGGCTCTGTTGCCACACTTCACAAGATTGTGAGAGAGAGATGAGATGAGCAGCGGCTCATCCCAATCGTGTCACAGCCATTGAACTTTGAGCGATGGCGTCATCTTGCATACGTTTAAATGTAAACAAACGATGACGCTTAAGAAACAAAGAGAACGAAAGAGAGAGCGAGTAAACGAATCAAGTCACGTGCTCGCTCATCGGTTGAAAATTGTGTCGGGACCTTGACATCTTGCATCCAAGTTGAGTAGCAGCAGCAGCAGCAACAACAAACGGAGCAGCGGAAGTTGCGCTAACAGCGCTGTTAAGTTATAAGTTATGTATGTTATATAAGTTAACATTAGGCACTGCGCAGCATCAACATTTGTTGTTGTTGTAGTCGTACACACTCAAACACATACAAACACATACAAACACATACAAACACACAAACATACAGACAGACAGAGAGACAGATCGTCTCCATATATATATATATATATATAAATCCAATGCATGTTCGAGAAATTCGCCTATTAGATGCATAAGCATCAAAAAATTCTCTCGAATCTTTAAAACACAAATACTAAGCGCGCAGCAGCAACATTCATCAAGCAACAGCAGCAACATCATCAACAAACAACAATCAACAAGCAGCAGCAACAACAATAACAACAACAGCAGCAGCAACAACAGCAACAACAACAGCATCATTCAGCAGTTACTTCAGTTAACAGCAGCATCAGCATTAGTGTGACCAGCTACAACGTATATATTTAATGGCAAATGGCCTGTTTTTGTTGTTTTTTTTCATGTGCCTTAAAGAAAAATCAAGTTTTTTGAACGAAATTAAACACAAATGTTATAATCCTACACACACACACACACACACTTACACACCCACTTACCCAACCCCAACTTAACCACTCACACCAACAAACAATCCACACAGCAAACACGAAAGATCCATGATGACGTCGCATGGACGACAACGACAACGATATATGCATTAAAAACTATCGATATTTGACAGTTTGATTTAATTGTGTAGACCTCATTCTTTTTCACAGCAGCAACCAAGCGATTACAGCAACATTATGAAGCGATCTCAACAGCGAAACCGAGAGACCCAAACATTTAGATAGTACTTATGTAGTGAGGTGGTTGTGTTAGCCGTTATTTTTTGTTTTTTTTTTGTATTCGAATTTCGAATATGGTGTGATATACAAAAATATTTGACGCAACAACAAAATGTTCCTTATACGAAGACGCCGGCTACGCCTGTAAGTAAAGACTGACAATTTATACCAATACCCATTAAACATTAATCAATATTTCTTAAAAATGCAAATAAATATTTATAATCATGCATTTTTAAGTTAAACTATACACTAAAAATAATAATAAACACAACAATCAACAACTACAACAACAATCCACGTGGGAATCTATACATATAATGATATATATTTATATATTCCCCTGAAAAACTTTTTTTTATTTTATTTTTTAACATTTTTTTCAAGTGCATTATATATATATAGATATTTATATACATATCTATAAATATATATTATAATTTTTTTTTCAAGTTTTTTTTTCATGTGCTTAACAATAGTTTAATAATCTTTGCATAAGGTTTTCCATAAGGGTTTCCAATTTTCCTTAAGTGCAATCAACTAAGAATACTTTTTTTTTTGGTTTTTTTCCAAGTGCTCAAAACAAAATTTCCACCAAGGGTTTTTTTCAGATCCAGATCCAGCAGACATTTTTATAGTGTGTTAAAAATATGAAAACTAAAAATAATTTATTTTTTTTGGTTTTTTTTCAAGTGCTCAAATCAAAATTGCAAAAATTTGCGACCAAGAGTTTTTTCAGATCAAACAGACATTTTTTTCGGTGTTAAAAATATCAAAAAATAATTTTTTTTATATTTTTTTCGAGTGCATTAAAGAAAAATACGCGAAACGGGTGTCCTTTTTTTTTCAAGTGCTTAAATATTTGTCAGTGCCTGAACGTAATTAAAAGTTAATTTAATTACGATCATCTTGTTTTTTTTCGAGTGTAACGTTTGTTTCGTCTTTTTTTTTTTTACTTCGGCGTTGATGTCCTCGGTCCATCCATCTATGTGGGGCTGTATTATTTTTTTTGTTCCATGTCTTAAAATTTGCGCGGAGTTAGTTTCGTTTTTTCCTTTATGAATTCGTGAATGCGAATTTGGGGGAAAAAAGGTATCTTCTCTGCTGCTTTTGCACACGCAAATCAACATTTGCCTTCTCTCTCTTAAAATACATATATTTGTGTATTACTTAATAATAAGTGTAAGGATTGATGTCATTGATTGATGCTATTAACATATGTTCATAAAACTATTAACAGCGCACTGTTAAGCTCTTTATAGATGTTAACAGTATGTTAATAGCATCAATCATTTGCATGACTTAATGTTATTAAGTTAAGTTAAGTTAGTGCTATAAGATAATTCATAATTCATACATTCAAAACATTTCTTTCTCATATTTCGAAAAAACAAAAGTAAATTGCGCTTCATTATGATTTTTTTTTGTATATATATATATATATTATTTTTTTAATTTACTTGATTGTTTTTTTATCGATTAACTTTACAAAATGCTAATATACAATATTTTCTTCTCCACAATCAATCAATCAATCGAACGAACGTTCAATCAACAGCGGCGGGCGTGTGTTTGGCATGTCTCATTCACTGCCTTCTGGAATGGTACGTATTGTTATATCTTTTTTTTTTTTAAATAAATTTCAATATTTTATTTGAACATTAAAACATTTGAAAATCAATCGAAACTCAACTTTCTTTGCATGAGCAAAAAAAAAAAAAAATAAATTCCGAAAAAAAATATCATTTTAAAAATAGTAATATAATATTACAAATATCAAATAAAATTTGCAAATTTGCATTGATAATTGAATTTTTGTTTGTGTTTTCGGTTTTTGTATGTTTATTCAAAATATATATTTGAATTTATTCTAGTTGAATGTTATTGAGTTTGTCTCATTGAACGCTCCTGGGGCACACGCTTTTAATCTGATTCAAACTTAACTTAAACTTCAATCAATAATAATAATAATAAACTCGTTTTTTGTGGATGCTCAACATTTGATTTATACAAAATATTCAAAACTTATAATAAACTTTCAATAAGTTTCTTAATAAAAAACAAAAAATTAGCTCCAAATAAATAAACTTAAAATAAAACTTTGCATTATGGTACAAAACAAAAATAAACTTAACAAAAAGTCACAACAACAACAACAACAACAAGTACAAGAACATTAATACTTGAAATGCAACACAACAACAGCAACAACAACATACAACAATAAATAACTGAGCAAACCTTGAACCATTTCCGCAACCCTTCTCTCCTTCTTTCCATACCCTCAACCACCAATAAGTTCTCTTTGCTGGTACAGCAATGCCAAAGCCAACGATTTGGCTGCCTTTCAAAGTCACACAAACACACACACACACATATGTATGTACACCCTGATATTACACACAAACACACACACACGGCCTCTTAAGCGGCTTGTAGAGCATTCGTTTGTTCGTTTTCCTTTCATTTCTTAAACCTAAATGCAACACTTGAATGCCGTTAACTGTTAACTGTTTACAGTTACACACACACCCACACCCACACCCACACCCATACATAAACAAATGGACACATGCTTAAACAGCAGAAAGTGCTGGAAACTGTTTTGCACTCAGCGCTAACATTGCTGTTTAAAGTTAACATGCGAACTTATTAATAACCTAGTATTCTGTTAAGTAAAGCACGTAAAGCATTCTGCAGATATTACTTCATGCAAAAAACTTTTAAATATGCATTTTTTCTTTTGCAACTACTTAATCAACGCATCAAACAGCTTTTTAGCTAATTTAACTTTGTGTGAAAGAGAAAGAATGTGTGTATGTGTGTGTGTGTATGAATATGTTGTTGTTGATGCTGATGCTATAAAATAATGAAACTGTATGTATCTATATTAATATATCGATATATCGTTATCGATATCGTTATCGACAACAACGCGATGATGATGCTACAATATTTAACGAAGTCAAGTCGCGAAGTCGAATCGAATCGAATTTGAATTTGAATCCACCACCCCCGCCCCGCCCCAAACTGTACAGCGTTTTATGAGGCGTGCTCTCAACATTAGAATATCTTTGTATGGTTAATTTGATTACAGTCACGTTATGCGTTCTCACCACAGGATACAGAATTTCCATTTCCAAGTTCCTCGGCGCGTCGCGCCTATGATTTCCCAGATCTTAACGGCGGTAGCCCCAATTCGCTTGGCGGCCTCTGCAATATGCCCATGGTTAACAATTCGATGAACAATCTGTGTGGCCTATCGATAGGCAGCAACGGCAGCGATGAATTCATGAACGATCCACGCAACTGCAACAGCAACACCAATTTGATAGTCAACTATCTGCCTCAGGATATGACTGATCGTGAGCTATACGCGCTATTCAGAGCCATTGGACCCATCAATACGTGCAGAATCATGAGAGACTATAAGGTATGTATACATCACATTCTTCCATTCTTCATCATCGATTGATTCCTTCGGTTTTTCAGACTGGTTACAGTTTTGGCTATGCTTTCGTGGACTTTACATCGGAAATGGATTCACAGCGTGCTATCAAAGTGCTCAATGGCATCACAGTGCGTAATAAGCGGCTTAAGGTATATATCTTTATATATATATATATATACATAGTTTTGAATTCGAAATTTGTGATCAAATATACTAACATTCACGTTTCAATTGGGTTTTTTTTTTTTTTGTAGGTTTCGTATGCGCGTCCTGGTGGCGAATCCATTAAGGATACCAATCTGTATGTGACCAATCTGCCGCGCACGATAACCGAAGATCAGCTAGACACGATCTTTGGCAAATACGGTTCGATTGTTCAGAAGAATATATTGCGCGATAAGCTCACCGGTCGGCCGCGGGGCGTGGCATTTGTACGGTAAGTTTGTACGGTACCAAAAAAACTCAAAAACCAAAACAAGAATATTTTTTTTTTGTTTTTTTTTTTTTTTAAATTTTTTTGATATACATATATTATAAACATACTTACCTCCTCACTCCCCCTAACCCCCAACCACCTTCAAAACGACGTTACATTTTAATCATACATTTCTCTTTTCACTTCCAATTCAACAACAACAACAACAATCATCATCATCCACATACCAAAAAAAAAAAAAATCCAAAAAAAAAAACACCAACCACAGCTATAACAAACGCGAGGAAGCACAGGAGGCAATATCGGCGCTGAACAATGTTATACCCGAGGGAGGATCACAGCCGTTGTCCGTGCGTCTGGCGGAGGAGCATGGCAAGGCCAAGGCGGCACACTTTATGTCGCAGATAGGCATGACGGGCATGCCACAGGTGCCGCCACCACCGCCTCCACCACCGGCGGCGCACATGGCGCCCAGCTTCAATAATATGGTTCACAGAGGTAGATCATTAAAAACGCAACAGCGCTTCCAAAAAACGCATCCCTACTTTGATGCACAAAAGTTTATTTAAAACTCTCTCAAAAAAAAAACAAAACACTCAAAAATCAGGAAAAAAACAAAAAGAAACTTCAATCGTAACATTTAAAACAAAAAAGAAAAACCCAAAACAACAAACCAGTTATACATAAAATTATGTATATATAATATATAAAATTTTTTTTTTGACAAACAACAACAAACAAATAAACAACAAACATATGCAAAATCACAACTCTAACCATAAAAAAAAAAAAATTAAAAAAAAAGTACCTAAAATTTTAATAAGTAAACTTAATTCTAATAATAATTTTTAGTTCTCTCTGATTAATATATAAACTTAGGAACATATATTTCTAACACATTAAAAAAAAAACACAAATATCTTGTTGCAATTTCTTATTTGTTTTCATTTTTACTTTTATTGATTTCCATGTAAATTACATATATATATATATATTTGCTATTCACATAATATACAAATATATGACAAAAAAAAAGGCAACAAAAGTTAAATTGTACATTTGCCCGTTTTTAGTATAAAATACTTTCTTTTTTTTTTTAACAAAAAAAAAAGAAAAATACAAAACAAAGCAAAAAAGAAAACAAATAATATTATAAAATAGCTAATTGCGTATTTTTAATTTAAAATTAACTTTAGATAATACTAACAAAAAAAATACAAAAATACAAAAAAAAAAACAAAAAACTGGAGAAACAAAAAAAAAATTAATTAAAAAAACATTTTTTTTTAAGATAAAAAAAATTTTTTTTTTTCGGTATAGCTTTTTTTCTTATTTAAGTTTAGTGCAGCCATAAAAACCACATTAACTCAACACACACACACACAGATACACAACACAACAAAATAAACCGACAAAAACAAACCAAAGTAGCAGAAAGATGAAGAAAATGAGAAAGATCTTAAAACAACGAATCGCATAACAGAACATAAAAAACATGCATAATGGATATTGATCACGATCACACATACACAATATATACATTTATAGATATCGATATATATATATATTTATATCGATTGCTGTTCAAATTCGCAGCATTGTTTTGCGCTACATTTGTAAGCCTAGAGATATTCACAATTTTTTTTGATAAATACTCGTATACTCGTATATTTACATACACACGTAATATATATCTAAATATATACATACAAATGTGCTTTAATGACAGGTTAACAAAAAAACAAAAAACAAAATGTTACATGTGTGTGTTTGTGTGCAAATATAATGGAACAACGGACTGAGCCGCACAAAACCTAATCCAACAAAATTTCCCCACGTTAAATAACTAAAGAAAAAACCTACAACTAAAAACCAAAACTCGTTTAATAAATGTGCAACATTTTTTTTTTTTTTGTTGTGCCAAGTAAAACACCAAAATGAAACAACTGAACTTCAAGAATTGGTCTTATAATAAAAAGAACTGATAATTAACATAACCTCAAAGATAAAAAAAAAAAAACAAAAATCATCGAAATCAAAATCGAGAAGCGTTGCCCTGTTTGTCACACTATCCATCCCTCTCTGGCCTACAAGTAATATATATACACAATCGCCTTTCATATTTATGATTTAATATCCACGAAACAACAACAACAACAACAACTTCCAGAAACAACAACATCAACAACAACTACAGCAATAAATCTTTTCTTGAAAACAGTTAAACATAATATTCAAGAAAAAAATTCGAGTAAAAATTTATATATATACAAACATTATAGCATAGATTGACTATATAACGTACCTATATCTGAATAGCGTTAAATTTTACAATTATTTAGTTTTTAGTGCGTTAAACAAAAGCAACAACAACAACGTCAAACGACAGAAGAAGCCAATAAAAAAAAATCAAACAAAGGAATAAAAGCAAAGCAATATACAAACATATGTATTTATATATATAATTCATAAATATATAAATATATATACACATACATGTGTTCATATTGCGCCTATATACAAATACATGTATAAACATGTACAAAAAAAGATATATATATATATAAAAATAAAAAGCCAAACGCAAATCAAAACAAAAAGAAAACAAAATTTTTTTTTATTTTTTTTGTTGTTCAACATCAGCAAAAAAACGTTGCAGTTTTATATACATAAATAATCACCATTTTTTTTATTGTGTTGGGCCAAAGGATAACGGAAACGGAAACTTATTCGTGTGTGTGCCTTTCCTCTCTGTGTGTGTGTGTTGGTGTGAGTGTGTTGTTTTTTGTGTGTGTTTTTTTTTGAATATTTTTTTTCCGTTATGCCAACAACTGGAGCAATGTGTGTGTGTGTGTGCTGGCAATGAACGCCAGGTGGCGCACGCGCATGCAGCAGGCCTTCGTTCACAGCTGAACGAAGAGAGAGAGAGAGAGAGGAAGAGAGAGAGAGAGAGAGACAATGACAGGGACTATTGACATGTTAAGAAAAGCAGGCGTGGCGCATGGTAAGTATGCGCGCACTTATGAAACGATAACGGGGTGCTTGTCGATCAATCGATCGCTATGTGTATCGATCAACGTTACGATATCATATACAATTTTTGTATTTTTTTTTCATGTGCAAACTTAAAACGTGCTCCAATGCATCATACACACACATATATATATTTTTTTTACATTTTTTTTCGATAATAAAGTGTTTATTTTTTTGCAAAAAAGAAAAAAAAAATGAAAAATATAAAGTAACTGAACGAGCAATGCTGCCACACCCCTTTATCGGTTCCAGTGCCAAAAGTTCCATAACGACTATAAAACCTATAAAACCAAAATAAACAAAATATATATATACATATATATATATATATTGTTTTTTTTTTTCATATTTTTTTTGCAAGTGTATCATGCATAAACGATCATACAACAAACAAGAATAAAAACATTGTACGACTGGTTTTGTTCTATATCTTTTTTTTTATTCAACCTCGACGAGTGACAAGTGTTTTTAAGAGCTTTCAAAAGCTCCCCACTATAAATATATATATATAATTTTTTTTTTTTTTTTTTGTTCTGTGGTTGCAGTTAATAATGCATCAATCATAATACTTGTTATATCGTTTTTTCCCCCCCCAAACATTTTTTTTGTGCCTGCTGTTTCAGTGTTACGAAAAACAATCGAATCGAAAACCCAACAAGAAAATACATAACTCATTCGAACTATGCAGCTTTCTCCTGTTTTAAATCATAAGCAACAGACGACTAGATACCAAAATTCAATACAGACAGCTTTTAAATTATAAATTAATAACAATGGCAACAAGAAATTTTAGTTATTTTTTTTTTTAAGTTTTGTGATTTTGTTTCTCTCATTTGACAATTGATATTTTGTTTGTTGTTGTTTGTCCAACTTAAGTCTCAATATTTGTTTTTTTTTCTATTATGTATTTTATTTACTTTCTATTGATTTAACATAGTTTAAATATTTATATATATATTTGCTTAGTTTACATTTTAAAAGAGCAGAAATGCAAAACAAAGCTCAAATTGAAATTTACTTAGTTAAAATATTTCTCTTAGTATTTCAAGTAGTTTGTGTTTTATATATATAAACTCTCATTTGTTTTGTTGCCTTAGTACTATATACATACATTTATATATAAATGTATATAGAGCACTAACGTGGCTGGACATTTCTTGATTTATGTCACGCCCATTGGCCAAACTAACCCACAGAACTATCTCATTTTATTATCACACTTATTGTATCGTTATCGACTTTCTCTTCGACTGCCTTTGATTTTTCTTGATTACAAAATGTGTTTGTTGTTGAACCATCGACGACATAAATAATAATAAAAAAAACCCAAAAAAAAAAAATATGAAAAGAAAAACCAAATTATATACATACATATACATATATATATATATATACAGTATATATGTGTGTGTGTGTTTTTAACAAAATTAAAAATTAAATTTATAAAAGAAAATCCGTTGGCGCCCACAACTAATAAGTTGTAAATCTTTTTTTTTTTTATTCATTTTTTTTTTTATAGAAGGAACAATGGAAAAAATACGCTCATTATTCGATGCTATTTGCGATGCTATCTTTGGTCTCGATAGTAATTATTCCTTTTATATTCTCTACTATTCCTAATGATAATCATAATCATAATTGAATTGTTTTTTTTTTTTTTTTTTTTTTTGAGAGCACATAAGAAGTTTTGAGTCTTATTAAATAATAATTTAAGTAGTTTACGACAAAGCGACACACCACACACACTAATACACCATACATACAAATCACGCATACACACACAATTTATCAGTCTGGCTATAAAATTGGATGCAAGAATTAACGATAGGAAGAGTTAACGCGATGGCTTTTCCTTTTAGATTTCAAGCTATGTTTTTTCATTTCTTGCCTCCAATCGAAAGTCAGCTCAACATACCTATACAAAAACTCACACACACACACACACGCACACCCACACATATTGACATAATTCGACATACTCTTTGGACATACTAGATGTATATATCAGATCTGTATACAATCTCGATTATTATACTTTGTCTCAAATAATCAATGCGAGCTTCAAATTCCGCCTCATGCTGCAAAATTTATCGAACAACAACAAAATAAGCAAAATTCTTCAAAGCGTGCCATGTTTTATGCATTTTCCCCTTCTTTTTATTTCTCATCTCATTCCGATAATCAACATGATTCGTAACATTTATTCTTGTGTGACTCTCTCTCTCAAAAAAAAAAAAAAAAAAAAATTAAAATATTCGCAAAATTTACGTATTTTTTTAAATTTTAAATCTTTAGAGCGTTATTTGAAAAAGTTCCAATTGCAATCAAAACAAAAAAGGCAAATAAAATAATAATATTTATAATAATAAAGCATATAAAAATCTAATATTGTACTTCATAATTGTAAAGAATTGCGCAAAAAAATCTCAATCATAAACATTTCGCTTTTCGATATCATCCCAGATCCCAATTTGTAATAATACTTCACACTTATTGCTACTGATTAGTTTGCTTGCGCTTCTCAATATCAACAAAAAAAAAAAAACAAAAAAAATCAATTAACTCTATTTCGGTTTCGTCTAAGTTAAAATTTTTTATGTGTTTTGACATTTTCTATATAGCGTAAATACTTTCCCTTAGGTTTTTCCCTTACACAAGATGTTTCAGTAAGCACAGCTTATTTTATACTCATTATAAATCGATTAGAAAACGCTCTTTGTCCGAGAAGTAGAAAAGTTTTTAGCTGTGCTTTATCTAGATCGCATAGATTGCTCATTCATATAACTCGATATTCATCGTAACAACATATTATTCATATCGTAGGAATGCGTCCGATGTTGTGTTTTTCTTTTGTTTTAAGATGATTTGTTTTATACTGCATATATGTGTATATGTATGTGTTTGTGTAATTTGCCTCCTAAGTTCGTTACGACACGCACCGAACTATTAAATGCTCTACAATCTACAATCATTGTGTACTACACTTTCATTATATTGCCATCTCTTTATAGAAATCATGTGGTGAATATTTTTTTTTTTTTTTATATTCTTTTATAATAATTTGCCACTTTTCCAAAACCTGAAAATTCATTTATTTTTGAGACATTCCTTTAAAAATAAAAACAAATACAAAAACCAAAACATGGCACGTTAAATGAATGAATGAATGATAAAGTAATCGATCAGTTCTCACGAAATCTTCCAATACTTTTTATAACGTCGTGTAACACAAAACGAAATCATCGTCCAAGAATCAGTTTATGATATTGCGCTTCAAAACACACTCGTAACAAGCTCGAAACAAAAGAAAAAGAACTAAAAAAATTAATAAAAAATAATAACAAATCTCGCAAAATCTTAAAAAAAGAAACAAAACTAAATCCAATACAAAACCATAGAAAATTTCAATTCTTAACGTAAACGAAACAAAACTCAAAACTCAAAAATACAAAAACAAAAATCAAGTACAACAATAAACACGTTACACTTTAAAAATATATATATATCTCCCTCAATAAATAGACTTAATATTAATATAGTTCTTTACTAAAAACTTTAAAAAATACACACACAAACACACCGCTTAAGTTACTTAAGTTAGGAATTTTTTGTGTAGCAGCACTTAAAAAAAAAGGATTTAAAACTTAATTACAGTTAAATTTAATGTATGTCTTAAAAAAAAATGATAAAAGATGAGAAAATCACAAATACTTAGCTTAAACTTAATAAATCTTCAATTTGTACTTTTTAATTATATAAATCTTAAATCTGAATGCAACTTTTTCAAATAGACGCTAAAAAACCAAAAAAACATTTTACCATAACAACCTACTAATATACAATTTTTTTTCTTTTGTTTTTTATTTTTTTATTTCATTTATTTATAAATAAAAAATACAAATTTCTAGGCGAAAACTTTGCCGATTTGCTCGACAGTCTGTACCGCAGGAAGTATCATTATCCCTACTTATAATTGACACCGCAACAGCAGCAGCAACTGCAACTCTATCAGCAGATGTGCGGCTTCAATCCCCTTGGCATCCTAACCAACAACAGCAGCAACAACAGTAACAACAGTAACAGCAACAGCAACAACAGCAGCCCCAATCCAAACAACATGTTACAATATCATCCACATTATCATCAACAACAACAGCAGCAACAGCAGCAGCAGCAGCAGATGCAGCAGCAACAGCAGTCACCGTTAAATAACAATAACAGCAATGGTCAGCCGCCACGCCTGAACAGTACTGCTGTTGCTGGTCCCAGCAGCAATCATTATCAACACAACAACAGCAATCGTGCGCAACGACAGCAGCAACATAATCACAACAATTCTGCACACTCGCCCAACTACAATCAGCAACAGTTGCCGCTGGATGGCAATTGGTTTAGACATCCACAACCACACAACAATAGCAGCAGCAGCAGCAGCCAGCTGCTACAACAACAGCCACAACAACATCACAACAGCAGCAGCAATAGTTTAAATGTATCACCACACAGCAGCAACAGTCAGCTGCAACAGCACCAGCAACAGCAACAGCACCACAACAGCAGAGATATCAACTTGCAACATAGCTTAAATATCGATCAAATCAGAAGCTTAAGCTTAGATACTCACAGCAACAGCAGCGGCAGCAATATGCCACATCACAATGGCAACAGCAATGGCTACAGCTTTAATACGCATAACAACGGAAGTTGCAACAATATACCATACAACAATCCAAACAATAGTAATGACGCTTACAGTCATATCAATAGCTTTAGCTTCTCACCACACAGCAGCATCAGCATGCAACAAAAACAACAACAACATCATCAACAACAACAACACAGTAGCAGCAACTGCCATAGCCCTATTTCAACACAGCAAAAACTGCATGATTTTAACATTGAGCAACAACAACAGCAGCAGCATGAACAAAAGCTGCTTAAAAGCAGCAGTTTTCACATACCAACAACATCAGCTGCTGCTGCAACAACAGCAACAGCAGCAACATCTTCAACAGCAACATCAACAAATGCAATTGATGGCTTTTTGTGGCACACATAGCCTCCTACACACACACACACCCACACTCTTCCCCCACACACACACTCACCACTTAAGAAAGACCTATAAAAAACAAAAACCGAAAAAAAAAAATGAAGAAAAGGCGTAGTAAAAAACTCAACTGATTTAAAAACATTAAACTATATGATTAATGTGGATCATCATTATGTTCTCAACCAATACCAATTTAATCTTAATTCCCTTTTTTTTTTGGATACCTATTTTTTTTGCCCCATTTTTTTGTGTTTATTCTTAAATGTTCCTCATTAACTTTTATGTTGTAATTTTTTTTTTTTTTACTTTTGTGCTTTTTCGAAGAAGTTATTATTTTTTTCTTTTTATGTTACATAAGCAACAACACATACATATATAAACAAAACAAAAAACTATGTATATTTAAATTACACACACACTCACATACGATTACGTATACATATGAATATGTATTCATTGGCTATATGAAGTGGAACATACTTATATTTATGAAAACATATATATACCTATATATATATATATATAAAGAATAATACTATATTGTAACTCTATATAGGAAGGGATAACTATATAGAACGTTTTTTTTTGTGCTAAACTTAAGGCAAAACGATACATTTTTTTTTTCAAACATATATAACTAAATATATATATAAATAAAAAAAAAAAAATTACTAATATTAATAGCATACATTTAGGCGTGATGGAATAAGCTCTGTTTTTTTTTCTCTCTGTTTCTGTGTCTCTTAACTGACTTAATGGAGTAACGAAGTATATATGTATAATTATAAAGCGGAAAGATCTGTTTATTTTTTTTTCATAATTTATAAATGAATTTTTTTTTTTATTATTATTATATATAAATCTATTCATACAAAATAATATAAATGTTGGCATGCTCAAGTTCAGGCTGTTCTTACCAACTATCTATATAGTATACATGACGATGATAATGACGATGACGACGACGACGACGAGGACGAAAAAGAGTATAAGATAAAGGGAAGACTCTTGTGAAAAGTGTACAAAATGTGCAGCTTATTGTGGGGAGGCTTTAACCCTTTACCTCCCCAACACCTGTTCACGGGACAAAATTACAAAAGAGAATACGATAGATAAACAAAGAAAAAATTATAAGAAACCCAACTTTTTTTTTCATAGTTTGTAAAAGAATTTTTTTCATAATTATAAAGATATTTTTTTTTTTGAAACAAATTTTTTTTTTGTATGCGTTTAAACAACTTGAGCATGTTAAACACACACACACACAATCTTACCCACACACATACACTTACAAAAATAAAAAAACCTTAAAGAATCGAAACGAAAAGTACGTGATAAAAGCCTGACAAAAAATAAAGAAAGAAAAGAAAAAGCCCCAAAAATATTGAAATGAGGGAAAAATGTAAAGAAAAAGCACGAAAATTAATGATAAGGTGCCTGTGCGTGAAAAGGGGCGTGGCATTCGGTGACTTTTGCTAATTAATCAAATAATTTCTAAGACAAAAGAAAACTAAAATTTTTTATTTAAAGTCGTTTTGATAACTTTTTAAGTTTGTTTTTCGTTTGATTTTAAAAAAACACACTTTAATGGCCAGAAGCAATTTGCCACGCCCTTATCCAGAGAAGAAAAGTACATTGGATGCGCTAATACTCATGTTCAATAATTTTCTATACAGTTTGTACTCAGCTAATGTGTATGAGATGAACTTTTTCATTATTTTTGGCTTACAGTTTTAGCGAATATTAATAATCAAATACACAAATACAAATGTGAACATTTTTATTTTGTCAAAAATTCCCTGAAAAAATTATGAACTTGACCTAATTTTTAACTGATCTTAAAAAAAAAAAGCAACACAAATTGAAACAGAACTTCGTATAGTTTAATAAAACATTATCCAAACAAACTTTTATTTCTTTTGTTTCATTTTTATTATTTTCTAGGTTTTAGTAAAAAAAAATTGTTTTAAAAAAAAATAAACAGAGTTAAACGTGCAACAACGAATTTGCAAGTAATAAAATGCAAACTGCACTTCAAAGTATATTTGACAAAATATATTATTTTTAATTTAAGGATACATAATGGCAAAATTTATGCAAAAATATTGTTGAATACAAAAATATACAATTAATCATTTTTGCATATAGCTAGGTTGTGCTGAGTACTAAGCATTCGAAACAAAAAAGAAATAAAATAAAATAGAAACCAAAGACAAAATCGAATAAAAGCAAACAAAAATCGCAAAAAACACACATATATATACATATATATACAAAGACAATTTTTTTTTCTAAAAACAATATACATCATATAAAGATGCAGCTGAGAGATAATTAAGCGAAAAGCGATGTTTAAGTAACGAGGAAAAACTGAACTCAGCGCAATAAATAATATTAATAATAGAGAAAGGATTCATATGAGAATAAGGCACACACATATTGCACCCACTCATACATACATACATGCAGACATACGTACATGTTGTTTGTGTATGTATGTGTGAAGTGTATATGAAATCGAACAGTTACAAAAATGATTACTCAACCAATCGTAGCCTTAGATTGTAAACGAATACGGATATTTTAATAGCACTTAGCATCTCGTCTCGTAACTAGTTATAGTAAAGGCGTAAAGCCAATTTTTTTTCCTTGTCCAATAATCGAGAAAAGATAATCGATAATCGAAAGCATCAAGGCGTTTTATCAAATGTTCACAAATTAAATGTTAAGCGTAATTATTATAGACAAAAAAAAACAAAAAAAAGCAACAAAAAAATGGCATTCATAATTAAAACAAAAAATTTAAAAAAAAACAACCAAAAAAAAAACCAAAAAAAAATACATTCATAATTAATTAATTAAAAATCTCTTATAAGAAATAAATGAACATATAGAAAATCTTTTTTTTTAAAGCCAAATATGTTTTTTTGAGCATGTGTAAAAGTAATATATAATTTTTTTTGTAGTGCTGATGATTTTTTTTTTTAACATTAATAAAAGAATACTTTTTTGTTGTTAGGCATAAGCAGCCAAGCTAATTTTGTTGAATGTGTGTGGTTTTTTTTTGTGAAAAAAAATAAGAGAAGCGCAATTAAATAAATATATAAGTATATTTATATATATTTGAGCATGAATATAATGGAACCTCATTAGAAATACATACATTTAAGATAATGTTCAAGAAAAAAAAAATATACATATATATTTAAATATGTACACATACAATTTTTTTTTCAAATATATATATATATATGTATATATATATATATTTAGTAGTAAAAAATCTTTTTATAATGCATTCTTAGCCGAAAGAAAGCATACAATTTTTTTGTGCTTAGCAAAAGAAACACAAATTAAGTAACGAAGTAAAAAAACAAAAATCCAAATACATAAATAATTTTTTTTTATATAGTATTGAAAAAAAAAGGTTAAAAACAACAAAACAAAAGGAATGATGGAAGAAAAATAACAAATTTATTAACGAATCGAACCTCAAAACTGATTAGAGAAAATAGTTTCTTACGTATAAACAGACAAATGTTTTTTTTTTGTCAGTTCGCAGTTGAACCAAATTGCATAGCAAATTTATTAAAGACGAGCAAACGACTCACGTAATTGTATATTATATTATCTACATATGTAGAACAACAACAAAGAAAAGTAAAAACATAATAGCAACAACAACAACAATTATTTACTTAAGATAAGTATTACATGACAAAAATCTGAAAGTAAGGCGCTAATTCTATAGACTTCAAAGTTTTCTTCTTTGTCGTGATTTCAATATTCGATTTACCAAGTTATGTTTTTTATTGTTTTTTTATCTAAAATTCTTCCTCTTCTCATATATTAGTCATATTACATGACGTCCATCTAATAACTACTACTATATACAAACATACATATAATTCGTGTTGGCAGATGCTAAAAAAAAAAAACCAAAAAAAAAAATCAAACAAATTTTTTTGAATATATATATACATAGTGACGACATATAAAGTACGCATATACAAATTAGTACATACATTCATATAATGCAAGTTCATACATATATATACATATACTACTACTAAATAATGATAAAAACAATTTTTTTTTTGGGCTCTGAAATTGTCCTTGAACTACGTAGTGCATGTGAAAAAATATATGCATATATATACATATAGAAACAAATATATATGAACATTTAACAATAAGTAAATAAAATAAAAAAAAAACCCCGTCAGGGTTTGTCTGTGGAACGTGAACTGCCCTTTGAAAGATTTTTTTAAAGAAAAAAAAAAAAAAAAAAAAAACAAAGAAGAATAAAGTCAAACAAGAAACACCAAATACAAAATGAAATAATAACGATCGATAGTCACAAAAATATATATATATACACACTATAGTATTTTAATTGCCTACGCAAACGAAAAGAACGAAACCAACATAAGCAATATACTAATCGAATAAGCATAACAAAAATGATTATATATACAAATTTAAAGAAGAGGAAAACAATTGAAACAAAAATATGCAAACATGTGGACAAAAACGTATTCAATGAGCGGCAAACCGATTAAATAAATAAATCCAAAAAATTTAAAAAGGCAAAATAAGCAAATTATATAAGTAACTATATATACCAATCGTATACAACCAAAACAAAATAAAACAAACAAAAAAATGTTGAGCGAAACGATTAAATCAAAATAAATAATCGCGCTCACAAATTTTTTTTTTTAAAAAAAAAAAGGATAAAATTCGATAAATTACACTACACACACACACATACACACATGAATATATATATACTCGTAATGTAATGCTCGTAGTTTACATACATATTTATATATATATATAAAAGTGAAATGAACAACTTGAATTTTAATTCGTTTATACAAAAAAAAAAAAAAATACATATACATCAATATACATCAATAACAGCAGCTAATTGTTGTACTCAAAAGTCACATTAAACCAACAACAACAACTAAGAACAAATAAACGAAAATATTTCAAATTTGAAACCAATCAACCAAACCAACCAAAAATTGGCAGCACTTTCAATTCTTATTGTTTCAGACACAAAGCTCGCTACTATATACTACTTGGGCGCGTATTTTGCATAAATAAATAACAAATAACAAAACATGCATCATCATCATTACAATACAATTGCAGGTAAGCTTAGGACATTGACAAGTGTTGGGGCTATCTAAAAAAAGTAAAACAAAACAAATCCTCTGGAAATTTATTTGTGGACTTCACATATGTATTCAAGTGGTAAACAAAGCGCTCGAGCTCGGACTTTCTGCTGCTGACCCCCCCCCCCCCCATTTGACATTCACGCCTCTCCCTGATAGCCAATTGATTGGCTGATAAACGTTGCACGTTTTCAAAATCAATTAGAAGTGCTTTTTGTTTCCGTTGCTTCTAATGTTGTTGTTATTTGCTAATTGAATTTGTTAAGTTCTTGTTTGGAATGCTTATATGGCTTTTGGATTCCTTTTGCCTGTAGCGTGTTTCTCTCTCTTTCAGCGCCCCTTTATCTTATCAACCTAAAAATAAACCTCATTATAACTCAATCAAAGCGCATGTTATGACCACATAATTACGAAACTTGAAGCCAAATTGCTTTAAGCAAATGCTAGATTGAAAAATTTACAATCGATATCTTAACAAACGCTATTGCTATTGCTATTAATATTTTACAATCGATTTATATCGTGCGACAAATGCTATTGCCATCCGGCAGGGTATTTACGTTTCGTTGCAACTTCAAGTTTTACAAGAAATTCAAATATAACAAATGAATGAAACAGTATCCGATACGACAAATTCAAACACAGCAATTGCAGCTCATTTTTCGATCTATAAAAGCTGATACAATACTTTTTTTTTTGTTGTTCTTTTTAAGAGGGTAAGCGAAATAATAAGTGGAGCTGCCTGATAATCATTTACAGTACGGTAGTCTCAATATTTATCGATGCCTTTTTACTACTTTTCAGTTTGCTTACTCTTTTCAGATTTTTCGTTTTCGTTCATTAATTTCGTATAATACATCAAGTGTGTTTTGTAAATAGAATTTCGCGAACAGCTGTTAATAAATACATTTTTAAATCGAGTTTTTCTTTAACTAATAAGGTTTTAAGGTTTTCATTTCAATTTTGCATTGCCAGCCACAAAAGCAATAATTTTTTAATAGCTCAAACTGCTTTTTACGTAAGCTTTAATCTAATTATGATGACCTAAGAAATAAACTTTACTTAACACTTAACAATCCAACTACTATAACCCCGGTTGAAGTTGACTGGAACTGTAATGTGCCACTTTATCGGGTGTTCATTGTATCTATCATTCAGCTAACATTGATGTCGAATTGCATTCGTTTTTGCTTATGCTTATGCTAGTTCCGTTTCGGTTAATGCAATAACTATACATATTTCTCTCTCTGACATTCGTTGAGTTTAACTTCCAGATGGTTCAAAGCTGACTAAATCACACATCAACCCAATGTCAGCAGTGAAAATAAAACAAATAAAGGAACATTTGGTATCTACATTCTTCTGATAAGTTACCCAAAGAAATACAAAATGCGTTTAAGTACGAAAATGTGTGTTAAAAAAATAGTTCAATCGAGAACAAATCGTCTTAGTATAAGAAAAATTGTAGTAAAAAAAACTCCACTTTGCGTGGAGTGCGAAATACTTGAAGTATAGTTTAGTTTTACTTCAGTATAGGCTAGTTTAAGTCATTTTCCTCTTTGACACATTAGTAAATACGGTTATACGCTTATACTTGCGGGGGTTGAAGATAACTTGTTTAATTATGGACTCACTTTAGTAGATACCATAAATATAAGGAGCCTGCCCCACGTCACGCTATGCTCGGGCAATAAAGGTACCTTTTGTACACGAAAGCACTTTAAATGGCTATATTTATGAATGCTTTTTGTATTGTCTTGTCAATTGTTAGTGCGACTTCTGCAGAATGACCTTAAATGGCCGACTTTTATATCCATAATGTCAAAGTGCAATAAAAACAGTTTGTTAGCCTTATGACTGAAATAGATTTAAGAGCTTTTCACAATTGAAATGAAGTTGCGATATATTTTTAAGTACACATAAGTGGTATGTATTTGTATTTATTTGTAAATAGTTAGAGTAGTATGATTATTTGTTAACATTTAGTTGTTTTTGTTTTGGTTGTTTGCTGTTTGCCAAAGAAAATGGTGCATTCCATTTGGCTAAGGCTAAGTACTTAACACATCACAGATTGCATTCCCAAACTAGTTGCTGTCTAGTCGTTGTCACTTCTTTAGGAAGACCTCGTGCAGCTCCACATCTTTAAGATTGTTAACGGCAGCCGCTGTGGATGCCCTTTGCGCCCGCCTGCCCCGCCTGCCCATGCGCCAATGCTCCTCGATTTCGATAAGTGTCCGTCCACGCGTCTCCGGCACAAAGCAAAAGATAAAGCCGGCGGCCAGAAATGAGACAAACGCATAGAATGCAAACAGATTGGCGGTGCCCAGCAGCTCCGCCATATTCGGATAGATCTTCAAACAGATGAAAGCAAGTATCATGCCAAAGAATACCGAAATACCCGATGCACTGCCTCGCACACTTTGCGGAAACACCTCCGATATCATGATAAATGGCAGCGTCAACATGCCCATCGTGGAGAAGACAATGTGTGCCACAATGCACACAACGGGCAACCAGGACATGGTGCCAACAGTCTCTGGCCACCAGCCTACAGCGGCTAGCAAAAGCATACAAAATGCCATACCAGATGCCGAGAAGATGCCCGCCGGCCGACGTCCCCACTTCTCAAAGATGCTGCTCATAAAGAAGGTGGTTATGATGCGTGCAATGCCCAACATGACGGCAACCAGCACTGGATCGATGGTGACACCAGCGGTTTGGGCTATTTGCACGGCATACACAATGATCACGACAACGCCGCAGGCCTGCTGAAACCCAAAGAACCCAATCATCATCAGCAGCGGCTTGTAGACCTCCGGGCGGCGTATGGCCTGACCAATTGATTCACTTGCCGCCGTATCGCGACTGTTGTCCGCCGTCATCTTCATTTGTGCTAGTTCCGCCTCAAACTCGGGCACACAGTCGTCATCTATAGGTTGAATGAAAGGTTATGGGATTAATGCAAACATACGATATTACTTTTTTACGAACTTTCTAATTGCTTAACTCTCACAATGAGATTGATAGTCCCTTGATTCATGATGGCTCGTGAAAAGAATAATTTAAGTACAAGTTTGCTGTTTTTTTTAATTATTATTATAAGCTTGAAGATCTTTAAACCTTAGCTAGTTAAGAATGATTAAAAATGGTGAACGAAAAAGTTGCTTACACAACTTTTTACGGAAATATATCAAACTTCTCTCGGCAGGATTGTTATAAATCTTTTTTTATCTACTGAACCTATTGTGAACATTTCTGTTATTTTTATTAGAAAGGAATGACAGTTATCAGGCTATAAATGATTGTATATGACAATGGAAATCGATATGGTTAAAGAACCTAGATCAGAAAAAAAGTTCGCTTGCAAACTGGCCTAAGACATATTTTTGATATATTTTGTACTCAAAGCTGATGTTGAGACTTATTTAAAAAGAGTTTAGAATACCAATGACCATTAATGTGACATGACTCCATCTTAATTTGACTTACCTCTGCGCCGCAGTCCACGAAAGTAGCGCAACGAGCGTCGTGCTAACGCGATGCGACCTTTCTGCAGCAGCCAGCTGGGTGACTCCGGCATGGGCATGACCAGCAGCGTTGCGGCTAGTTGATAGGCACAACTGATGCTGGCAATTAGGATGATATTTTGACGTATGAAATAGCCGAGAACGTACATCGACAGTATGCCAGAGGCGAGGCCAATTGAGGTGCCCAATATCAGTCGACCACGGATGCTGGGCAAACTTATTTCGGCAGAGTAGACGCCAACGGGTGAGACAAACATGCCAATCATGACGCCACCAAAGGCTCGACCGACCAGCATCTGTGCGTATACGTAATCTCGATTGCTATGCAGAAAACTGGTCGCCAGCAGCAGCCAGCCAATCAATCCAATTAGATTCGTCAGCAAAATCGTATACTTGCGTCCAATACGATCCAGAAAGAAGCCAACCATTAGCCCGCCCAGCGGACAGGCCATATTATTGATCGAAGCTAATGGAAAATGGTAACGAAACTTTATATATTGATTTAACTGAGTGCATGTGCAATATAACCATAGTAACTGTCTTAAAACAAACCTCACCTTGAAACTTGCATTTCTCTTTCTTCAAATGACAACGACTTAAGTTACTTTATCAAACAAATAAATGTGCTTACTGATCAAAGAATTTATATATGTTTATTCATACATATAACCAATAAAGATCCAATGACAAGCAAATTCAATTCAACTTATATTATTTTTACGTATCTAAGTAAGTTTTTCGAAAAGCTAAATTGAACGACTGTTCAGTTTGGGTGGAGCCCTAGGAGCCGTACACATCACACGATATCACATCATCGCTATGTCTGTATGATGTCTCCGGTGTTGCTCTACCGATTTGCGTAAAGTGTTCACAGACGATCAATATTTTATCTATTCCTTCTGAAGCAAATCGACTTGTAAGCTTAAAGATTTGTATGTTATCGATAACGTTTGTATATTGAAAATACAAAGAGTTATCGAAGATTCAAAATTAAGCTACTGCAGATATCTTTCTAGCTTTTCTAGTTTCTAAGATCGGCCATATCCACTCGTCTGTTAATGCTGATTAGAAGTATAATTACTCTTTATTATTATACACACACTCAATAGACGATAGCTTTGTAAAAAAATATGATATATCTTAATTTTTAAGATAGTTTTTGAACAGCACTTTTAAAATTTCATATAAAAAAGATTTTCTCTATGTACTACGATCTTGGCATGACAGAAAAACGAATAAAAAAGTATAAATCGAAAACGTTTTGATAAACCAATTTTTTGTCGTTCTATTCGTGTTAAAAATGAACAAGGAAAAGTTTACTAAAATCAATATAAATTCCTAAAAGGTTTTTTGTATTGCAACTCTAATTGCAATTAGCGAGCGTTGACTGTAACTTATGTTTTGTTATCATAGCACAATTCCTTAAACACTTTGGATAAGTAAGGATAGCATCAACTAACTCAATATATTTCCAATCTGCAAGTCAAGTATATAGATTTTAAGATACTCACCGAACCAGCTGGCTTCATCCTTGTTGAGCCAGAAGGGTTGCGTTTCATCGCGCAGTTGATTGAGTGTAACGCTGGGCATGCTAACGACCATGCCAGAGCCCAGGACGCCACTGTTGCCTAAGAAGACCATCAGCTCCTGACGCAGTACGGCCAAATGGCGTTCACCCAATGGCAGGCTGCTCTCTTTGCGTTTATGCGACTTGCTGTTACTCTTGATATTACTATTACCATTTTTGATATTGGCTTTGTGTTCGGCATTGTTGTCGATGGTGGACTTGTTGAGATCCTTGCATATGATTGCCATGCCCGCTTCGTATGGTGGTGGCATCATCTTCTCCTCCTGCTCCAGCGCCATCTTCTCTTCGTCTGGGATTTTTATGTGACCTTTTATCAATTGACAATTAACAATATTGGCAACGCGGCGGCAATGCTGCAATGTCGATTGCGAACCGACTGTGTCTATATTGCGTGCTTGCCCGTTGACTTTGTAGTGTTGACTTTTTTGTAATAGTTGCTGCTGCTGCTACTGCTGTTGAGTTTTTGTTGTTGTTGTTGTACGACACTTGTCTAATTGAAATGCTTCAAATGGAAACTTCCACACATTTTAATCATATGGCGTCTATCAATTCGGTATCAATTTCATCATAGCTCGCTTCACGCCTCTTTTACAAACACCGAACAAAAATTGAACAAAAGGAAGAAGAACTTTAAACTTTTTGCTCAAATAACTTCCACTCGATGACGCTGCTCTTTTTGCTGAATGTGTCTGCGGTTTCGGGTGTCGTTAGGCTTCCGGGTATACCATTATCAGTTATGTTGTCTTTTTCGACTTAGAGATGAACGCGTGCAGCTTGCTTTAAAAACACGATCACGAAAACAAAAACAAAAAAAGAAAATAGATTTGCCTCAGATGAAAGTACTCTTAGTTGACATAACCTCACCAAAAATAAAGGATCTTATTTTTCAAAGGATTTTTTAAAGCATTATCATCCTCAAGAGGTTTATCTTGCGTTACACGCGCTCACCTCTAAATTTGTACATTTGCGCGCGGTGTGATATTGATTATGGCTATCGATTTGACGGGCGCCCAATGACGAGCCTCTTCAGACAAAAAAAAAACACTCTTGACCAAACTACTATAAGAACAAACACTCAGACGATAGGTGAATTTCCTGTATTTGTTAATTGTTAATCGAAAGCAACAGCTGTTCTTCTCTTAATAACCGTTATTGCTTAACCCTATATTCACACATATTGTTGTGAAATAAGCGCCACCAAAATTATTAAAACGCGTCCGCTAGCGGCAACGTTTGCGCAGCAACTGAAAACAGAGAGAAATAAACACTAAAAACAGTTGGTTGCCAAATGCAGCAACAATCTGCTCTTCTTGTTGGCTATAACGGCAACTGTTGCTGTTGCTGCTGTTGCCTTGCTGCCCTTTGTGTTTGGTTTTTTTTTTTGCATACCGTGCAATAAAGAAAAAAAGTGGTTGCTTGTTTTGTGGTGTTGCATAAGTAACGAAGATCTCAGCTTAATAAAAATACTAAGATAAAAAGTTGACGTTGGAAAAATAGTTTAAAAATCAAAATCATACAGGCTTAAAATAGTTTATTGGACTAATTTGTTCTTTACTTTATTTTTTGTTCCCTAAGATCAGTCAAAATTAATTATGGATAGATAGAAGACAATGTTTGTTTTCTTACGAATGAAACCGATATAAAATTGACAAGCATTGTCAGGATTCAGAAGAGTATTCGGATGATTCTCTTGGAATCTTATGCTTTGAGTGCTTCTTGCATATAATAAAGAGAGTATCTCTCAGTCGAATCTTAAATCATTCTGAATATTTAGCAAATTGATTTTGCGATTTGAAGTCTAACGCGGCGTATGATAATCTATGTTATTGCTAATGCGACCCGCATACCACACATACACATACACACAAAGATACTAGTATCAGTTAGTAAACACACACACACACATCTGCCTAATCGGTAATTGCAACTATGTTGCTGACAGGTTTGTTGCCACGCAGCTGTCAACCCATTCCCATAACCCTTTCGCCTTTCGCCTTTCGCCTTTCGCCTTTCGCCAAACGAACGACATTGGCAACGAACTTGTCGGCAAAGTGCGTCGAGGAACGAAGGTCGTGGGAGTGTTGCACAAAATAAAAACTAAGCTACATATATGTGTCATGCCCTTTCGAAAGGTAATGACAGCTAATGACAATCAACATGTAACCGATGACAAAAAAGCTTATCTAAGACTAGGAAAGAATAAAGTAATTTTAGTTCAATTTCGATCTAGTATTACACGAAAGGCTGTTAAAGGAACTTAATTTGTTAGAGTACTTCAGATTCGTTGTGTCGTTCAGTGCAAAATTCAACTGCAGCTGGCTTAAAGCCAAAAGGTAAACAACTCTCACATATTCATCTCTCTCCCTCTTTCTCTCTCTCTCTCTTTACGTGCGGAAGAGTGGCATAAATTATGCCGTGCTTTTGCCGTGTGTCGTGGTCAACGATATGATAGCAACATGTGGAATTTTAATCAAATTTTCCGTCCTCTTGTGGACTGCTTATCAGAAAAAAATGGTTCGTTTGTTTGTTTTAATTTCGATGTTTATTCGAGCCAATTTGAATTAATTAGCAAACCTTTGAACTCAATTTGCTATTTAATATGTTTGCAAACAAACGAACACACAAATTTCAAACATTAAAATAAATTTTTTTTTTTTTTTTTTGTTTAGTGAAGCGACGCGAAAACAGCCATGCGAAAAGCACGATAAAAGAGCATGTCGAATGCCTGGGCCAAAGTTCCAGATAATGGTGACGTTGCTCCGAGAACTTGATTAATTATTGACAACCACACACACACACACCTCTAGTGTATATATATAATTTTGAAAGAACGAATCACATAACTATAGTTGGTTGTCACTTGCTGTGTTTTGATTGTTTACCATTTGTATGTCAAAACTTAATTGAGAAATAATATCACATAATAATTTAAAAATTATAGTAAGCAAGCAATTTCAACACAATTATTTGGCAAATGGCAAAGCACTGAGTAAGTTCAAATATTTTTTTTTATTTTTTTTTTATTCTCTTGCATACATACTTAATTAATTGGCGTGTACAAACACATAAGTAAACATTTACATAAGAATCGTCTGTACACAGCTGTTAAAATGTTTTTCAAAATGTAAAAGCGTCTGTGTGTAAAAAAAAATCTGGTTTTTGCATTGACTGCAACAAAAATGTGATATTATTAAATTTTTATATGACAACAGCGGTGCTAAAAATATGTATCGTCCCAATACCAATTTAAAGCCATTTATAATAATTTTTAAAAATCCGTTAACTTTGTCACAGGCTTGTCACAAAGCTAACTGCTTTGGAACGCAAGTAAAAAAGTAACATTTTATTGAGGTAGCGTGAAGTTGGCTGCAATTTTGTCGTCAGTATTTAAAGACCCCCAACGATAATGGAATATACAAGATAGGATTCCAGAGGCTGTTATTTGTTAACAGAAACGATAAAACCTGTTAGTAAGCACCTAGCACGTATTACGATATTGTTGAATACGATATTGCGTCCGATGCGCCAGACGAAGATTTGTTGTTGCTGTATTTCATTGTGCCGTTGTGTGGTGTCCAGACGAAGATTTGTTGTTGCTGTATTTCATTGTGCCGTTGTGTGGTGGCCGAAGTTGAGATTTTAAATATTCGACTTTTGCTTTGGCTGCTTGCTATGACTCAAATGGGTGGGTAGTATAGACTTTATATGAACTTTGTGAAATTGTGTGGCTAATCGTGGATAACTTAACTATGACTTCTATCATACATGTACGTGTGTATATATTAGGAGTTAGGTAGATCATAAATGACATATTGAACACGTTTAAAATGACTTAATACCAAATTAATACTAACCATAAAATAAACACATTAAGCTTTCAAATACTTGTCCGTGTATTATAAATATACATTAATAATTGCATTGACTTGTATTGAATATTGTAATAAAGGGTATAAAAACACATTGAGCAGCGGTTGCGTTTCAGCAACGACAACCGGCACGTGTTGTTGTTGTTTGTTCTTTTGCGTTTTGCCTTTTTCCCGTTAGAATACACAAAACGACGGCCCAAGCCCATACGCAGCAGGCAAGCTGCAGACGATTTGCCTTCGACACCAACGAGCATACAAACACAAACATACATATGTATGTATGTACATACTCATTGATCGGCAACAACAAAATCTTACAATACAAGTAAAAAGAATTTCTGCATGTACAGACAGACCATGACCTACGACAAACTCTAAACAGCAAAGCAATAACAAATCCAAACAAAACTCACATGCATACAAATGCGGACCTAGGCCTAAGCCACCCTGAATCCGTTTGGCGATCGACAAATTAACAACATTTTAAAATTAAAAAAACATTTGTTTTAAATGAAATAAATGTTTGATTTATACATTAATTTGCCATCGGCAAAACATAATTTTGTATTTTCAACTTAAACATTTCTAGCAGCTATACCATTTTAGGCAAAATAACCAGCAGCCCAGCAATTCCAAAAGTATCAAATAATTAGTTTGTTTTTTATTTGAGATACTCTAAAGTTGCTTTTGCGTGAGCTCTGATAAAGACATATGTACATATGTATGTACATATGAGGTTTTCGTTTTAAAAACGAACCAAGGCCACATGCAGCAGGCCAGCTGCAGACGATTTGCCTTCGACACCAATGAGCTTACAAACACAAACATACATATAAGTACTCATTGATCGACACAACAAAATTCACAAGAAAGTAGGCACCAGTGGAGAAATCGCGACTAGACGATACCCTGAACCCTTTACTTCCTTCTGCCTGTTACATACTTTTGCACAAATCAATATACCCTTTATCCCTTGTTAGTGGGTTCAGTCTGTAACAAGCAAATTTACTTCAGTCCATACACAAAACAAAAACAAATTCATACACGGCGGCAGACAGAAATGGATACGCAATAAACGAAAATACGAATATCGTATGAGGGAAAATAGGTGCTATTGTACAGAGCTCGTTATTTAACTGTAAAAAACGAGGGGAATTTATTTTCGTGTCTTGTAGTTATATCGTTTTTGAAAGACCCCAACATGCTGCCCTTTAACATAGCTTTAACAGTGCATGTTATAGTTTACATTTAAGTCGAATGAAGTTGGCTGCATGGCATTAATAACATTAATAATATAAAAACATCTCTCAAAATAATACAAACTCAGTTTGGCAAACGAAACAACAAAATTAAAAGTAATTAAATAACAAACAAAAAACAAAACACAGAATGGTTTTCTATTTTAAAAGCAATGTCGTGCAACCGGTGGCGATGCTTTACATGGGTCGCGACAAGCACGAGAACGAGGAGCTTATACGCTGGGGTTGGCCAGAAGATGTGTGGTTCCATGTGCACGACTTATCGTCGGCGCACGTTTATCTGCGTCTGCGAAAGGGCCAAACCATCGATGATATACCCAGCGATGTGCTTGTGGATGCCGCACAATTGTGTAAGGCGAACAGCATTCAGGGCAACAAGGTGAACAATTTGGAAGTGGTCTACACAATGTGGGAGAACTTAAAGAAAACGCCAGATATGGAGCCGGGCCAGGTGGCCTATCACGACGAGAAGGCTGTACGCAAAATACGTTTGGAAAAGCGTATCAATGAGATTGTCAATCGCCTAAATCGCACCAAAACCGAGGAGGAGCATCCCGATTTTCGCGGTCAACGCGAGGCACGCGACGCCGCAGATCGACAGGATCAGAAGCGGCTGCAGCGCGAGAAGCGCGAACAGGAAAAGGAGGCGGCCAAGCAACGGGAACTGGAAGCCGAGCTGCGCAGCTATGCCTCACTGCAAAAATCGGAAAACATGCGCACCAACTACGATGCCGGCAACGAATCTGATGACTTTATGTAGTTGTATATTGGTAGAGATTTTGCTTACTTTAACGCCGTCGCTGAACTTATCGATTGGGAGCCTGCTCCATCTTAATGCTAACTTATCATACACACTTTAATATATATATACAATTTTTTTTTTTTGAAGCCAATGCAGCGCAAAAAATGTAAGTTACTACAGAAAGCTTAAACTATTTTAACAGCTGTTGAGTGATACGTGTACATGTGTGGAGCAATTCTGTTAATAGTTGTGAACAGTATGATGTCTGGCAACGCTTTGCGCATTTTAAAAACCAGTGCGCAAATATTTAAGTAAGCAACCATAACATAAATTTAACTCGTTGTCTTTATATTAGTACGTACGCAATAATGCAAATTGTTCGATGAAACATAAATGAAATAAGCAATAAATAAGCACATCGTGCAGTTGTGCGGACTTTTTTTGTCCGATGGTTTTGAATAATCAATCAGCAATTTTTCATTTTAATAAAAAATTCACTTATCAATTTTATTGTATCAAAATTTTTAAATGAATTTCGTGCTGGACTCTTTAATCTTTTGTAGGGTACGCATAATCACTGAGGTTGTGTCAAAATCCTGATCGAATGGAGTAAAGTGGACGGACCCCAAAAATATATAGTATTACCAGGGTAAATTACCCCAAATGGGGTAATAACGAAATTTTTGGGGGTAAAAATGAAACTTCTGTAAGTAAAAAGTATATATTTTTCTTCGGCATGGGGTAATATAAACTTACACAAAAATATTTGGGTGTAATGATTAAAAGACTTTAAACGAACAAAGACTCAAAAACGAATTTAAAACTCAAAATGCATAAAGTTCTACAAGAATTGGCTCTCTTCCTTATAAATTTTCCCATTTTGCCAAAATACTGCCAAGTTTTTGCTAGTTTTGACTCAAAGTACCAGGCGCACAGAATCAGCAGCAAGCAATGCATAAATTCTCATTATATATATTTGCATACTTTTAGGCTGGTCTTTATTCATAATATAATTAATTGTACTGCATACTTTTGGGGTTAAATATAAAAATTATTTTATTAAGCGATCTGCCTAAAAGTATGCATTCGCCAAATTATTTTTAGAGGGTAATTTACCCAATGCATCAACCTTATTAATTAAGAAAAACATTTTTATTTAAACATATTAACAAACGAGAAGCACCTAAGTTTATATGTATAATATCAGTCCATGTCTTATATTATTATAAACAATTTATTGTAGATTTTTATTAGATTTTTTTGTTTTTGAGGTAAATAAATACGATCCCTAAATACGAGCAATACAAAAATATCTTATTTTTCCTTTGTTGGGTGGGAATCGCAACCATCTTTAATTGCAAAACCGATGGATCCTTAATGATATTGACGAATTTTGACCTAAAATGTGTTGAATTTTTTTTTAAAATAGTCCTAAGCCAGTTATGTCCTTACGGATTTTCAAAGGACATGTTGCGTAAGAGTTTCAAGGACCTCCTCTATCGAACTGCATTCAAGGATTATGGGGTCATCTAAGAATAAAAACACTTGTAAAAATTTCACTCTACGGCCGAGCGAAAATAAGAAAACACCATAAAAGTGCAGTTTTCTCGGAAACCACAAGGACGATTTGAATGTCCTTTGGCCAGTTGGTAGCCCTGGTCATGACAAAATGTCTGACAAAGAACACGTTTGAATCCTTTATGATTTGGCGGAGTTATAACCAATTTTCTCATTTAAACATTTATCCTTTTATTTCAGCTGTTTGAAGGACTATCGTCCTTTGAACTACTTTGCTCGATTTGGCGGGGCTAGGCCCACCTGTGGTCCAAAGGACATCCGGATAGTCCTTAAAGAAGCCGAGTTATCGACGATTTTGTAATTTTTAAAATTTTTTCTGACCTACCCCCTGTAAAATTTTTCGAAAATTTTTGTTCGCGAATCCTGGAGATCCTTATAAGCAAATCGATAGATCTTGTTGCTGTGAGTTCAAAAATTTATTTGCCTTAAAGATCCTTAAGGAAATGTTCAAGTTATGGCTTAAAATCTAATGTCCTTTTTGCCGAAAATTTATACATAAGTATAAATCGGCCAAAACTTTATGGATTTTCAAAAACCATGGTGCGTTGGATCAGCATGGAAAAGCTCTATCGAACTGCATTCAAGGATTATGGGGTCATCTAAGAACAAAAACACTTGTAAAAATTTCACTCTAGGGCCGAGCGAAGGAAAGAAAAAACCATAAAAGTGCAGTTTTCTCGGAAACCACAAGGACGATTTGAATATCCTTTGGCCAGTTGGTAGCCCTGGTCAAAACAAAATGTATGACACAGGACACGTGCGAATCCTTTATGATTTGGCGGAGTTATAACCAATTTTCTGTTTTAAACATTTATTCTTTTATTTCAGCTGTTTGAAGGACTATCGTCCTTTGAACTACTTTTGCTCGATTTGGCGGGCCAGGCCTACCTGTGGTCCAAAGGACATCCGGAAAGTCCCTAAAATAGCCGAGTTATAGACGATTTTGTAATTTTTAAAATTTTTTCTGACCTACCCCCTGTAAAATTTTTCGAAAATTTTTTTTCGCGAATCCTGGAGATCCTTAAAAGCAAATCGATAGATCTTGTTGCTGTGAGTTCAAAAATGTATTTTCCTTAAAGATCCTTTAAGGAAATGTTCAAGTTATGGCATAAAATCGAATGTCCTTTTTGCCGTTTACAGCCTTTGTCGTATGCAATGATTTTTTTCCCTTTTAAATATGAAAGAATAAGCGATCTGCCTAAAAGTATGTGTACTTTTTTTTCATTATTTTTAGAGGGAAGTTAAGCCAATGCATGAACCTAATTTGTTTCCGCACCACAGCGGACAAGCAACCGCAATGGGGTAATATCAACTTAAACAAAAATATTTTGGGGTAATGATTAAAAAGTTCCGCGACCGCTGAATTACACACTTTATATATAGGATAGGCTCAAGGGCGGCATAAAAGTGACCGTATCAACGTACAGTGAACTTACTCTAACAAACACGCGTAAAATAATAAATGATAAGTTCAGATATAAAAATCATATAAAAATCAGAAAAAATTAATACCATTTGTGTTGACCATCATATTTAAGTAGATCTTCAAAAGATCTTAATAAAACTAATTTCAAGATTAACGCGCTATGAAATTGCATAAAATACATATTTACATCATGTCTAAGATGTAATCATGTCTTTGCATTGTCATAGAAATGATATTATTATTTTAAAAATATGTTCATCATGTTAATTTAGATCCACTAATCCACAATGGCCATAACTTTATATTGTTTATATTGTTTTGTTTGTTCAAAGAATGAGAGAAAAACAATGAAACGTTTGCGCATTTATAAAAAACAAAAAACAAAACGAGACACTGAACTTGAAGTGGCTCAAACTAAGGGCTCGAATGCAACTTAAATCCCCTTGACTTTGGGGCGCAGCTTAATGTCTGTGGTTATTTAGGGGCGTGAAGGGGAGCATCGCTAAAGTTGATGTAGATGTTGATGCCGTTGCCGATGCCGATGCTGCTGTCCTTGACAGCTCAATTTTCGTTATGGGTTTTGGGTGTTGGAAGCTTCGGCTTGTTGCCTTTTTGAGTTGTTTCGCCGCAATTTTCGTTGCGTCGCACATGGCCATTGTTGTTGTGAATGCCTAGTAGTTGGTTGGTTGGGCGGACAGCAGGCAGCAGGGAGGAGGGAGGAGGCAGCAGGCGGGTCAGCGTTCAGCCACGAACTCATTAACGCCCGTTTTATGCTCACGCATTGTTCAGAGTTTGAAGAGAGAAGCCAAAACTCAACATTACTATAACTCGCAGCTGCCCAAGACTTTCTTTTGTTGTGTGTGTGTGCGCGTGTGTGTGCGCGTGTGAGTGTTTGTGTGTGTGTTTGTGTGTGTGTGTGAGAATGGAAGTTGAACAAAAAAAAAAAAAAAACTTGATGAGGCTGCGTGTCTTTTGATTATGCCATAGCTCACTTGCAGCCCTCATCTTCTGAATGAATCTTAGACGCAACGTTGTCATTATGACCGAAACCTTGATGACAGTTTGGATGCTACGGCCACGCCCCTTTGTGCGCCTTTGCCGCCCTAGTTTCGTGCACACTGATGCTTCTGTTTCAGCTTTGGATACCGAGCCTGCCAACGTTAATACTCTTTTGTGAGCTCTCCAACATCATTTACCCATAGTTAAGGGTATTGGTTAGCCGTGCATACTCTAGCACATTGACTGGCTTTTAAAATGGCTTCGTTTGGGTTTACGTAAAAAGGGCAAAACTTAGTTTTGCCTTCTGCACTATAATAAAGTGCCATCCATGAGCAGTAGTGGTCATGGCTGGACTTCCCTCCCGCAGCTCTCACCTCTCCGATGCCATCGCGTAACTTGGCATTTTGGTTGGGTTTTGCCCCTCGCGTCGATTCCCACTGTCAAAGCTGCTCATCACTCAGCACCGCAATGGCAGTCATTAATCAAACAGCATCAAAAGCCCACCCGCCTATCTTACCCTCCAACCCCCACCCTAACCCGCCACTCGCAACACTGTTCTGCTACGCGTCGCTATTGGGGTTTTATTGCATTTGTCACCAGCTCCGGCGACAATTTAGTTTCGGGCCCAATCCCTTCGTGCTTAGTATGGGAAAAGTGCCACTTGTAGGACAAGGTCGACCCTTGTCCCATCCCTTGTACCATCTATCTTTCTCTCCTGCCATGAGCTAGCGTTTTTTGGCTCAACCCAAGCATAATTATCAAACCGCTCTGCTTGTGGCGACGTTGATGTTGACCAGTTTTCGATATCCCTTGTTTCCTTAATGATGATGCACTGCCATACACAATAATCGTTGGATAACAGTTGCTTCTGAATCAGAATAACATTTAGCAATGCATTAAAGTCTTGCAGAAATTTATATATATTTAATTTTGATTCATAAATCGACGCTATGTGCTATGTTCTTTAAATTTTGAAGCTGTATATAGATAGATTGATTTTTATTTATTCGAAATGGTAAATGGTAAATGGTTTTCAACAATTCTTTACAATTAAACAAATAAAGGGGAGTTGGAGGGCGATGTCGGATGTTTGTAGAATAAGTTGGCAAACATTTGTGATTAATCGTTCAAACATTTTGGAAGCAGCTGCCAACTCATCTAATTCGCTTTTCATTTCTGTTTGCATTTGAAATCCATACGCGTCGCTTTAGTGCATGCCGCATGCCACATTTGCCGCATTTCTCATGCTGCTCATGGCCATCATTCATTCAGTCAAGCAGCAACCAAAAGCCAAGTTAGTAAGTGCAGCGAGTGGAGGCAATCAATCAGCTGGACAAACTATTAGATCAAAAGCTCACTTAGCTGATTCTCTTAGCTTCTCTGCTCTTCTCAGTTTGCCTTCCGGAACTGTGTATTAGTTGGATGTATACTACGTACGTATATATATATATGCATGTACAGTGACAAAATTTAAATTATTTTGACTTTAACTGCAATTTTAACCCTTTATTTTCATCAGGTAAGATTTCAACGGCTGCATTAAACGAAATAATGACAAGAGAAAATTATTTTCAAAACTCGAAATGCAGTATTAATCTAGATGCTTAGTCATGACTTATAAGGTATTGCATTTGATAATCGGTTGAGTTTTGGGGGAGTTACTGCTATTTTACTACTAAATCTGGTGACTTTAGCTGTTTAAATGTTGGCAATACGTGCAACTCGGGATAAATCCGCTTGCACCTTCGATTTGTAATCAATATTCATATCAACTATTTTCATAATAATGATCGAAGTAGGCTGTCTGTCTGTCTGTCTATGCCTGGCATGTAAAAACAAAACAGTACACATACAAACATCATATTCAACGAATAGAAAGCTAAATTTTATAGTAAATTTTTTTAAGTAATAAAATTATTAGTATTACCACATAGCACAATGAGAGCAAAATACCAGCGAAACCATCAAAATCGTTTAACACAGAAACGCAAGATAAAGCCAATCAATCGAAAACCCAAGAATAGGGATAAATACTGGTTGCCGCGCACCCATTCCGAGGATAACTTTCCCCACTTTCCTTCCTGTTGCCCAGTTACACCATTCAGCTCAGTAGAAACCATACCGATGATCTGCGAAGACTCGTTCGCAAACTACCTGTGAACAAGAGGGGAGAGCAAGGCACTAGTCAACCACAAGACGGGACCCAAGAAGGGAAAGTATAAAGGGGATTTCGATTCACACATGCATTATGTGATCAAACGGCATTATACTCTAGTTTTTAAAACACTGACCAGCTGCAAATAGAAAGCTTGTTCTATATATTTTAGGAAGCTATGAATAAAGAAAGCTCGCGCTGGAGCTAATAACAAGAACAGCATAACAGCAAACCATATGAATTTTAGTTTTTATTGTTGTCGATAATTCATTTGATACACATATAGGAAAAGTAATATAATAACATAAAGTATAGGGTTCAGGGTATCGTCTAGTCTGGTTTTTTCGACAAGAGCCTTCTTGTTTTATTATATGTAAACCAAAAACGTTATTGTATGTATGCATTTTGTACAGTGTATGCATGTGTTATAATGTTGCCAAATAAAATTAATTGCAAGCCATCTCAAATTGTTCGGCTTTGAGTTTATAGCTAAGCGAAATGCAGCAATTAAAGCGATCGCAGACGCGTTGCAACATTGAAACTTTCTCATGTGCCACACTCACACACACACACACACACATAAAACACGCATGAATGTATGTTAACAAACTCTCTCACTCTCCCCCTTTCCCCCACACACACAACCTTACACACAAATACGTCTCCAAACGCGCAGTTATGAGTCTGTCCTTGGTGGGAGACAATGCGACGAGGACAGGCAAAGGTTTCCGCCAGTTGCCCCAAAGCACAACTTGCAACAAAGACTGCGTGTATGGCTATTGATATATCCTGTAAAAAGTAATAATATGTGAGAAATGACAACCTTTTAATTTCTTCTCTCTCTCTTTGATTTTGCTTTGAGCTGCATTCTTTAAAGTATGGCAAAGCCATGTTAAAACGGTAAATAAGCTACCCCTTCGATAATTAAAGAAGATGTTGCGTTTGCTTATCCTTGCCTTATGCTCCATTTGTAACCGTGTGTAAATCTGTGTGTGTGTGTGTGTGAGAGTGTGTGGGGTAAGGATGTGAAATTTCATTTGAATGTCTCTCAGTGGGCAAATCAAAGTTAACGAAGCGCCTGCAACAGCAGCAGAAGCAGCAGCAGGAAAAACAAGTAAAACGTTAAAAAGCGCGCACCAAGGAAAATTGAAAAATCAGCAACAGCAGTGAAATACAACAACAACAACAACAGCAACATTAAGATTAACCAGCGCAAGTGGCAGACATGTAACACAATGTCTGTGGAAACAAGTAACAATAATGTTCGACTTGTAGATACCCTGTAAGTAAGATGGTAAACATTTAACTTTTGTAAGTGCTACAAGAACTTCAATAAACTTCGACAGATTTCCAAATGCATGAAAAACAAGTAAGAAGACTCTAGTTGAGAAATCTCGACTAGAAGACACCCTGAACCCCATATCTTACGCGTACACTCAGTGCTGGCCAGTGTGTGTGTGTGTGTGTGTGTGTGTATGTGTGTGTACGCATATACTGCAATACCAATTTCTCAGATCGTAATTATTTTAGTTGTTGTTTGATGTTTTAAGTGCCGTTTCAAAGCTTTGAGATGCTTCCTTCTGCCTGTTACATACTATTGAGCAAAACCATTATACCCTTTTACCTATTTTTAATGTGTTAAGGGGTATTAAAAGGAAATGTTTAATATTTATTTTAAGCTTTAATATTGCAAAACACTTCATATAGATATACTTTACATATATTTACATTGATTGGAATCTTATTGGCGTTTTGGTCTGATCATCATTTGTACAAATTTGATTGGGTCGTAATCGTGCCATTCAATTGTGCGAATTTCTTTTTCTGTACTGTTCACATGTAGTCCATTTAAATTACTAAAATTGTAAAAAAGAGAGAGAGAGATAGTAATGAATTAACTTGGCTGAAAATAGTAAAATAATATATTTTGCTTGAATTACCAATAAAAACAACTGTAGAACCACCAACCAGATTCATATTTGGCGGCACAATTTATGCCTGATTCATTATTGCGATCTTTTGTTGAAAACTTCTTGTTTTTATGGTACTGCAATTGATCATCATCATTTCCAGAAAAATCTCCAAGCTGTTTTAACTCATACGACTCTGCCTCGTCGCCAATAAGAAAGTGACTGTATTTGACATGGGTAGTTTTACCGTTTAGGTAGTCAAGATGTATATACAATTCGTGGGGCTCAAATTGTGTCAGCAAGTGAAGTTTCTCGAGTCCCAAAAAGAACTCTCCACGCAAATCTCCAAAGCCTGCCTTATACTCATCCCAATTTCGATTAAAGTCCACACTGCCATTTATTCTTCGTTGAATTACAGTCCAACCAGAAGAACCTGCCAGTTCGGAGTCACAGGGAGCAGAGAATGTCCCAATGTTGGGCAAACTCAACAAATGCACATCGGTCGATTTACTCAAACAGTTTGAAGAGATCGAATTTGACTCCATTTTTGACTGCAGTTCTGAGTACTTTGACTGAATGTCGTCCATTTTAGCAGCCATTTCTTTAACATTTGCACTGTGTTCCGATTTGAGCTTAGTGATTTGATCATCGTTTTGTTTGAGATCGGTCTCCAGTTTCAATATAGTCACCCCTTGTTCCTGAGTCGTAACTTCTAGTTCTCTAACCTTTGCATCTTTTAATGCGCACTGCTGTTGAAGATTTAATATTGTTGCTGCTTGGTCATCCTTTTGTTTTAGAGTGGTATCCAGTTTCACCCCTAGATCCTGAATCAAAGTTTGTAGTTCTCTAACCTTTGCATCTTTTAAGGCGTCCTGCTGTTGAAGATTTAATATTGTTGCTGCTTGGTCATCGTTTTGTTTGAGAGTGGTATCCAGTTTTAATTTGTCCACCCCTTGTTCCTTAATCATAGTTTGAAGTTGTCCAAACTTTTCGTCAATCGAGGCGCACTGCTGTTGATGTTTTGTTGCGGCTTGGTCATCGTTTTGTTTGTGAGCGGTATCCAGTTGGTGTTGAAGATTACTTATGATTAACTCTTGATCTTTGATTTTGTTTTGTTGTTCTCCAAATTGTTCTTCTTTTATTCGAACACTCTTTGCATAGCCGATCAACGGCTTCACTACCTTGAAGCAATACTTGCCGCAAATCTCTTCATGTTCTCTATCTTCTCTTGAGCACTATATAAAACACGAAATTAGCTTGGATGGAGAGATACCTTGTTTATTTAGAATACTAACCGAATCGCTCGTCGATCCAAATCCTGCCTTTAGTGTTAAAGTTAACAATATAATTATGGAAAGCCTTTGATGCACACTCATCTTAAATTATTTATTCGCGACTCAATATGTGTCCGTTGCACAGCTAAACAAATTTTGCACTAACTGAAACGGATTTCGCACCGACAGAAGAAACCTCGTCAGCGCCTTGGGTTTTTCCCAGTTTCTTATATAATAGAGATAAGTGAATGGGTTGCGATCGCCTTAAAATAACAGCTTATTCCGGGTAGCGCTTAGCGCTTGAGCTTTTGGCTGTGAAAGGTTATCAGAAGTTCTGACATCATATTCCATTCCAAGAAATGTTGACAGCTTGCTTTGCTGAGTCGAACACAGAACGATTTAATACAAGTATTGTGTTAAACTGATATGTGACACAAACAAATTTGTCGAGAAATCCCGACTAGAAGATACCCTGAACCCTATACTTTATGCGTACAGTCAGTGCTTGCAAGTATGTGTGTGTGTGTGTGTGTGTACGCGCATACTGTATACTGCATACACAACTTCAATGTCCCATATCTCCGGTGTTTTCGGCGATGCTTCCTTATACCCTTTTTCCCATTTTTAATGGGATCAGGGTATAAAAAGGGGGATATATTGAGCTCTTCGCCTTTGGACTTACTGATATTTGCTCTAAAAATTTTGAATAGCAAAAAGGGTTCAGAGCGTTTTTTCTCAAAAGAAGTCGTTCAATAAAACATTACAGCCAATTAAATGCTAAAAATTCAAATTTAGGACTCAACCTCATATACTCATGTACTTTTTAGCTTAAAATTTTTACCAATTTGTTGTAAATCGAATGTTCTTGAGAAGAGTTATCGTGGAGATTGCAAAAAACCTTTAAAAATCGCTCACAATGCCTCATTAGAAAATTTTGCTCATTTGTTATAGTATAAAGTCATTACTCTGTATGTGTGAGATATACCCGTTTCTAAAATGTGTACAGGGTAATGCACATACATATATTTATATACCACTGTGCGGTACACAAAAGCGATTGAGTTTTTCGCAGCTGCAGCACATAAATTTACCAAGTACCGACAAAAATAAAAAAAAAGAAACAAGATAGGCTGAGCAATGTGGAATGAAGGGTAGAATTGTGCGGAAAGAACAACAGGAAATGGATAAAGTGTGCGCGTTTGTGCGTTTCAATGCAAATATCTTTAAGGGGGGTCGCTTTCGCAACCGTTTCGCTTCTACGCTATCGCCCTTGACAGCTGCCAATCAACTTTGTCGCACAGATTTGTGACAATGTGCAGCAGATTTGCATGGCTATCATGCGAGGATCTGAATATTTAGTTGGTGGCATTTATGCCGATTGGCAGCACTTAGCTTGGTTAAAAAGCAATCAGCAAACGAACTTTAACTGATAAATGTCCTTATCAAGGACGAGCAAACACACAGACAGAGAGAGAGAGAGGGAGAGAAAAAGTTTTGTGGTTTTTGTAATGTTTTTCAGCACGTACAGCTGCAAAGCCAATAACTAGTTGTTAAAGCCGTTAAAAGAGCCATTGGCATTATGGCAAATGTGGCAAATACTCTGCCATTTGGCTGCAGTTGCTGCCGTGTTGCAGCATCAGCATCAGCTTCAGTAGTTCCAAGTTGCAATTGCTTCCTTCGCTTGATTTGTGAGCATCTATTTTCAAGGTCAAGCAGGGCGATGTGGCGCCTGTAAAAACGATGCCCTTAAGAGAGGAACACACACTTATAAAAATAACGATGCAGTTCTTAACTAAGTCCTTCGTTTACACAAAAATCATACCGTACAATCGGGATATAATGAATAAGGCTGCAGATCAGTCGAAGTTTCTCTATGACGAACTTCCGTTCAACGAATTCATTTTCAAAATTCTGCAATTTGGGTTTATCAAAAAAGAGTTCGGTATTCGAATGTATCTTCATAACGAGGTTTCAGATTCGACTGTGTTATCTCTTGCTGTATAGCTAAGGTTCTAAATGGGTTATCCAAAAAGTTATTACTTTCGTTCAGTACAGTTTAAAACCAATGACAAATTGAATACAAAATCAGACGAACAGAATTAACTAGCTAGCTTTTGGTAGCATTCTAACTACTACTAATACTAATTGCTTGAGTGCAGCTGATGCAGCTAGTTGGCTGCACTTTTGCCTGGATCTAAGTAAGAGATTAAGCATTAAACAGTAAAACCAATAACAATCGATTGAAGTAGAATTGTTGTAATCGAGTTGGAATTTCAATAAGAAGACCGATGAAGATTACAAAACTGTTTATACACACACATTTTATGTAACGAACGTGCCTAAAAAAAAACCAGATTTTTTGTACTGTGTAACTGTTACGGGTTGGTTGGCCCATAAACTCAATGCACTTGAACTGGATGCCATGGGGCCGTGCTGCCGCGTTGGTTGCTTAATGGCCAAAGGGCACAATTTTCTCCATTTGCTTTATGCATTCTTGTCAGCAGTTTACGCGCCGTTTGGCCATTTGCTTAAATTGTTTATGACCCAAATGCCAAGAGCCAAAAGTCATTTGGCCGCCAAGACAAAGCAGACGAAGCACATGTAGACCAGTTGGCTGCCACACAGTCCTTTATAATGATGCCACATTGCCATAATAGTAGTAGTACTAAACATATAACTCTCTATTGCAAAGCAACCCAAATGGAGCTGTGCTTATTTTAAATGATACAACTATAACTATTTATGACTAAAACTAAACTTAACTTTGAGATACTATGTGAAATCGGAATACGATGATCATAATTATATTTGATTGAAGTTTAAGCTGTAAATCTTGAACCGAACCCAAATAAAACTTCAGAATGTTTTGAACCAAATATAATTGTTTCATTTTCTTTATTGAATTGTATTGTATATATAATATAATTGTTATTTATATAACGTTTAGTTTGATATTTGTAGTATACGAGTATGCATAGTATAATATATATATATATATATATATACTATATTATATGCAAGTTCTTGCTCTTACTTGCTAGCACTTTTACATACATACTTTAGTGTATATAGTATGTAAAAATATGTAAATTAAAGTTATGCTCTTCCCTTCGTACTTGCACATTATGTTAAATACAAATTATATACATGCATATGCATATACATATATAAAATGTTCGTTTACACATGTATTTTGTATTTGTATTTGTGTTCTTTGTTTTTCTTTATCCAATTTAAAATAAAGACAAATATTTTAGTACCAATTCTAAATATGAAACACGTTAAAAACAAATCGTTTTATTTATTTTTTTTTTTGGGGTATTCGGCGGCTCCAATAAACTGTTTGCCAAAATGAAATCAATTTTATCAGAGCTGGGAACTACTGTCCCAAGTGTGCCTTAATATGTTTAACTTTTTGAGTTTTTAATATGTATTTGTTGTAGTTTTTGATTTTTTATTTTTTTTTTAGTTGCAGTTAAGGTTAAATTAGTTGTTCCGCATAGTTTGCACAAGACTTTTTTTGTTGTTGTTGTTGTTATACCATATAGTTAAGAATCTTAAAATATACATACATGTATATATATATATATATATATATATATTTATATATAGTTATGTATATATATTTATATAACATTAGTTTATTCAGTTGGATGGGTTGTTTATTTGTTTAAAGCTTTCGTAAGTCATACATTTTTGTTTGTGTGTAGTTTTTGTTACTCTTTGGTCGAAAGTTAGCACAGTTACTTACAAAAAAACAGTATTTAACGTGTGCCTTAGCTGATGTTCTATATAGTATATATATATATTTTACGATATTGTATGCATAGACAGAAAAGTAGATAGATAAAGCAACACAGCTAGACAGCTAGAAAGTCAAAGAGATTATTTGAAGACAGCTTAGATAGTTGAGGTTAGATAGGGTTAAAGTTGAAAGTTATACAGGCTATAAGATCTAAATACAAGAGACTATATCTATTGACACAATATATATGCATAATGCAAGCAAACGCAACACCTCAATCAATCAACGAAGAGAGAGGCAAATTGACTTGTACTTAATGTTAACGGCAACATAACAAGCCTGGATACAAACATATATATATATTGAGTTGAGTTCTCGTTCATTTAATTCGTTGGAGTTCGGATTCGTTGATGTTAATTGAAATCTCGTTGTTGTTGTTTGCGTTTGTTTTACTCGTTCATTATCATTGTTCGTTAAGTTGAATGTTATCGAGAATTCGGCTCAAGCTAATCGATTTGTGCGAAGCTTGGCGAAGTAATAATCAAGGACTTCCTATTCAATATGTAGATATACTTATATATATATATATAGCTATAGACAGTAGTAGTTAGAGGATATAGAGAAATATGTACTCGTATTTGGGATTTTTGAGCTTTAGTATTTGTTTGCAACTAAACTGTTTTCAAAACGAACTTCATTCATATACAATATTAATGTATAATACTTGGTTAACTTCTAAGAACATTTCTATTGCGAAAACATTTTGCGTGTGTGTGAGGGTATCAGCAAGGAAACTGTTACGAGCATATACTATAAAAATATAATATACTGGAATTGAATAGATTAGAATATAATAGATTTAAGATCTTTTTACTTGGTTGTTAATCCCTTCGCATGACTGACAATAGCTGACGAGCGTTTTCGTTAGCTGTCCACATTTTTATAGCACTAAGCATTATTTGCTCGAGCAGAATTGACTTAAAGTGTGCGTCATGTGTTTCCAATTGGAAATCAATGTTTTGGCATTTTATTTGCTGAATTGCATGGTCAGCTATTCAGCACGGACAGTTAGTATGAGATTCAAATGAGCGAGACTGCGAGGGAGCGAGAGCAAGCGAGAGAAAATAGGTTGAGTGTTTGTTTTTTTGAAGCAATGCGTGGCTCTCAGTTTACTTAAACACGTTGTAAATAGTAGTTGTTGCAATTTTTGGACAGTGTTGCTTAATCTGCTTACTCCTTCTTGAATCTTAGTAGATCGCTCTACTTCTTCTCTATCATCTTTTTTCTGCTCTGCTCTGTACTGACATTTAAATAACTTACTCACTGACTTAATTATTCATTAGCTCTGCTCTCTCACATGCACACTCACTCACACACACATATATCAAATAAATATACATTCACTCAAACATACTCATTCGCCTCAACTGTATCTCTCTTGCATGTGATATTTACACCTGCTCGGCGCTCTCATCCAAAACCATTGAATGCAAATCCATTGCGGATCGTGTCTTTCGTGGCGCTCTCGGCATCATATAGTGACTCGTGCTGGCTCCCACGAAGACCGAATTCTGACGCGGTCGAGATGCATTGAAGACATGCGAAGCGTAGCCTGCAACGAAAAACAAATCAGATTGTACACTTTGACTGTACTAGTCGAAAAATCCCGACTAGACAATACCCTGAACCCTTTACTTTACGTTATTATATTACTTTTTCTATATGTGTATCAAATTAATTATCGACAACAATAAAAACTAAAAATCATATGGTTTTGTTATGCTGTTCTTGTTATTAGCTCCAGCGCGAGCTTTCTTTATTCATAGGTTCCTAAAATATATAGAACAAGCTTTCTATTTGCAGCTGGTTTTTGTGTGTTTTTAAAACTAGAGTAGAATGCCGTATGATCACATAATGCATGTGTGAATCGAAATCCCTTTATACTTTCCCTTCTTGGGTCCCGTCTTCTGGTTGACTAGTGCCTTGGGAACCTTCTTGTTCACAGGTAGTTTGCGACAACCCTTCATTTAGCGATATTGTATCTACTGAGCTGAACGGTGTAACTGCGCAACAGGAAGGATCCATGCGATGGGTGCGCGGCAACCAGTATTTATCCCTATTCTTGGGTTTTCGATTGATTGGCTTTGTCTTGCGTTTATGTGTCACACTTTCGTGCTGTTTTGCTCTCATTGTGCTATGTTTTAATACTTAAAATTTTATTATTTAAAAAAATTTACTATAAAATGTAGCTTTCTATTCGTTGAATATGATGTTGTATGTGTACTGTTTTGTTTTTACATGCCAGGCATAGACAGACAGACAGACAGCCTACTTCGATCATTATAATGAAAATAGTTGATATGAATATTGATAAAAAATCGAAGGTGCAAGCGGATATATCCCGAGTTGCAAGTATTGCCAACATTGACACGTTTATACATACGAACGGAGAGACAGACGGAGAGAGAGGAGATGCTTCCTTCTGCCTGTTAATATACACTTTTTATCCATTTTCAATGGGTTCAGGGTATAAAAGGAGTAGGTAATGTTATCGAAATGATTGATGATTAAAATTTGTATTGTGATTATTGATTATGATTTGCAATATTGAATTTCAAATAAAGTTTCAAGAACATGCGTTTAACTTAATCACGATTTAAGTTAACACATAAACGTTAAAATATAATTTCATAACATTCACTCACGAGTGTTAGCCATGTGTTGGTTGACACATCCAAACACCCGCACAAACAAAAAGCATTTGTGCAAAAAGGTCGTGCTTCCATTTTCATTACCATTTCCCCTGCCGCCGGCCCTGCCCCAATTCCCTTTGCTACGCTCAGCTGCGTATGTGTGTGTGTGTGGTTGTGCGTGTGTTTCCACAAGATTTAATTGCATTCTCATTGCCAGTGCGAGAGTCGTAATAGGATTCGAAGACGCAGCATCCTCGAGTGCCAACAAATGGCATACAAATTGTATTGTTATTTGCTTGAGCTTGCGCCTTGACTAAAAACCCCAACAACGCGTGCCCCACCACTCTAATTCCTTCTACCACCGCCTCGCGGCTGTTGAGCAGCTTAATTGTGTGGCAACTCATTAAAAGTAAAACGTTGCATTAAAACCAGAAGACATGCCACATCTAGTCAAGCTTCAACAAAGTATTTAGAAACACTCTGCTTTTACTCTGCTTCTCTAAGTATATTGCTATCTCTCTTTCACACTCTTACTCACTCTCTTAATACTGAGCTTCTTCTTGGTTAGCTGAAAGTCCTTGCCAGCTGCAGTGGTATTAAAAACAGGTTCATTAAATGAAAAAACCACTCCTTAAGTATGCACTAAAGCAACAATGCTTAACTATAAGATACCCTGCATTAATTGCCTAACCCATAACGAGGTATGAAAGATAACGACTTACCCAATAAGATACCCGCTTAGCTTGTTTCTTATTTGTACAGGGTATAACTGTATGTGAACCGAGTATTACATTAAGGTCTGAATAAATAATAAATGAGGCATGTACTTACATATATAAGGAAACTTGTTTGTGCAGAAAAACGTATTTTTGCAAAAAGTTTTTAAAAGCAAATACGCGTAAATGTTGGCTTAAATGTTGGACAGATTTTGATGGGTCAATTCTTCGTTTAGTCTTTGCATTCTCAACTAAAGTAAATAAGTTAAATCTACGTAAGCAATATAATTTTTTTTTATCCTCAGATTACTTTTCACTTTAATAAAGATTGCATGGCACGGATTAGCACAGATTATTCGTTGTTAAAACTTTAAGGGATTTGCTGCAAAAACTTTTTAAGTGCAAATGTCACAAAAAGTTTGTCAACAACTTGATGCGATTAACACGTTATTCATGTGGAATCTACATATATAACTATGCAGCTTCAAAAACTTTGTTTGGCAACGAAAATTCCGAAAGTTAACAAAACACAATAACCAAAACATATGTAGGAGAAATAATGTGGATGTGTTATACGTGCTGCATGCAACGTACGAGATCAAGGAGAATGCTGCTTACCCTTTGCATAGAGGCTGGGATTATAGGCCGGAAACTGAGACGATGGCATATTCAAAGCATGGTTATGCACCATTCCCATCGACATACGAGATACAGAGGAGCGCTACACATGAAAAAAATCAGGAAGATAGAGAAAAATCCGATAAGTAGAGTTAATAATCATTTGAATTGAAACGAACATCAATGAAGAAACATTATTAATTTGGTTAAAGGTTTGATGACTGTCTTACCTGATGCGTTGGAACTGCATCCATATCGACCAAGGGACAGGAGCTGCGATGTTGCTGTTGCTGAAACTTTGGCTGATAGGGCTCCAGCATGCGTATCTTGCCCCAGCGATTAAAGAAAAGCATTATTGCGCCAACCCAAAGCATAAGAACAAGTCCAACAATCAACACCTCCTCGGTGCGCACTATGATCTTGGGTCCTGCCAACAAAAAAAACAAAAAACAAAAAGAGGTAAAGAAAGGCAAATTGGTATTAAGTGCAGTTAAGTTCAATATGAATTAGTTTTTTCAACTGAATTTCAACTGGTCGCACGTACAAAGCATAAATATTTGAACTGAAGAGCCGCTTGGATTGGAATTCGTTTATCGTGCGGTTTGCACGCCGCATTCTGTCTCCCCATTTCGACCTTGGTATGGCAATTGGATTACAGTTAAGACCATAAACATTCAATTACACGCATCCTGCGTCTTGTTCTTCTGCCTTATGCGAGCATGTGTTGGCGCAACAAATCTTTTAGGATTTGCCTGCAAGCCGAACATGTGCCTCTGTTCCTGTTCCTGTTGTTGTTGTTGTTGCTTATGCCACACACAATTTATAACATTCTTTGAAAATGTACAACATTGAATGTACTTGTTCAGCTTTTATTATACTTTTCCTCCCTGCCGGCAAGAAGCGCCATGGATTTCAGTTGATGCTTCAATGTTATCTTACGTGATCTGGCAACACCTAGCTTGCTTTACTTAGCCCTTTGTGCCTTAGCATTTTACAGGGGATTTTTGAATGTTTAAGTGACAGCAAGACAACAAGTTTGCTTCAGGCGACGAGCTGCGCTAAAGCTATTTCTTCCCTTTAACAGCAAGTTAAACGCATATTTTGTAATTTACGATAACAAATTGAAAGAAAAACAACTAACTGAAACTAATCTGGGCAATTATTTTCAGCTCATTAATATAGTATATTGCGCTAATGATACATAATTAATCAGGATTAAGAAATGCTCGTTAATACAAAATATATATATGCTGGTATACTGTAACTACTCTAAAGTAATATATTATGTACGCATTGAAGGTTGAACCTTGAATATTTGCGTTGTATTTTTCTGCTTTTGTACTTTCTGTTTTGTTTTTGTGTGTTGCTGTGTTGCTGTGTTGCTGTACTAACCCGCATCGAGATTTGTGCCATTTTTGTTTGTTGTAACATCCTCCTTGCTGTTGGTTAGTTCAGCGATGTAATCCTCGGTTGTGCTGTTGCTGCCACGTGCGGCATTCGGTGACATGGCAGCTGTTTCCTCGACCTCCACGAGAAAGTTGGTGCCGCCCTTCCAGCCGGAACCCCATTCTGCAAAAAAAAAACGCGTTTTTATTGAGTTCATCAATATGGTGGCATGCACATGGTTCATGTGCCAATGTGGCAAAGCGACATATGGCATGTGGCATGTGGCACGTGGCATTTGCGTCATCTACTCACCTTCCGAGATGCCAGTCGCCTCCTCAGCGTACGCAGCCAGCTTGGCGACTGCAATTGGTTATTGAAACGAACAAAAAAAAAAGAAGACGTTAAAGGAGAACGAGATAAGTAGTATGTGCAATAAAGACAAACGAGCAACATAAAGCATGTGGCAAGATTGACTATTTGTGGCCACATTATTGGCTGCTTTCAATTGCGTTTACATTGGCCAGCAGCCAAAATGAATTGCGATTTGCCTCCAAAATGCCAAAAACTTTGATACAATTTGGTCAAACGTTGACATAGACATATACTTGGTTTCAATATAGAAACGCATTTTGAATTCGAGCACGAGAGCAACATTCGAATGCTGTGTCAACATTAACAAAGTTGTGCCTTATATGGTAATATATACACATATATATAAATATAAAATGACTTTTCTACGTGATTTAAAGCTTGATGTTTATCAACTTTTTTTTGGTTAAACAGATATCATAATAAATATGAATATACACTTGTTTCTGACCTTTGTTATATTTTGCTTTCATAATGCAAACAAATATTCGCGAACGCCTTCAAAAACTAATAACTTTCATTACCAAAATAGTTACTTATACAATTTATTTTACATTCACAAATATCAATCTTGGCACAATAAATAATAAATAGTTTATAAAACCAAAACACAACTTTTCACAAGTATTAATGAAGCTAAGTAAATACATATTATATAGAACGAGTAAGATGAACACTGAAAATCATTGTTTAGATTTTAATCAACTTATGAGGATCGTGAGTTAATAAATCCCTATTTGTACTCAATATTCTGTAGCACAGAAGCTATAAACTCAATTTAAATTTAATTCAAATGCAATTAAGTTGTTATCAATGGCAAACTTGGTGACTCGACTTGGTGCTGCTTGACGCTTGTCGCGTGAGCAAATTGGTAAAATAACCTTAATGGCTGGAGAGGGTGGAAAGCAGAAACCCGAAAGCCGAAAGCACACAGAATACAGAACGAAGCACGAAGCACTACATCAGCATTTTTAGTATGATGACCCCTTCCCTCCCCCCTCCACCAAAATCACGTGTGCAACTAGAAGTTTTGCATGCAACTAACTGCCTTCAGCAGCAAACCGTTCTTAACGCTGCCTGACGATGCTTTTGCTGTTAAAACTTGCAAAGTGCTTGTGTGAACGCAACACACACACTCACACACACACACACAGAAAGCATATATTGTTATTGTTGGTGTGTTATGAACGTTATTCACGAATATACGCAACTTAGGGCGTAACTTTTAGCACTTGTTAAGTGCATTAAAAGTTACAGCAACGAGTTTCTTGCCAGCCAAAGGACAAGATGCTCTATAGTGGTCAGGCGAGAGAGAGAGAGAGAGAGAGAGTGAGAGGGGAAGGAGGGAGGTGTGACATTACTTAATGCCCCTTTGTAATGATGATGATTTATGGGGCAACCACAGAAACCAAAATGCCATCAATTTACCAATTTCAAGAAGGTTCCATCTAAAAAAGAACTAATGCTTAACTTAAGTTGTTTCGTGTTTCTCAAGTATATACTACTTATATTTAATCTATTAAACTTCACCCAGAGTAAAAATAAATAAACTAGAAATGCAGTATTAATTTAGATGCTTACTCATGTACATATAAGGTATTGCATTTGCTAATCGGTTGAGTTTTGTGGTAGTTACTGCTATTTTACTACCAAATCTGGTGACTTTAGCTGTTTAAATGTTGGCAATACTTGCAACTAGGGATAAATCCGCTTGCACCTTCGATTTGTTATCAATATTCATATCAACTATTTTCATTATAATGATCGAAGTAGGCTGTCTGTCTGTCTGTCTGTCTGTCTATGCCTGGCATTAAAAACAAAACAGTACACATACAAACATCATATTCAACGAATAGAAAGCTAAATTTTATAGTAAAATAAATTTTAAGTATTAAAACATAGCACAATGAGAGCAAAATACCAGCGAAACCATCAAAATCGTTTAACACAGAAACGCAAGATAAAGCCAATCAATCGAAAACCCAAGAACAGGGATAAATACTGGTTGCCGCGCACCCATTCCGAGGATAACTTTCCCCACTTTCCTTCCTGTTGCCCAGTTACACCATTCAGCTCAGTAGAAACCATACCGATGATCTGCGAAGACTCGTTCGCAAATTACCTGTGAACAAGAGGGTCAACCACAAGGCGGGACCCAAGAAGGGAAAGTATAAAGGGGATTTCGATTCACACATGCATTATGTGATCAAATGGCATTCTACTCTAGTTTTAAAAACACACAAAAACCAGCTGCAAATAGAAAGCTTGTTCTATATATTTTAGGAACCTATGAATAAAGAAAGCTCGCGCTGGAGCTAATAACAAGAACAGCATAACAAAACCATAGGATTTTAGTTTTTATTGTTTTCGATAATTAATTTGAAACACATATAAGAAAAGTAATATAACAACTTGACCTGTCTATGGTATGCGAGAGCTTATGTTAGGAATTTTTTGGTATTTTTTCTCTATATTATATTTGCATTATTGTCAAAGTTATTCAAACTGTTTATATACAACTTATTTAAAACAATTATAATACAACGTGAAGCGGTTTTATAGCACACTTTTAATTGGTATAGAATACACATGAGTTGACCTTGATAGACAGCCCCCAGACGTAAAAGGCTCGATTATACTTTGCCCGTTTTTGTTGAGCATTTAATTTATTTATTTTCTTGCTGCTCATTAAGTTAATTTGGGTTAATTTGCTTAATCTACGCCCGAAAATGAGCTAATTAACATGCACAAATTGTGCGCAATTCCCGCAAGGCATCAACTGGGCACAAGATCATGGAAAGAGACTGGAAAGACAAAAAGACTAGACAAAAACACGAACGCACACACACACACACACACACATTGAGTTTATTTGGCTTGTTTCTTCGAAATGTTCTCTTATGAAATTCCCTGTAATTTATGAATGAAACTGAGCATTAAAATGCAAAGTGTAAGCAAAAAAAAAAGGAAAAGTAAAATAGAAAGAAGACAGCTAGCGGGAAGCAAAAGCAGCGTGGCACTTAAAGTGAAAATTTTGCTTAAAGGGTGAACCGGAAAGGAAGTGCAGGTAATCAGTGTGTGTGTGTGTGTGTGTGTGTGTGTGAGTCACCAAGGGTAAACCTGGCAATTAAATGCTCGTTAAGTCAAAGCCAGCACCAGCAGCAGCACCAGCAGGATGTGAGCTCCTTTCTAATTACTTAATGCAATTGCATTGCAGTCAGAAAAAGAAGAAAACAACTCTTAAACCAAATAAGTGGCTAACATTTAATGTGAGTGCAACTTAAAGATATCAAAAATATGTACAAATGTTCAGAACATACACATGAATAATAAACAGTTAATAGCGTAAAAAGTTCAAAACTTGAAAAACCCAAAACGGGTTTTTAAATTTAACACTTAAACACTTAATCTGACGAATGATCTAACTGCAACAAATACTTTGAATACCTTGTCCAAAGTTTTAAAACTAAGTTTGCACCGATATGGCTATACCGATTCAGCTTGCTTTGCTGATCAATAATATATATACTTTTAATAGTCGGATATGCTTACATGCGTTACACATTTGATGACAAAATGAATATGCACTTTTCAAGTGTATAAAAGTATTTAAATCCAGTACAAAGATGCCTGAAAGGAGAAGAAGGGAACCCAAATCGAAGGCAAACTCAAACAAAGTATTAAACACATATAACACGCCAACTAAATTGAAACACTTTTGCGAAAATACGAATGACACTTGAATATTAACTTGATAAACAAATATTGGTTAAAACACATTTGCCAGCTGTTGGGTTTCCACTGGTTTGTAACTTCCCACTTTTTCACTTATCTCTTCAATTAACACGTACTAGGGTACAGCCAGACACACAAATAGACAAACAGAGAGAAAGAGAGCTTGGCGTTTCAATTATGTGTGTAAGTGTGCCCGAGAGGACAGAACAAGCAAGAATTCATTGCCGTTTAATAATTCATAAATGAACAACACACACACACACATACATATGCAGACATATTGAATGAGAAAATAAAAACCAAATATTATTGATTTTCTATATTTTGAATTATTTTCTCACTCAAACAATCGCTTGTTTTAATGGCAGCCAGTTACTTATTAAATCATGCAACCAAATAACACACGCAGTCACACACACACACACACACACACACACATACATATACAAAATACACACACGCCAATGCTTTCATCTCATGTGTTGTTAATTCAACGTGACACATGCAAAAACTACATTTGTGAAAAGAAGAAAAAACAACAAATAAGCCGATTATGAAATACACTTGGAAAATCCTTACAGCTATTGAGCAGAACACAACTGAACAGAATATATGCAACCATATGAGAAAAATAAATAAGCCAAAGTCAAGTTTAAAGGAATTGACTTTTAGTTTGTTAAAACATTGTGCTTGACTTAAAACAATAAACATGAATAAACAATATCGATTGTTTTGCATAATATACAATTGAATTGTGCTAAGGTATAAGACTAAAAAAAAACTTCAAGTAGTTAGACAACGTTATTTAAATTATTTGAGAAGCAATGTCAATCAATTTTTATTTGTAGTATTGATAAAAGTGAAGCAATGTGAAAGCCCTTTAACATGCCGTTTCCCTTCTTAGAAATGTATAAATTACGATCATAAATAAGTTTGACTGTACATAAACTACTTACTTTAAGATTTATGTTCGACTTTGATTTGCATTTAGATCTTCAAGTCAGGTGAATAAGTACAATGTGTTTGCAATCCTACTACTACTACTTTGATCTATCTTTAACTTTCTGCTTAAACTTAGTGTACAAAAAGTGTTGCATAGCCGAAAGGCGTCGGATTTCTTTTTGTGCGTTTCATTTTAATGGATAAATGCCACCCGCAACGCAAAGCAACGCAAAGCAAAGCAACGCAGTAGCCATGTCTAAGAGCTGCTGCTACGTTAGCCACGTCGAATGGACCACATAAAACGCAAAGTGCCTGTTGGCTGTAAGTGGTCACCAGGGGGAAAGTGAAGAAACTGCAGACAGATTAAGATTGAGAGAATGAGAATTTGACTGCTTGATTTAAGTTGTACTATATTGAATTCACTTGCTGCAAGCACAACTGTACGCAGAACTGAATTCACTTAAGCTGAGTTGGCGGCTTTTTGCCACCTGGTCAAGATGAAGTGGGCAAATCCCAAAGGTTGGCCAGTTGCCACACTTGACTCTCCTTGACTTGTTGCAAGCAGCGAGCGTTTTTGCTATCGAACAAGTGGTTTTTACAAAAGGACCAAATTAACATTTAAATAGCCGCCGTTCCGCGTGCCACATGCTTACGAGCAACTTATGTGTGCCACATGTGTGAACGCGATTTGCTGCGATTTTGATGCTGATGTAGCTTGGCATTTCCCAATGCGGAAATACCAAACGGAAATACCGTTAAGAAGTGCGCGATATTGAAGCGCCCCGTCGTCTTGGCAGCCAACTTGCCAGACCACGACCAGGAATGGCCCGACGGATCAACAAGTGGACAAATTCAAAAAAGGACACAGCGACACGACGTTTAGGCGACATTCTAACTACCTACCTGAACTGCAAACTGCATCGTTTATGGCCAAATGGACCCTATGGGCTGGCTAACAAAATGCATTTCATAAACACACACACACACACACATACAGACATAAAGTTGTATAGTTCTAAAGCATTTGTTATCGTTTGTTATCTTCTCTTTTTTTCAGGAAGTGCGCTAAAAAAATCGACAGGAAAAAATATGAAAACAATCACTGAATTGTGTCCAGATGTGCTTCAATATTTAAGTTGAGTGTTTCTCTCACTCACTCTCTCTCTCTCTCACACTATCTTTCTCGCTTACTTTCCTCTTTCATCAAGCGAACCCTCTTGAAAAAATGCATTTGTCCTTGTCCAGTTGTTCTACGCACTTGTGAGCAAAATTAGACAATAAAAAAAAAGATACAAGGAAAGTTGCATACGAGAATCACGAAACATATTTGTTTGTGTTATTTGGTGTATTTGGTTGTCATTTGCATTGACTCTTTTGTTATTGTTTTTTGACCATTTGAGCATGTCGGACACGTTTCGGATTGAATCAAGTTGCCTTCTTTACATTGCTGAACGGTTGAATTCATTTCGATTGTACCTCGCATAATAACTGCAAAAGGGTATATCCAGTTAAATAAGTACGAATGGTATTTTGACCAGACTTTTTTATTGAACGAAAGCAAAATGTATATATTTCAAGCCTTTTTGTCTTTTCATTTTTCTACAGGGTATATGCATTCCTCTTCGAATGTTTGTTCGCTTCATCACATTGCAAGTCTTGTATATGTTTTACTGGACTAGTTCTATTCAAGATCCTTATGGGTTACTTTATGCCACGTTTGAGCTTGTGTCAATGGTATTTCAATTGTTTGGTTTGCTTCAAGGTTGTGCATGTGTTCAATGCAAAGACTTAAAGGACCTTCGGTTGGTACTCTCATATTGGGGTGCACACAGATAAGAACTTGTGCGTCAATTAACCTTATGTGCAACTTTTGCATTTCGTTTGAAATTCATGGCGTTACTTATTGACAGGGAATAACGAAAGGAGAGCGAGTTGAAAAGTGTGTCAACTTTTTAAGAATGCAGGCTATAGTCGAGTAAGCTTGACTAAGAGATACCCTAAACCATAGATGGTTAATGACTAAACTACAATCTTCCATATCTCCGGTGTTTATCAACCAAAAAGTGGATGAGGATTTATCGGTAAGACAAAGCCAAGGACTTTGGCGAGCATATGATTCTACTCTGGAGTATCTAGCTCTCTCGACACGGACGGACATGCCCATATCGACTCGGCTGTTGACGCTGATCAAGAAAGCGATACGAAATTGTTTTCTGTTAGCTTCAATTTCTTTCAAAGTAACAATAGTTGAGAAAAAAATATAGATTTTAATTCAACATCAATTGCTTGCTCTGCTTTTGTCCCTGTAGCCCGACGAAATTCACTTTAGTTCAAGTCACGTAACGTAAACGTAACTAAACAAGCAAAATTGAAAATTGGCAACGCATCTGCAACTGCAGTTGAGCGAGATGGGGTATGTGGCAGGATACATTGATGATGTTTGGCCAACGTGTCCTGTCCCGAGATAAGTTAAAGCATTTGTTAAATCCGGGTCCGGTCCGGTCCGGTCCGATCCGGTCCAGTCTGGCATCCGGTATTTCTTTTAAAGCACTCGCAGATAAACAGCAGAGAACGAAAAAAAAAACCCCGAGCTGAATTCCATTTGGGATTTGGAAAATTGTCAACTACACACACACACATAGACGGCTTTGTAGTTGACCATAAACTTGCAAATGTTGTGAGAATTGTTGCTGATGTTTTGTTTTTGTTCGCTGGTTCGGGTTTTGGGGGGAAATTCCAGTTGGCCCGTGCGAAAAACTGAGGACCTTGGTTCACGATTGCGTGTGAAAATGCAACGTTCCAGCAACGTTTCCTGCCGATAGTCAAATGAGCCCAGCAAGAGGTCAAAAATGTCGCAGTCGCCCAACCTTTTGACACTAGCCGAGCCAAATAAATGGGCTGTACACAAAACATCAGCGAGTGTGGGAAATGTAACGCCTTAACCCTTCACCTTCGACACCCTTTATCGTCTTTCACACAAGAAGCAGTTTCGACGTGGTCTGATGTGTGTTTTGATTCGTCTTATAACCATAGATAAGTATTTCCCATCACTATTTACCCAGAGAGCTGGATTCTCCAAACAGATTTACCAAACATTATTTATTGCTTTCCAAGTTGCAATGGGAAATACATAAAGGTTTACGTTCTTTTTAAGGTTTTTCGTGACTCCAAAATTAATTTCCAAAAGTTTCCAAAAACCTTAAGCAGGGTAAATCCTATTGACTGTTTACAGTATCTGTTCCAGAAATTTCTAGACCGAACTTTTATGTGTGCTTCAGCTACTTTTGTCTCTTTCTGTTTTAGCTTTTGGACTTCTTTCGCAATTTAAGTTAGGAATTGATCTAGATATTTTTCATTCCTCATATTTTAATAATTTATTCAAAACATAACTAAAGTTAGATTTTGCTTAAGATAAAAACTTAAGCTTGTCCAATACCCTTTTCTAAGATAAAGTCGCAGAGATTATGAAATAGAAATTGTACATTTTTATTAGGGTCAAGTTGTATAATCAGGTAAGATGAAAGTCGTTAGTCCAAATGAAATTTTAGATGTATGAACATTGTGTTCATCAATTCAATGAAAAAGGATAGGATACAAATGTGAATAAATGAAAATAAGTTAAAATGGGTGGTTTAGATAACGCGTGATTGGGGTGCTACGTCCACTGGACTCGAAAATCAATAGAATCGATAACTGAAAATCGATAAATCCACATATTCCGACCCCAGCCTCCTCACCCATTTGATTCAATTGATTAGCAACAAGAGCAGCAGCGATTCAAGAACATTTGTATTGGTTATTGGGCAGCCTTGAAAAACAACAGAACGAGCAGAAAAGCAGAAGAGCAGAACAGCGGGAGGCGCAGTCATAAGTAGTTATGGCCAAGAACGTTTGCGATTCCATTCAGAAATTTCATGTGAAATAAGCAAAAACTCTCAATAAATGTTACAAACTTCTCAACAAAGTGAGTCTGTGATCGAATCGCGCATCTGTTCCGTTTGTATTGTGTGTTTAGTTCTGTTCTGTGCTGTTGTTCGGCAGGAAAGATGTCCACCTATTGTCCCGGCACCTCTGCACCTTGTGCATGCATCCGCTGTCCGGCGTCAACGGCGTTTGCACAACAATGGGCCACAACAATCGCAATGGGCCAAGGTTGGGCGAAGCCACAGCGCCGCACACAAGAATTCAAATCGAAATCGAGAGAGCACAAGGTATGGTATGGTATCTGCATACATAGTATCTAGCTAGGTAATTGGTAATACAGAGAGGATGGAGTAGGAAAAAAAAAAGAAAAAGGGTTGTCAACAAATAAAAGAAATTGCCAACAAATGGCGAGTTTTTGATTTGAACATACAACTTGCCTGAAAATCCAAGATTGAGTTATTGAAAATCCATCAGTACAAATCCGATGGACAATCAAGGACGACGCTAAGCAGGTAACAAATATGCGCGATAGCACAAATACGCACACGTGCACAGAGGGTCGGGCTTTCTCTGGTCTGCTGCTCGAGCGGCCATAAAACAAATTTCCACGCAGGCGGATTAGCCAATTGTAGCCAGGTACATTAAATGCGATAGCGCAAAACCAATATATCAAACATAATTCCTGGAAAATTCGCGACTAACTACCTGAGTTTAAAGCTGCCCAAGGCGCAGCTATATAAGAGGCAGCTAACAGGCGTTTAGGCCAAACAGTGATAACCAAACCATTGAAGTGAACACACACACAAACGCTCCACTTTGAACATAGTTTAACTTTGCATAGTTATAGTATTTGATTAGAAATGGGTTGTTGTACGAGCAATATAAAAATGGATATGAATCACAGTTTGGATGGCAGCGTTTATGCATCAAAGCGGAGTCGCAGTAGCAGCAGCAGTTGCAGCAGCAACAACAACAAAAGCAACAGTAACACAAGCAGTGGATTGGGCAGCAGTGAATGCAGCACGCCACGTCGCAATCGCAGCATTTGGAGTCGCAGCCAAACGCGTCCCATATGCGATGATTTTGCCGAGCAACCAATGTCGGTTGCTTCCGGGACAGCAACGATTGCAACGGAATTGGAACGCTCCTACGGCTATCATACATGCAGCAGTGCTGCCTCCACGCCCACCAAAAAACAATTGCGACGCACCCAGGACATGGAAATGGCCAATCGAAGCAGCAGCAATCGAAGCAGCGGCAGTGGCAGCGGCAGCATCAATAACAATGATGATGAGAACGAAGGCCATTGCGAATTGTCTTCCGCTGTTGGCAACCTGGAATGGGAGATGTACATGATGCAGCATGCACAGCGCATCATGCCAAAGACCTCGTCGCCAATAGGTCAGCGACGCGATGCAACTTTTGAACTGAACTCACGCTCGTATCATAAGTGGCGCAACTATTTACAAAGCACACCCGTCCACATGCTGCACAATGTCAGCCATATACCGGAAGCAATAGCTGGTCACTTTTGTCCCATCGATTTTCCCGCCTTTAGCGACCTCGAGGAGATGGAGAGTGCGGCCAAGCGTTTCAAAATCGATACAAATCTTTCACAATGTACTGGCCATAAGCCAATCCAGCAGCATCTAACGCATACAATAAGCACAGATCTGTAATGAGAGCGGCAAGGGCGGGAGGGAGAGAGGAACACACAACAAATCGCAACAACTGGACAGGCTCCGGTCGGATCGGAGTTGCAGAACACAGTTGGATACGAATCTTCTGGATTGACTGCTGGCTGCTGGCAACAGGTTGTCAGTCAGTCAATCAATCAGTTACACACTGCTCGATTGTTGTTGGCATATAAGAGTCAATCGTCAATCAACAGTTTGGAAACAGATGCAAATTCATCAGGCATCATTTTCCTGTATGTTTATACATATATAAACATTGTATTAACAATTGCCTAGCAAATGTACAACATACCTTTCCTTTTTTTTATGCTTAGCCTTAAGATGCGAAAATCCTTCCTTTTTTTTGTAATTTAAAATCAAATTTTAATCAATGACGAATTTATTAAATTATATTTAATAATTAACCATTTAATAATAACTATAAAAAACACATTTACTTTTTGACTTTTCAATTAAAAATGTAATAAAAGTCCTGCCAAAGTCAGGACATACATTCAAGCCAGGCACTTTGTGGGTTTTCGTAATTAGTCGAAAGCAAACACAGCGGCTGCAGCAACTAGCCAGGCAGGCATAAATGCATTAAGGCAACAGCTATGGTTGCGACGTGTATTTGGATATAAGCTTCATGAAGTTCTTGGACATTCTGTCTTGGCCAAAAAAATTGCAAACAACCATACAACAAAATGTTAACTTTATCAAAAATTTGTCTCAAACTTATCTTCATCTGAGATAGTTTAAATTTTTACCTTGATTTATGATTCAGGTTCATTATTTTTTCATTTGGTATTTTCTTTAATCCGTCTGTTAGTATTTTGTCAGCTTTCTGTTTTGAACATTTTTCTTTAGTCCTCTTTTTATATGCATTTTCATTCGTTCTGGTCCTAAATCTCTACTTATTGTGTTTACTGCAGCTCTTAAATCTTATTTCCGACTCTCTGTTTCTCCTTTTCGCTTTCCTTATATTTCTGTCACTCCAAACTTTTTTTGTGGAAGGATCTTACCCTTTTACAAATACAACTTCAATTCTACTTTGGCAGTTGTACATTTTATATTTGTTGAATGGCAAACAATTAAATTATTCACGATTTACAACACCATTGTTACATTGTAGCTGAAACAATTCAAGTTGTAACTTTGAACTTCAAATAAGCAATTTACTGCATTGGATTGTGTGTTGCCACAACTTCAATTCCAATTTCAATTTCAATTTCGATTCCAATTTTATGATTTTGTTGCAACTAAAAGCCAAAGCTAAAACTAGCTGGTTTAAATTAGCTGAAAGTGGCAACTAAAAGCCAAAGCTAAAACTAGCTGGTTTAAATTAGCTGAAAGTGGTAATTTACGTGACCGCAAGCTGACCAATGCCAAAAATCAATGCGAATTATAGATAATAGCGAATTATATTAATGTCAAAAAGACATTAAAGGCAGCGCAAAAACAATACCGACCACAGTGCGTATTCGCAATGTTCACATTAACAACATTATAATTTCCGCATAAATGTGCAAAAGTAATAAATTTTACAAATTTCAATTTCAATTAAATTTAATGCAAATTCGTTAGTGAACGTAAAGTTATTGTTAGTGTTATTGCTAATATCCATTTACAATTATCATTCATGTTTCTCAGACCTTTTAGTTGAAAGTTTCTTAGATTTTGAATAGCTTGAAGTACGCGTGGTATACGAGAATGTAAACTGTCATTTTAAATCTGAAGACTCATATAGTCTCGCAGAACGAAGAGTTCATAAGCGGATCGATTTGCCTGTTGATTGGCTGATCAAGATTATATATACTTTATGTCGGATCGGAGATGCTTCCCTATGGCATGTTACATACATTTGCTCAAGATCTTCACACCTTATTTTACTCATTTTATGGTTTAGAAGTTAATGAAGTTACTAAACCTCTAACAAGTACATTCAATAGTTAAGGCAGTAAAAGAAGTTTCGTTCGTTCGTTGCTGCTTAATCAACAAACGTTTATTAGACGTTAATTATTAGCCATATTATTTTATTGTTATTTATTATACATTTTCCTTTGAACCCAGTTCAGTTGCTTTTGCGTGAAAGAGTATTAAACAACTTAACAAATTCTAAATAAATTATTAATTCCTCAAACATTTGTAGAAACAAAAGAAACTTCAGTTCCATCAAAGCTAAACGTTATATTGCTATGAAATCTTTAAATCTTTCCATCCATGTTATAACAATAAAATAAACCAACAGTTTGACCAGCTAAAGGCTGAATAAGGCCACAATGCAGAATATTTAAACTATATTTATATTTATGTTTATGGTAATGGTCCCATACACATATGTATGTATGTCGTGACAATAGTTATTAAAATCGCTGCGGGTTCATCAAAGTTTGCTAACAAACGTTGAACATATGTATGTTCGTTTAAAATGTTATTTAAAGCAATTAATATTGATTTTGGTCATTTCGAAGCCATCAACATGGCCGTTAGCCATGTGAAGTGTCTCGGGGCCAATTGCCAAGACCAAGAACAAGACCTAGACCAGGTAGCGTCGGTTAGGTTGGCTTCTTGGCCTCATCATTGTCATCGACAAAATTGTTAATGTCAGGGAGGGGTTAATTCTGATTGATGGACGGACGGACGGGCTCTCTCTTTGCCTTGGTTGTTGCCAATTTAATAATTGACATTCTAGGCAAGAGCTGAGTATAGTCTGGGGCACAAGCCCCAACCCCTGCAACAAGTGCAACCCTGACATTGCAAGCATTTGCATTATTGATATGTTGCTGCCACAATATCGTGACTGTGTTAGCGATTATTTAGCAATTGTTCAATCAGTTAGTCAGGCAGACCAGTCATGTCTGTCCGGTTGTCAGTGCAAATGCCACAAGTACAATTACCTGTGCCCCGTGCACAGGTGGCCAAGTTGCGTATTGAGGTTGCACCATGGGGTCAACTACAAAATTTCAATCGCGTGGGCGGTGTGCGTACACTGAGGGAACGTAATGACAGCGTTTAAAAAATCGATTAATATATACGCATTTCTATTTGAAACATTACACTTGACAGCACGGACCTTGTCATTTCATCCAAACTGAAAAGTTTAGAGTAATCAAACTATATATCAAGCAATACAGACACAAAAAAAATCTGTACTCCATGTACATAGCCTCAAAAAACCAATAGTGACACGGGCATTCTCGAAAACGTGACCTTATGGAAAGAAGCAGATCTCGGGTTTGGAATAAACAACCCCAATAACATTTAGTAAACTGTAAAAAGTCTGATGCCCAGATTAGAAAATTTGTTTTACTGGTGTTATAATAAAATTCTCTCTCTCTCTATAGCCAATTAAAAAAAAAAGCCCAAACCTTCGCTTAGTCTCTTATATGTTTTGCGAGTCGTTGAATCCGCATTACTTACTTTCCATTAGATAATCTAAGTAACCTCAAAAACCAAGTACGCGTTTGCCTTACCTGATCTGATGGAGAGAAACAGAAACAGAAACAGATCGCAGATTCGTAAAAACATATGGAAAACTAAGTGAGACACCCCAATACTTTTTATCTTGTGTGTCTGTGCTATGGGAATTTCACATTTATCAAAAATTGGTTAAGATAATAATAAAAAATTAAGTAAAACATTTTGATTTTTGTTCATGTTTTAATATTTAAAACATTACATAGATAACTCTTAAGAAAAAAAGTTATTGTTCTTTTTCGTGGTTTATAATCTCTTTAGCTTACAACAACTTTGCCCCAGTTGTTTGCAGTGCATTCGTACATATTCGTGTCTAAGTGCACACGACCGGACCACGCCCACTGACCAACCACTTTATTCTCCTTGTACCCGGTCATATTGCAGCACATCTGCACCTGTGACGCAGGTGGCGGACAAAAAGTTTTCGTTAAGACTCGCCTTGAGCCTTGATTATTGCAAAACTTTTTCCCTGTGTCCACTCTCAACGGTTGTTGTTGTTAGTTATTTGGCGTGCTGTTGGTGTAGGGGAGGGGAGGGGGGGAAGGAAAGGGGAGGGGTGCGAGAGTGGTGCTAATAATATGAAATAATTTGCAGATTGCGAAATGGAAAGGACGCACAATTTAACAATTTTATGTGCAGACGGTGCAAGTTTCTTTCTGTTGCAAATGGTTTATGCGAATGTGTGGATAAAAGTTTTGCAATATATCTATATGTATGTGTGTGTTGGCACACGCACATTCTGTATAAAAATGATATAGAATTATTAACTTTTATAGTAACAAATAAATAGAGCGATAAAAAACGACAACAAACATTGCCCCAAGGCTCGAGTGCTCTTATATGTAGTTGTTTGAGGGTAAAGAGAAAGGAAGAAGGGTAGAGCGTGATTTGGGCTCCAGGGGCAGTTAGATTTATGCTACGTGGGGGGATAAAACAGAAAAAAAAAGTAAAGGTCCCACATAGCCCTTGTGCCCCGTAATAAATAGTAAATCGAGCTATTTTCTATGGAATTTATGCGAAAAATGTGTCAAAATAAATTGGAAGCAAAATGTTGAAAATGCGACAGCCTATGTAGTATATATATATATATATATATATACGTGTATATATGAAAATGAATTCATTCGTGTCATGTCCTTTGATATTACTTATGCAAAATTTCATAAATACAAAAAAAATATACAAAAATTTATGCAATGAATGAATTTAAGTAAAAAATATGCCACTCATTAAATAAAAATAAATTAATTCCTTTAATTATGTGTTAAGCCAGAAAATGAAAGCGGAATTTGTAAGGTTCAAAAGATGAAAGAAATTTAAATTGAATGGCCCTTGCCCATGGTTTGATTTTAAGATATGAACTTAAAGTTAATGTATAACAAAGTAATTAGCCTGACATTTAACAATAAATAGTTCATAGATTGCTTGATTGTAGTGTTTTAGTTAAATAAGTGATATCAAACAGACATAAGTCAAATCCATACATGGCACATTGGCTGATTCAGCTGAAATAGTTTGGTAAATGGACACCTACATAATAAATTCTGTATTGAAGAGCATGAACTTGTTCTGTTTCTGTGTGTTGGCTAGGTCAGGAAGTTTGTGTGTTCGGGGCAAACAATCTATTAGCCCTGGCCATGCATAATTCAAGCACTTAAATGCTTGCTCGCGGCCAAAACAAAAAGGAACATGCCGAAACAAAAAATGTAGGGATAGTAAAAGTGTTGCTCTTGTTGCGACACTTCAACAGACAATGTGGCGGAGGGTTGAGAGTTGAGGATTTTGAAAATTGGTATGTATTTGGGGATGAAATATGGTGGCTTAAGCCAAGCCAAGACAATCAATTAAGCCCGACCAAAAGAAAAGTAGAGCATTGTTGGCATTGAGCCTGAGGCGGATCAGTAAACTGAATTGTCTCGCATTTCGAATATATATATATATATATATAGTATACGAGTATGTAGGATATATATTATACTTAAGCAGCTCTAATTACTAAATGCAACACTTGAGATGGCACAATGATGAGTGTGCTCTTTGGCTCTAAAGGACTTAGGTTTCGTTAAATCCCACTTGAATCTGTCGCGTGCTCATCGCGTTTGTGTGATTCCTTTCCTTTCTAGCCGAGATTAGGGCTGGCCCAATGATAACCGCAGCTATGGCCAAAGCCATAGATTAACTAGTCAGCCCACACGTATCTTTGTCTCAATGTGTGTGTGTGTGTTTGTGTGGTTTATAGCACTTGGTATTTTATGGAAAAACGTCGCAGGGATTCAGTTTTATTCGCTTTCATCGCAAAGGCGTTGGACTTGAAATCCAAGGCTGGATTATGCCTCATGTTGCGGTTTTATATGCAGCTGTGTGTGTTGCCTCTTTTTCTCTCCCTATTCTCTCTCTCTCTCTCTCTGTGTCATTCTACCTCTCAGCCATCACAAAGCCATTTAGCACTCGTGATGAATTTATGGCCCATCTTAAATCCATGTTCCCATTTCGACCCGCCCCGAATACCAAGTTCGTTCTGCTCATGCAATTTCAGACTCCATTTAAAACAACAAAAAGAACAGCAAAAAAAAAAAAATGGCTGAACAAAGCCAAAAACGTAGCCCTGGAATTTGATGCGTGTAAACAATAACTGGAACTTAAGGAGGGGAAGTGGTTTTTGCAGACGTGTTCCTACGTTGATTGGAGGACCCAAAGCGAGAGCCAAACAAACCGAAACCGAAACGTTCTGTGTTTAATCTAATTCAATTATGAAAAACACACAAAAAAAAAACACTAATAGGCTAAAATAAGTTAAGTAAATATCACTGAGAGAAAGAAACCCTTCGCTGATATGGTTGAAGCAATATTATTTAGTTCGTTCACTTTGAACGTTTAGTTTGTTCAAAAGATTATGAACTTTTAGTTCAATCAAATTAATTTTGAATGATAAACTTAGTAAAATTAGCGACATAAAATGAATGCTAAAAAGAGTCTTTGAATTTATTAGCAAATAAAATTATTATCGTTTCACACACTTTTTTTGCACAGTGTAATCTATTGGTGTGTTGTTGTTGTTAGATGTAAGCGAGTCTGTCAAAATCACATTATATGCTGTTAACTTTAGCCAGTTTTTTTCTCTTTCTCAATTGGATTCTTTTTTGGTTTGTTTTGGTTTCGTTTGTTTGTCAGCGCGCAAATTGATTGATTGCTATTGATGCGTGCAGCAGTTGTCCTTAACCCTGAAAATACACACACACACGAGGGCACAAAAGGGACAAAAACAAACAAGCATCACGAGTATACTCTAACCACATACATATACCAGTTTATTATGACGACGCTTTTGGCTTTTTTTCTCTATCAGTATTTGTGCTTTCCCAAATTGTGGATAGATGCCAAAAGATTTCAGGCTCGTGTGTGTGTGTGTGTGAGCACTATTAACTTTTGCTTACAGTTGACTCCGCTCTGTAAACTTTGTTATCAAGTTCCACTTATCATTATTAAAAGGACGGACAGTATGAGCTGAGTTCATAACTTTCACAAGAGCAATGGCAATGATCGAATGAGAATTCGAAAAGTTAAAGTAGCTTTAGGCTTTTGACTTCGTAAAAAAAAGTTTAAACTGCTTGGGCAACATAGTATGAAGTATTAAAAATAAAATATTTACAAGTTCAAGTCTCACTCTTGAATCTTATTTGTAATATAACTTTTTCAGATTGGATTTCAGTTTCAAATCGTCGCCAATCTGTTAAGATTAACGTACATGCTCTTTAACTTTGCTGACTTAACCAAAACATTTCGTTCCCCTTGGGTGAAACTCTCTCACACATCAACGTGTGTATGTGTGTGTGTGTGTCTGTGTGTACCTGTACCTAAGAACATAAAACTTTGATTTTACACACCTTATCGCAATTCACCTGTGGCCTCAACAAAAAATACGGCAAACCAAACATTCACATTTAAATGTGATAAACTTCAAAAGTATCCTATAAGTAGCTATTTGGTTAAGTTGGGAATTTAATTCGAAAATATAAGCTACATTCTATAAAATAATATCCAATATATATATAATATTTGCTTTATTTGCTGATGCTTTTTAAATACGAATATATACTACATAAGTACAAAAGATTGTTGAAATTTTGTTTTGTGGTTACAGGGCGTTCAGAGCATTGAAACTTGGTAAATTTGTTTTGTCAGCTTAGTGCCTTAGGAACCTTTTGTGGCCTGGCCAACAAAGGACACACTCATCACACACACACACACACACACACACACAGGTGGTACATGGATAGATATAGTGTCAACGGTTTTGAGGCCGCTAGAAAAAATTTAGCGCATCAATAAAATCGAATATTGCAAAGTCTTGTTTTTTTTGAAAGAAAGGGTTAAGAGAGGGAGATTCGTTTTCCCGGAACGTCAGCAGGCAATTGAAGCGTTTTTTATGCACTTTTTTGACAGCCGTCGGAGAGAGAGGGGGCTTGAACGGGTCGTTGGGTGAAGTAGTTAAGGGTTAAGCGACTTTAAAATGAACTCGTACATAATAATAAACAATTTTCATGACCTGTTTATGGCGTCTACATATGTTGGCCTGGTCTGGCCCAGCCATGGCCATAAACCAACAACAAACCAACCAACGTAACAGCAGTTATAAACGCTTTTAGATGCTGACGCGCCATTTCGTTCCATTCCATAGCATTCCAAAACAATTCCATTGCGTTGCGTACAACTAAATGAAATTGCATTAGCGGGAACTAGTGATGGGCGATGTCTAAAAATGAAACATAAAGCGCACGTAGAAACTGAGCGGGAGATAGTCAGCTGGAGCGGTTAAGCGTATATAAAAACATAAACAAGTAAGAAGACTCTGTTTTAAGTGCCGTTTCAAAGTTTTGAGATGCTTCCTTCTGCCTGTTACATACTTTTGCACTAAACCATTATACCCTTTTTACCCATTTTTAATGTGTTAAGGGGTATGAAAATTGTATGAAATGTTTAATATTTATTTTAAGCTTTAATATTGCAAAACACTTCATATAGATATACTTTACATATATATACATTGATTGGAATCTTATTGGCGTTTTGGTCTGATCATCATTTGTACAAATTTGATTGGGTCTTGATTGTGCCATATAATTGTGCGAATTTCTTTTTCTGCATTGTTCACATGTAATCCATTTAAATTACTAAAATTGTAAAAAAAAGGAGAGAGATAGCAATGAATTAACTTGGCTGAAAATAGTAAAATAATATATTTTGCGTGAATTACCAATAAAAACAACGGTAGAACCACCAACCAGATTTAAAGTCGGCGGCACAATTTCCGTAATATGTATCATTATCGCGATCTTTTGTTGAAAACTTATCGTTTTTATGGTACTTCAAAGCATCATCATCATTTCCAGAAAAATCTCCAAGCTGTTTTAATTCATACGACTCTGCCTCGTCGCCAATAAGAAAGTGACTGTATTTGACATGGGTAGTTTTACCTTTTAGGTAGTGAAGATGTATATACAATTCGTGGGGCTCAAATTGTGTCAGCAAGTGAAGTTTCTCCAGTCCCAAAAAGAACTCTCCACGCAAATCTCCAAAGCCTGCCTTATACTCATCCCAATTTCGATTAAAGTCCACACTTCCATCAATTCTTCGTTGAATTACAGTCCAACCAGAAGAACCTGCCATTGTGGAGTCACAGGGAGCAGAGAATGTCCCAAAGTTGGGCAAACTCAACAAATGCACATCGGTCGATTTACTCAAACAGTTTGAAGAGATAGAACTTGACTGCAATTTTGACTGCAATTCTGAGTACTTCGACTGAAGGTCGTCCATTTTAGCAGCCATTTCTTTAACATTAGCACTGTGTTCCGATGTGAGCTTAGTTATTTGATCATCTTTCTGTGTGAGAGTGGTATCCAGTTTCACCCCTAGATCCTGAATAATAGTTTGTAATTGTCCAAGCTTTTCATCAATTGAGCCGCACTGCTTGGATGGAGAGATACCTTGTTGATTTAGAATACTAACCGAATCGCTCGTCGATCCAAATCCTGCCTTTAGTGTTAAAATTAAAAATATAATTATGGAAAGCCTTTGATGCACACTCATCTTAAATTATTAATTCGCGACTCAATATGTGTTCGTTGCACAGCTAAACAAATTTTGCACTAACTGAAACGGATTTCGCACCGACAGTAGAAGCCTCATCTTTGAGAATTGTTTGCGATTAATCAACATTGAACTCTGACCGATCCAGCACATTGGTTTTTTCCCAGTTTCTTCTTATATAATAGAGATAAGTGAATGGGTTGCGATCGCCTTAAAATAACAGCTTATTCCGGGTAGCGTTTGGCGCTTGAGCTTTTTGGCTTGTGAAAGGTTATCAGAAGTTCTGACATCAGATTCAAATGCTAGAAATGTTGAGAGCTTGCTTTGTTGAATTGACGCAGAACGATTTAATACAAGTATTGTGTTAAACTGACGGACAGACGGACGGACAGACGGACATGGCTATATCGACTCGGCTGTTGATGCTGATCCAGAATATATATATACTTTATGGGGTCGGCGATGCTTCCTTCTGCCTGTTACATACTTTTGCACAAAACCATTATACCCTTTTTCCCATTTTTAATGGGATCAGGGTATAAAAATTGGATTTTGTACATATATTATCTCATTAAAACCGAGGAAGCTAAAAGTCTTTAAGCAACAATAAATTCTTTTTTTGTTGTCCGATTAACAGTTTATGTTAGGTGTTATGTACGTGTGTTAGCTCAATGTTTCTCTTTCTTTATTTCGCTTAACAGAATGAATTAATATTCGAATTTGATTATTATTTAAGATTATTGTTTGTTGATTTCAGTGATTTAAGCAACCCTTGCACTTTTTAAGTGTGTTAACTACCGGATCGATAAAAAGCTTTAATTAATATCTTAAGTATTTTTTTTTACTTTTTCGCTAAGGGATGGTATCGATATAATTAACATTATTATGTCGGTGCATAAATAGCTCATTAATAATAATAAGTTTTAAAGAAATAGTATAGGGCCTTATAAACACCAATTCTGATAAGAGGCTCGATAAAAATTAGACATAGCTAAGTTTCAACTCATTTGCATTGCCAATAAAAGAGAGATAGAGAGAGTAAGAGAGAGAGAGAGAGAGAGAGAGAGAGAATTCGAAATTGAGTCAAAGGCGGCGCTGTTGCGGTTATTTGTTGTTGTTGCTATATTTGCGAGTTCTGAGTTCAGTTGGGATGCGAACCAAATTAAACCAAAAGTGGACAGTGCCACCTGTTGTTGTCTTTGTTGTTGCTGCAGCGTTTGTCGCGTCATGCCATTGTTTGCTGTTACACACACACACACATAAGCCTCGACAAAACAGACAAACCCACCCACAATAAAAGTGCACTTTAATTGAAAAACTTTTGCAGCCGTGCAAAACATTGCGACGTGGTCGACAAGGCGAGATAAGTAGTTGTCAGTTGACAGAGAAAAGAGAGACAGAGAGAGAGAGAGAGAGAAATAGCGAGGGAATTTGGCCATTTTCCTGCTGTAAAAGACACTTTCGACTTCAACGGTCAACGGTTGGCAGTCAGTTGAAAATCAATTTGAAAATGAACAAAAATTCCAAAAAACAATGTTTTAGTTCTTAAACAAATAATCAAAATAAACAAGCAGCCAATTTATTTTGTTGCACTAATTTGCATATAGCATCCCACTTGCCACATTTAATTGAAAGGGGGGGGGGGTGGTTGGTTGGTTGCCATAATTGTATTTATTGATCATTGTTGGCATCAAAATGATTCTTTTTTGAGCTTGTATAAAACTTAATTTCAAAAACGAACTAAAATTCATTTTAGGTAAGGAGATTTTAGCTGCATAAGATTTATGAATGTAGTTACTTATCGTTGAAGTGTGACTCCAGTTTATTGCTGTTGAAATTCGTTGAACACAAAATGTAATCATTTATAAAGAAGAAGTTGAGATTTCGCCCATTTGTGGACAAAAACAAAACGCATTTCAATTGCATTCCAAGTCGACAAATTGTTTTGACCTTCTTTTCTATCTCTTGCCCTCATGTTGCTCAGCACTAATATCTCATTGGCCACAAGTGCACGTCACTGTCAGCTCCAACAACAACAACAACAACACGATATGTTTTTTAGGTTGCCCTTGCAGTCCGTTTCACAGCTTAAAGTGAAGTAAAGGATTTACTGCAGTGCTGAGATGCTCTATATGTAATTTGTTTTTATTTGGTTTTTCTTTCAAAAGTTTTCCTCACCGTGGAGAAAGAAACTATTCTATAAACCATGTGTACTAATTTGTTAGCCTTAACGAAAACTCTTATGTTAGTTACCATTTCCATACATTCTGACCATCACTTAGCACATAAGTTCTTCATTTCCATTTCCTTGTCTAGAAAGTTAACAACTTCAAGCCTAAACTTACAGCAACACATACATAACTGTTAGCGTTTGTGGCTAAGAGCTTGGTCACGTTCCTTAATTATACCAAAATATATTTATTTATTTTACAACTCTAGACTCTGGTTACTTTAAGCCTATATATATATATGCAAAGCTCATGAAAAGGATCCCGGGACGAAGAGTTGCAGAGTTTTGTTGCAGTTGAACTCATGTGTAAATGTTTTTGGTTAGGTTTGGTTTGGTTTTCGTTTTTTTTTTTTCTTTCTATTTTTGCAAACATTTTTTTGGGTCTTTGGTGAATTTTCAAATGAATTTTTGTGGCACGTTGCCGAGTTCACCAGCTTGTGGCACGTTGAATGATGTTGATTGTGGCAAGTTTCAGGTTACAGTTATTTCTGTTGCTGTTACATTCCATTTCTCACATTTCACATTTTACAATCTACATGCGACATGCCACATGCCACATCCCACCCAAAGTTTAACTGTGTTGCGTATCACAGCGATGATAATTACAAAGCGACAAAGTGAGAAAAATTGTTGAATTTAAATTCAAATAACAAATCCAATTTAAACGCTGATACAGAGATTTGAATAATACATTCGAATCATTGATGTGAAATTAAATATTTAACAAGCTCTTTCATGTTATATCAACGCACATTAGTTTCACATTTCAATATTATCATTCGCAATTAAATGAATTTTATATGCAAATACGAACTGACAACAAAAACTCTATCGAATTAAATGAACACAAATATTCAGGCAGGAATGAAAGGAACATATTATATACATACACGTATGTATATTATATTTGTTGCTGATGTTGATGAAAGAAAAATATTATTTGCTACTGATGTTTAGTGTTAAATTTAACTAACGTTTTGCAATAGCACTTGAATGGTTTGTGTGCCTTAAATTAGAGCGGACTACAACATATTGAATAAGTACGCGACACAAGTAGTGGGACACAAGTTGCATGCACAAGTGGCACAACAGCAAATACTTGTACACCAACAGCAACAGCAAGCAACCAACCAACCAATTAACCATAGCGTGCCTGATGAGGGCATTGCTGACATGCAAAAGCCACGTTCATGTCGCCTGATTGACATGCAAAGCCATATGGCAAGGAAATATAGATGATGGCGGAGGAAAGTGGAAGGAGGGACAGGCTGTCGTTGCTGCTGCTGCTGCTGCTGATGCCACATGGCTTGAATAGACCAACATAGTTGTCGCTTCACTCGGTTTTGGTGTGGCGCATCCGGTAACATCATTATCATCATCCTTACTATCACAAGACAGCTGGAGCTGCCTTTCCTTCTGCCTTGCCACTCTCGATCTTTGCCATTAATAGCAATTCATTAACAATTTGCAGTCGTGTCTGAAGTGGCTGTTCGGTCGCCAACTGTAATTTCTTGTTGCCTTTGCCTTGCTGAAAACTGAAAACTGACAAGTTGAGCATGTGCCCCGCTCCTTGGGCAGAATGACAGGCCATTAGCCAAGCGTAGATGCTGTGGCGTACACGTGTCCATTTATGACCACCAAGTGCTGGCGACACAAACCCTAAAAACCAAAGCCGCGATGACCAAAACCCAACTTAATGGCAGGTCATAAATCCACATATGTAGATGCAATAATAAACGCAATAAGATTTACACATATCGCTTTTGGGTTATTGGGTACCTGGGTTGGGGTACCTGCTTGGGCTTAGCGTATCTCTTAGCCAGGTACTTACTGTACCTCTAATCTAAAGTCTGTACCTATCTTCACATATAAATATAGAACTCTTTTTGCTCAGTTCAAACAGAAGCCTTTTGGCAGTCAACCAGTGAACACAACATGGGCAACACACATTCCTCTTCATCCAGCTCCGGATCCCGCTCCTCATCGGGTGTGGCAACAGCAACTGAGACGACTGACAGCACACCAATAAAGAATTGCGTTTGCTGTTTGCTGGCGCCACGTCCAAACTTTTGCCAGCTGTTCGCCAAGTTAAGACGCACTTTGTTGCGTCATTTACGGCCATCGTCACGTAAACGTCACAATGCTTTTCAACGCGGCTGTGGTGCACGCACTGCCCTCTTGCGTCCCATGCCACGCTGCTCCTCCTTTGGCAGCTGCAGCACACTAATCCAGCAAACGCCCTGCAGCAGCAAGTACAACAAACGCAGCGCCAAGCAAAAGAAGACAACCAACACTGGGGACAACTATGCACAATGGAAATGCATGTTTGAGCATGCATCAGGCAAACAAACAAGATGTATCCGTACCCCATCCACACAACGGCCACATGACATAAGTGAGGCATTGTCGGGTCAGACAACGCCAAGGGGTTTTCCTTTGCATACGGATGCAAGGCGTTGTGTCAAGCAGGCGTTGGAACCGGATCAGCTCGAGCAACCGATCTATGATTGTGCGGGCGAAGAAAAGAAAATACGTCGTCGTCTTAGCCTGCGATTGCCCAGCGGCAGTAGTCAGGGTAGCGTGAGGCGTCTATCGGCACGCCAGAGAGCCAACCAAGCCCGACTGGAGCAGCAACTGCAGCGGGAGTTGTGCGATCTCGAGGAGTATTATGGTGGATTTTATTATGCGCGACGTAACGAGAGACGCATTTGACCAAAGCACACACACACACGAAAAGAGAGGAGAATCTGTATTGTGATAGCTTATTAATTGATATATTTTAAGTAAGATGTAAACTTTTTTAGTTTGAATCAAATTCAGCTCGAAATACAAAAAAAGAAGATGAATAAAATAAATAGCAAATATTGAAAATCGTTTCGCCTATCGAATAGATGTTATTCATTAGTCAGTCAATCAATCCTTAAAGTGATGCAGAGAAGAATCAATCATTGTAATTGAAAAATTCAAATTATCTCTAGAAATGCTAACATCAATCAATCGCAGAATGATAATAAAATAATGTTACACAGACAAACAAATAAGTAAGCCTATCAATTAATCTTTTGTATTTATACATACATCACTAAATATATACATACATAGGTATGTATGTACAAAAAAGCTAAGCTAATAAATTGTTCAATCAATCAATCAGTTATACTCATACCAACCAACTTTAAAGTAAAGGGCGGTCAAGATTTATGTTCAATCATTTAAAAGAAATATAATTAATTAAAATCACTGTAAATAAATGATTCAATCAATTATCATTCAAATCTAACCCATACAAATTAATAACACATTGCAAAATTAAATCTTTCTTTACCTACTCTAAACAAACAACGAATGCATATCCGTGTAAAGAAGACAAGTTCTGCCCGTCGCTGATGTACCATGAAGGAGATGAAGATAAATCTGAGCGCAAGTAAAAATGGTGTGTGGAAAGGGCGGGAGCATTTATAATGCCGGCCAGCTCTTATTCGAAATGAGGCAACAAATTTCAACGAATTCTTCGCAGTTGGCCCCAATTACCGCAACGCCTCTAAACGAGGGCAGGGTCAGTTGCGTTCACAATTAATCAGCGTCAATGTATTTGCTGCCAACTCGCAAGCTAACGAGCAGCAAAAGCAAAAGCAGAAAAGAACAAACGACTTGGCCCCAAATGCAGCCAACAACTGCAATAGCAAAAAAAAATATATATATATATATAAAAAATATATGAAACCAACATCCGAATTGTGTTCGGCAAGGGGTCGTTGCTTGTTTGTGTGTTTGTATGTGCAAGGTTTTAGGTTGGCAAGCCCAATATTGTGTTATGGCTTTAAAGAACTTCAAGTGGAATCTTATGCTGTAAGATTTTTACTTTTTTACGCTTGAGCAATGGAATTTTATGGAGCTTCAAGAGTATGTTATCTTTGGCTTGCCAACGTTATATACTATTTATTTTTGAACTAGCAAATTCTATAGCTGCCCATATTATTGATGATGTGTCACTTATTTGCTTGCTTAAATATTGTTGATATTTTCGTTTATTTATTGCAGCTGTCGCGAAAGATTCATATTTGATTGAGAAGAAACAAGGGAGAAGTCGAGAAAGCCCGACTAGACGATACCCTGAACCCTATACTTTATGCGTACAGTCAGTGCTTGCAAGTATGTGTGTGTGTGTGTATGCGAATACTGCATACTGCAAGCTTAACATCAATGTTCCATATCTCCGGTGTTTCTTTACCAATTTTAACAAAAATTTCATAGATTGTCATTAGTTTGTTTTATGTTTCAAACTCCATCTCAAAGATTTGCAAATTCAAGATTTTGTTGCTATCGATCCCATGTGTATATCGGAAACGAGAAGAGTTATCGAAAATCGAAAACAAACTTTTACTGCCTAGGGATAAGGCGAGCTTAAGTTCCTAATATGAAGTCTCTTACTCTTATAGTCTCTGAGATCGACGTGTTCATACATACAGACAGACGGACGAACAGACGGACATGGCTATATCGTCTCGACTTAGTTGATGCTGATCAAGAATATATATATACTTTATGGGGAGATGCTTCTTTCTACCGTTTACATACTTTTGCACAAATCCCTTCATCCATTTTTAATGGGTACAAATAAAAGCAGCAAAATTCGAAATTATTCATTAGTCACGAATTAAAATAAGAGAAGACAAAAAAATTTAGCGTTGACGTCTGGTTGGCTAAGAAGTATGGGGGAAGTATGAAGATAGCTGGGACGAGGGTATCTTCGAGATTTATAGGGCCTGCCAAGTGGTAAGCAAAATGCCAAAAACGACGCGCCACATAATGCAAAATGCGGCAATGAAATATTTGTGGCACTTGTGGCGCCGACAGAGACAGAAACGACAGAGCCAAGATGACAACAAGTTGAACGAACCACAAAAGCTGAACACAAAAAAAACATACAGAAATCATGCCAAACATGCAAGCAACAAAAATTTGGTTCAAGTTCAAAGACACAGGAAGCAGAGGAGATAGGAATTAATGGTGAGTAATTGGCAGATAGTCGTGTAAATTAACTCAGTCAAGAGCTGTCCAACATATTTCGACCCACTATATTAAATAAATCGCAGCTAACTAATACTACAACCACAAACCAGTAACCAGAAACAGTCGTATCAGATACATTTATCCAAATATCATGTAGCAGCTCTTCTCCTTCCCACACATCACATCAGGCTATTTCGATACTTGGGGGACAGAGACTATATTTGTTGTACAGTATGTGCTGTGTGTTGGCTTAATCGTTAATGCCAAATCGATAGCCACAAGAGCCAGGCAATGCCACAGGCAAAAGCCACAAACGAAGTGTCACGTGCGTTTCCCGCAAGCAAACAAATTCAACAAATGAAAACTAATAGGCAATTATAGGCAAATGTCTACAGCAAGCAGAAAACAGAAGCACAAAGGCAACATAGACAGACAATCTGGGACAAGGGAACATTAGACTGTGAGAGGGGGTCAGCCAAATGAAGCATGCAACATGCGGTATAATAAGTAACGAGTGCTTGCCAAATATCGCACTCAAACGTACAAGTTACACGCAGCTAATAATAAGAACAAGTGAACCGAACTAGTGCAATAATACATGCATAGGTGGAAAATGGTAGGAATGCAAGAGTGCTCAACTAGAAGATACCCTGTGTAGTTTATTATATGCACGTTCAAGTTTGTACAATCGACTGTTGATGCCGATCAAGAATATATATACTTTATGGGGTCGGAGATGATTCCTTCTGCCGAAACCATTATTCCCTTTTTACGCATTTTTAATGGGTTCAGGGTATAAAAAGCATAAAATACATAAAGCTGCAAGTCGGCCATTTAAAGTAGAAATGAAATAATATAGAAAAAATACTTTTTTTTAATATTTTTAGTATGCCATGAAAGCGGGCTAACTTATAAAAGTTGTTGCCCACTCAAAAACCCAAAAGCAGAAGAGAACCAAATTAAGCTGCCAAGATTTGCCAACATTGAACAACAACAACAACAACACAAACAACAACGTTGCGGCATATGAAGCAGAAGAAGAAGAATGATGAGGAAGCAGGCACGAATGAGAGAAAAACAAAATGACAAACAGCCAGCATATACTTTTCAATTTTGATGGCAGACTTAATGCCGCTGCAGTCGAGGCCGAGGCCAAAACCAAAGCCAAAGCCAAAGCAAGAGCCGAAAGCGAGGCCCATGCGTCCTCCCGTCCGTCTCCTCTTACTCATATCATCTAATGTCAATTACGCAGCACTAAGAGGGGCTGGCGTAACATAAATGATTGCATACGTGCAGGCGTTGTGGCTGGCGCACACTTTTGGCTAATCAAATAAATTTGTCAGTTAATGCGACTTGCCTTATTTCACGCATTTTAAGTGGGTCGCGACTATCTCTCTCTCTCTGCGTCTCACACTCTCTTTCATAGAGGAGCCTGGGGTCTCGTTTGCTAGCTATTCTTGGAACCACAAAACATAATCACTTGACAATTTGGAGTTTTGCCTTTTTTTTAACAGCGCATTGAGGCGTGCGATGTGTGTGTGTGTGCAAGTGTGGAGGGTCAGAATGGTAGAAAGGGGAGAAGGAGGGGTTAAGAGGCTGTTTGCCAGTGTTGACAGCTTTCAGTTCGCACCCATCGAAATAAGCTATAAGAAAAAACAACTAAAAGCTAATAGTTTGGCTTCTTTGGTGGTTTTGTTAGCCAAGATCTTACAAATAACGAAAACTAAAAATAACAGCTGAAAATTCACTTATTTTATAGTCTATTTAAGTAAAAGTATTTCTCACATTAACGATTTTTTACTAACTTCGATTAAATGCATATTATGAACATTCTTGTTAATTTATAAATATATATTTTATAAAAATGTTTAAGACACATTTGATCATACAACGACTATGTAAATGTTCAGGAAAATCTTAGCTATTACTCTCATCTAGCTCTTTTTTTAGCTTGCCTTAACAACACTGGTGTGTACACACACATACATTGACGCACAGACGACATAAGTTTAAGGGTTATTACTAGCACTTGTTAGCTGGGCAACGATTCAATTGAGTCCTTTTGAAACGGTTCAATTTGTCACAATGCACAATTTGTTGCCATGAGGTAAACACACACACACACACATACACACAAACACACGTACATATTCTATTATTGTTGCCGTACAATTTGATTCTGTGCAGTTTATTAAAATTGTATATTTCAATTTATCCGCAATTTTCACATTTTTCTTTTCACGTTGACAACGCTGTTGTTAATAAAGATAAGTAGAAAAGCTTTGGCAACAAGCAAAGTTTTGGTCGGTTTTTCGCTTATCGAGCGCTCCTTCCCCACTCCCTTCAGGCACACCAGCAAGCATCAAAACATTGAGTTTCTGTGTGTTTTGTTGTGGTTGGCAACGTCATTCGCTGTCGCTATCGTTGGCAACGCTATCAAATCGTTTTATTTCCTTTTTGACGCTTCCGGCGGCGGCCGCTACAGGCAGGCAGGCAGGCAGGCAGGCAGCCATCACAGCAGCCAGCACTGGCTCTCATGCCACTCGCCAATTTTATGCCCCATGCATACATTACATGCTGTCCCCCCCTCCCCAAACCCATCCATGTTTCCACTTTTTTCTTTTCATCCAGCGTTTTTGCGTTGAAGCCACTGATGCCACTGATTGTGTGCAAATGATAGCAATATGGTTACAATCTTTATGACACAACCTTCTCCATCCTCGTTCTCATCTTCTTCTCCTCTTCGAACTACCTTTGCCAGGCTGGCCATTCGCTCATCATCATCGTCAACAAACAACTTCTGCCATATTCATCACAATAATCATGTTAAGGTTTTTTCTTTGGGTATTCTGCTTATATGTATGAGTTCCACAGAAAATAGGAATTATGAAACTTTGCAGATCTTAAATTCGAGAACTCTTTTCGGAATTCTTGTTAAAATTCCACTCGATTGCCAATACTTAAGTGTTATAGTATATTGACAGTATTTTGATTGTAATTATAAAGATTTCTATAAACTTTCCGTATATAACGTATGCAGAAATGTTGCAAACAAATCATTTGCATGTGCCAGCGCCAGCTTGTAAATGTGTGTGTGTGTGTAAGTGTGGCAGAAACAAGTTCATCAGGTCATAAATTATTACAGACTGTTTTGTATGCGCGCACTCACAAGAGAAAATTAGATTTTTGCCATTTCGTTTCTTATGTTGACTCAGCTTATGTCGCGCTCTCTCTCTCTCTCTCTCTCTCTGTCTCTGTGTCTCTTTTTTGCTTTCTATCTTTCTTTTTCTTTGGCACCTTGTGTGTTTGATGCATATGAAGTTGGTGCTTAATTAAATTTTAATGACACTGTACACAACACTAAATCATGCCACAAATCCCCGCTGGATTTAAGCTAGCAACGGCAAATTGAGATAATAAAATGCCACATGGACACGCACAATAAATTGGAAGACCAAGCCAGCCAGAAGTGCCAGCAATGCCATGAAAGGATTCAGGGGAGGTGTGACTGTGTGACTTGGACCCATGTCTGCTGCCTTGCAGTAAAGCCCACTTAAGGCTCACGCTGCGTATGCGTTACGCAATTAGTTGAACTTCATTTGAGCGCAGTACGGCAAGGCAGAAAAAGATGAGGGAGGGAGACGAACACCAAATGACAAAGGGATAAAAGGCATTTGCCAAAAAAAATAAATTAAACAAGAGCAGGCAGCGGCAAGGACCTGACTTCAACCTCAGTCAAAGCGTAAGGGCCAATTAAAAAGCTAACACAAGAAACAAAACAAAAGAACGAAGGGACACAAAAAAAAGAAAGAATGAACATAAGCAAATGATAATGAAAGGGCATGCTAAATAAGCGCAGACAACCAGCAATCAAAGTAAAAAAAAAAAGAAAGGCAAAGAGAAAGAGAAATGTAGCGAGAGAGACAAAAAAACGGGTCTCTAATTTAATGTACCCCAACAACAATATATATTTGACATTCCGAATGCTTACAAACACATTAATGCAGGGATTATGCTCAAGGGCAACCACGGCTTCAAAGAGAACTTGAAACTTCGTCCTACAAAGGCGGCTCAGGTCAATGGAAATTCTCAAATGGGAGTTGTGTAAATAATTAAAAAACTGCTTTGATTTCAATCCATTCAATAGATCATTAAGATGATTTCATACAACTAGCTGAGCAGGTATCAAAACAGAGAATTTACAGAGAATCCCATTGCATTAATCAAAAAAATAATCACATAATTAACAGAATACGATTCCTTCGGTTTCAGTCATAAGCTACCCATTGTTGCGAGTGATTTAATCGAATTGGCGTATCTATCTTTAACCATAATCATAATTAACTCAATTAATATTATATTTCACCTAACTTCCAAGCCAATAAGCCTGCACTAAAATCCCCAATCGAGACTGTTCGATCGATAAATAAAGAGTTACTACACTTAACTTATATATTTTTGATGTTGCTATTATATGCCTGTATGTATGTACGTGTATGTATATATATATTATATAATCATTATAGTGCTCCGAATCGATATTGTTTTCGATTAATTAATCATAAGCTCATCATTAAGTTAAACCTACGTACTGTGATTGCTTCATAGTTGTGTTCAACAATTTCTGACCCTGACAATAGATCTTAAAATGTTTATAATCCCTCAATTTCTATAGCCATGGCCAAGTTGCATTTCTCGATTTTATTTTCCTTTTCGTGCAGCTGCAGAAAGCTTTCGTTAGACCCATAATAAATAATGCATAACCACGCCCACAATCCAATTAAGCTCACAACATCCGTTCCCTCCCCCCCTACAAACGGCCCGCTTGAAAACAAAGAAGGAATTGAAGGAAAATTGTGTAGCATACTTAACAGCGCGCTTCAACCAACAAAGTGGCATTGACAAAAAAATAAAAGAATAAGGAAAAAACACAATAATAACAGAAAATGACAGCAATGAGCATATGAAACAACAGCAACTGCAGACTGCTTGCCACGCGGCCCATTATCTTCATTTTTCTACAAGGCCAAATTTAAATGACGCCATAATTGCAGCCATCAAATGAAGCAACAACAACAACGCTGATGATAGAGAGAGAAAATAATGGGAGTAGCAGCAGCAGGTCAGAGCCTCAGATACCCAAAATATTATATTGTACGCATTCCAATCCCCTAGCCGGCTCCCCTTTATACCAATTTTCGGGCCTCAACGCAGATTGCTCAATAAATGCGTGCAACTTAGCGTTGCAAATCGAACCGCATCCCAAACTTGCCTCACTTTCGCCTATAGCTATTCGGAATGTCCAAAACTTCTCAACCCCTAAACAACCCTTTACCCCCACTGCCCTCCAGACCTGTACAAAAAAGTTTTTTGGTCTCAGTTTTCAACTTGCTTTAGCTTCATAGTCGCTTTTGCTCCAAACTTTTTTTCTTTCTTTCTCCCTGCTTCATCTCAATTTCTGCCACTGTTTTCGTTGTAGATTTGGCTGCCGCGCAAGTTTTGCGGTTTTTGGGTTCTCATACCCATTAAAGTTGTCGATATTCGTAAGGGGCCTTATGAGCTTGGGTTTGCTTGTGTTTGCCAGTTTGGATAAGGTTTAGGGTATCGAATAGTCAGGCTTAGCTACACTTGCTAGTTCTCTTTGCTCACTTGCCACCTCACTCAACGCATCCCCACATTGCCTACATCACCACATTCCGCATCCTTTTGCCACCCAAACCATATTTGTTCTGCTTGCTTGGTTAGTTGGCTGCTGTTTTGATTGTTTGCCCAAAGGATATTAAGTCAATTGCAGCCAGCAGGCAGCGAGCAGACGCCTCGCCCTGAAAAGTATGCTACGCATATTTAATTTTATGATTTCTTTTGCGCCATAACAAAAGGTGCTATCCGAATACGTTTAAAAGACAATTCCACAGCAACAAATACACAAAAAAAAAAAGAAAGAATGAAAATAAGAAAATAATGCAAGCTGAACGTGGAATACCCTAATATCGCTCAACCGTTAGGTGCTAGGTGACAAATCATATAGATCATTTTACCCATGATTTGAGTATCACATCTTTTTAAGTCGTATAACAATACATAGCATAAATATTAATATCACAACGACACAACAAACAAAACTCAGAACAGAAAACATTTTAAAGTTTTAGATAAAGAGATATTTGGATTTTTTTTTTTTATTTCGAGTCTTCCACTAACTAAAACCAAAAGTTTCCAATTTTTTAACTCGACATGTCAGACAGCAGACAACTGGAGCTGCAACGCCAATTAGTTCAACTGGGCTGGACCATAAGGCAGCAGCCGACAACTCAAAAAGTTAGCAGCGAGGCAATTCCGCTTAAGGAACTGGCAACGATCACCATGAGAGAGCTGGCCACAGCAAATGATTCAAATCGCAATGAAGTTCAGCGCAAAACCGAAACAATGCTGCATAAACCAAGAAAGCAATAAATCATGATCGCACACACAATCCGGAATATCTATGGATTTGGACGCGAAAAAAAAAACCAAAACGAGTAATTTTACAAAGAAAGGTGCTTCAAACAGTAGAGGGAAGGTTTTATAATAATATCAACTGTAAGCAAGTTTTGAGTTTTTCTTTCCAATAGATACAAAATGAATATAAGCGAATTTTTAGATATACATAAACATTTGGACAGCTGCGTGTGGAGGCAAAATACTTTTGGTATCAGGCCAAGGCTTCCAGCAACTAAACTAGAGGGTTTTTTCTATTATCCTTTTTAGTCTCTAATCGGCAGTGATGTCAAAAACACTTATTCGTTATATGAAATGTAAAAGAAATTCATGAACATCATCGAACAACTGATAAATTAAAAGTATTTACAACTAAAATGCACTTTTAACAAAATACCATATTTTTTTATTGATTTAGTAAAAATAAGGTGGGAATTTTGTGAAGAAAACCTTTTTTTTCGAAACTTTAAGAACATAAAGATAACGAATACAAAATATTACTAGTATATGATTTTACTTATAGTTCTTCCGTTTATATTAAGAGAATTTCCTTATATGTATACACATTGCCTAAAATGCTCCCTTTCTTTTTTGAGCATATCTCAAAGCTTGCATCTAAGCCAAAATATCCTCAAAAAAAAGAGATACAACATCGTGTTAGATTGTTGATAAGCCTTAACCTTGAAGACTTTGCAGTTTTTTGGGCTTGATGTTAAATGCGTGCCGAGACGCTTGACCTGACAGAGTTGCCGGGGGAAATGTAGTGTTGCAGCTGTTTATGTGGCATCCCTTTTGGACGCTATTGTGCGCTCTGCCTTTGTATCTGTCTTTTATGACATTTAAGCCATTGTGCTAAAGGATAGCGCGTTGTTTGTTTGTTTGTTTGTTTGTTATCGTCTTTACGGTTAGCGTTTATCGTCTGTCTCAAAATTGATTTCAAAGAACGTACATATGTACATATTCAACAAAGCGTATAGTGTATGTAAATGTATAGTTATGAAGGTTCATACCATAATTATAGGGCTACTTTTGACTTTGTGGCTTGTGGCCAGGCCTTGTAATTTGTTTATTCAGTTTGTCTGTTTGTCTGTTTGTGTTGCGGCCAGAGGAACTGGAACGCGGCACATGGCACGACGCAAGTGGCAAGTGGCATGTTTAACTTACAACTTGATATGCATAACTCAAATAAACAAATCGAAAATCTGCCCGCCCACACACACACACACACACAATCACCTACACCTATTGATTTAGATCGTTTCGCATTTATCTAAATCAAATTGATGAATGATTCTACACAAACACACACATTCTGTGTGCAAAAGTTAATGCACAGAGCAAAAGCGAACCAAACCGACGTTTGCCAATCCAATTGTTAAACAATTAAGTGAACTACTGTTCACAAGAAACTTTATTAAATTGCAATTACCCAAGTGGCATTGATCAATGTGTTCTGTTTCGAGTAGAAGCTCTTAGCAGTTTGTTATCAAATGTCGAACATGTTTGATTCATTAAAGGTTTAGGTGCACTTGTAAAATGAATATGCGTTTATGCATGTTATTGTCAATAATTGTTCGAGTATTGTAAGAGTAGTTTTGACATGTACTCAGACATGTCGTGTCACAAACACTTGAAAGTACTCAAAACTCGAACGTATAGATTTTCCATTTAGTTTCATTAAGTATCAAAATGCGTGTTAATTAACCTTTGTGCATCAGACTTTCTGACTTTCCATCTATATGAACAGTATTTCAGAGATTTTCTTAAGCCATATGCAAAACGAACTAGTTTAGTATCAAAACCTCTTTGGACGCTATACTTACAAAAGACACTGTGCACTAAGTCATAAGTTTATATTTTTCAAGTAAATATTAATATGCCTCATACAGTCTCTGCTCGAATGCAGTAAATAAACAAACAAATTTCATTTGAATTCAAATCCAGAGTGTTAGCCGCAAAAGAATTCGGCCAAAATAATTGGTGTTGTTATTTTGTTGTTTTTCTTCTTCTACTTATTTGACTGCAAATAGATGCACAAAATGGTGCAAATATGGTGCAAACATGGTGCAAGCTAGTTGTTGAATCATTTAGTTGCCGCAGCGACCACTGAGACATTATTTGGCAAACTGTATCGGTATCTGCATTTTATACTCGTATCTGCAGTTAAAACTTCAATCGTTGTTGTACTTTTGTAGTTGAAATTGGAATTTTCTACGACAAACTTTCAAGTGTCTCTTTCTTACTTTCATTTCAGTTCATTTCATTTATTTAGTTTTGTACGTGGGTTTTTGTGACTGAGATTTGGGAGTCATTAAGTGTAACTTGACTTTAAGTCGACATACAAATGAAAACAACAACAAATATTCATTATATTACACTAGTGATAAAAAGAGGACCTTTTAGGTCATACAATCAAGAGGATGATATTCAGTATATTATTGCCACGTAGCCTGACGATCTAGAAACATCTATATGATCTTATGTTAAGGTTTTATCCGAACGCAACAAAATCAAATATTCATTTTGTGTTATAACCTCAAAAATAGGTCTTTAGGAATAACAACACCAGACTTAAGGTTCACATTCCAAACTCATATTTTTCCAAATTTGATTCGATTTTGTTGACTTAAGTTTTATATTTGAGACTTACAAATAAATGAATAACTGTAACGAGGAGAGTGAAAGTGACCTTTATATGTATTGTTATCGATTGCTTTTGAAATAACTGTACTTATACTACTTTGACCATTAATATTCTTGATGTAATCCATTGCTAAATTGCAATTTCAACTCAAGACAAGACACAGACACACACACACACAAATCACAGTGATGATACATAGGTGTACATACAAATGTACATAGGTGTAGGTATGTAAAATCGGGCTATCTATTACATGTCTAGTGGGGGACTTGTCCATTGAATTTTACTTGTGTGATGAGTTCTGTTCCGACCAAACAATACAACGTTGAGGCATAAACACGCCTAAAAGCCTTTGGCCCTACAATTACTGCAAGTGAAAGATGGAACAAGAGAAACAGACACAGAAACAGAAACAGAAACAGAAACTGTTCATGTCGCATTATAATTGGAATTAAACCGGGAAAGGAACTCAAGCCGAATTTGTGTCTCAGTCTGATGGATGTTGATGGGGCTAAGTGAAGAAGGCGTTGTCCAGTGGGCGGTAAATGTTTCATTTGGTTAATTATGCATTAGCCGCTTACAAAATTAATCCCTAGTCCCAAATAAATCCCTAGAGCCAATGTACAAGATGGAGATAAAATGAGCTCAGCTATAAATGAAACTTTTATTTATTTATTTAGTTTTTATACCCTGTTCCCATTAAAAATGGGTAAAAAGGGTATAATGGTTTAGTGCAAAAGTATGTGACGGCACTTAAAACATCAAACATCAAATGAAATAATGACAATCTGAGAAATTGGCATTGAAATCGCATGAGAAACACCGGAGATATGGAACATTGAAGTTAAGTCAAGTATGCAGTCTACGCGAAAACACACTCACACACGCACACATACTTGCAAGCACTGAGTGTACGCGTAAAGAATTGGGTCCAGGGTATCTTCTAGTCGGGATTTCTCGACTAAAGCTTTCTTCCTTGATTTTTCTTATTTTACCAACAAATTTGTTTGTGTCACATATCAGTTTAATACAATACTTGTATTAAATCGTTCTGTGTTTGACTCAGCAAAGCAAGCTGTCAACATTTCTTGGAATGGAATATGATGTCAGAACTTCTGATAACCTTTCACAGCCCAAAAAGTCAAGCGCCAAGCGCTACCCGGAATAAGCTGTTTTTTTAAGGCAATCGCAGTCCATTTACTTATCTCTATAATATAAGACTGGGAAAAAACCAATGTGCTGGATCGGTCAGAGTTCAATGTTGATTAATCGCAAAAAATTCTCAAAGATGAGGCTTCTACTGTCGGTGCGAAATCCGTTTCAGTTAGTGCAAAATTTGTTTAGCTGTGCAACGAACACATATTGAGTCGCGAATTAATAATTTAAGATGAGTGTGCATCAAAGGCTTTCCATAATTATATTTTTAATTTTAACACTAAATGCAGGATTCGGATCGACGAGCGATTCGGTTAGTATTCTAAATCAACAAGGTATCTCTCCATCCAAGCAGTGCGGCTCAATTGATGAAAAGCTTGGACAATTACAAACTATTATTCAGGATCTAGGGGTGAAACTGGATACCACTCTCACACAGAAAGATGATCAAATAACCAAGCTCAAATCGGAACACAGTGCTAATGTTAAGGAAATGGCTGCTAAAATGGACGACCTTCAGTCGAAGTACTCAGAACTGCAGTCAAAAATGGAGTCAAGTTATATCTCTTCAAACTGTCTGAGTAAATCGACCGATGTGCATTTGTTGAGTTTGCCCAACATTGGGACATTCTCTGCTCCCTGTAACTCCACAATGGCAGGTTCTTCTGGTTGGACTGTAATTCAACGAAGAATTGATGGAAGTGTGGACTTTAATCGAAATTGGGATGAGTATAAGGCAGGCTTTGGAGATTTGCGTGGAGAGTTCTTCTTGGGACTGGAGAAACTTCACTTGCTGACACAATTTGAGCCCCACGAATTGTATATACATCTTGACTACTTTAACAATAATATTAAATATGTCAGATACAGTCACTTTCTAATTGGCGACGAGGCAGAGTCGTATGAATTCAAACAGATTGGAGATTTTTCTGGAAATGATAATGATCTTTTGAAGTACCATAAAAACCTGAAGTTTTCAACAAAAGATCGCGATAATGATGGAATGTCAGGCATAAATTGTGCCGCCGAAAATGAATCTGGTTGGTGGTTCCAATTTTGTTTTCATTGGTAATTCACGCAAAATATATTATTTTACTATTTTCAGCCAAGTTAACGCCTATAAGATTCCAATCAATGTATATATATATATAAAGTATATCTATATAAATTCTTTTGCAATATTAAAGCATTAAATAAATATTAAACATTTCATACATTTTTATACCCCTTAACACATTAAAAATGGGTAAAAAGGGTATAATGGTTTAGTGCAAAAGTATGTGACGGCACTTAAAACATCAAACAACAACTAAAATAATTACAATCTGAGAAATTGGTATTGAATTCGCATGAGAAACACCGGAGATATGGAACATTGAAGTTAAGTCAAGTATGCAGCATGCGGGTAAACACACACACACACACACATATACTGGCCAGCACTGAGTGTACGCGTAAAGTATTGGGTTCAGGGTATCGTCTAGTCGGGATTACTCGACGAGAGTTTTGTTACTTGTTTTTTTTGTATTAAACTAACGACATGTGTAACACTTCAACTTTAGTCTGTAAGAGATTCAAAGCAGGATATCTTTCAGAAAACATTAATAACCAAGTTAGGCAGTGCTACCTGTTAACTGCTAACTGTTAACTGCTAACTGTTTAACATACAGGTAGCTAACCGCTATTTTCGTTCGAGAGCCCATTAAAAGTCTGTCGCCAACTCGTCGTCGCGTCAACTAATGTCTCCAGGTCTATGTAGGTTGTGTGGGGCGTGGTTCAACTCAGTTTAGTTCAGTTCAATTTCAGCTTGACATTCAAAACTTTAGCCTGTGAACTGGTGGCTGTTAGCTGTTAGCTGTTGGTTGCATGCTGTGACAATGTGTGAACATGCCTTAAGCATTCGCAACAGTCAGCGGGTTAAGGGGGTGGTGGTAAGCCGCTTATGGTCACACATTTTGCAAGCGATGCGTTTTTAATTATGATTTGTTCCATTTTCGTTGCCTTTGTGCCTCTTAGTTGAGAAGTGGTTGGAATCGTGACACGATTCATGATCCTCTGACTGAAAAATCTATGCAAAGTCTAAAACAAAGAATTCTGTTCAATGAAATATGATTTAACACATTGAATGCGATTGTTAAGAAGTCTTGAATGATTAAAAAAAGCATAATTAAAATCAATTTTTGTATCTTAAAGTTGAGTCGAGTATTTTTTTTTTATGTCTGTTTGAAGATTTAGATTAAAAAAAAGTTATGAAGTTTAAGGACCTATAAGCCATTTTAATTATTGTTTGTTCTTTAAATAAATATTTGCCTTTTTTCTGGTTTTTGAATTTCTTTTTATTGTCACAAGCTGCGTTTATTTTTCTATGACATTTTATTGCTTTAGACTTTGCAGTATTTTTTATTATTATAAATTCTTTTGTTGCATATTGAGTAAATTTTTCAATATTGTTTTCTACGACTCCTCTCTCCCGTTTCTCCAGTCTCATCTCATTTAACTTGGGAACTGTGAACAGTGTGTGCTTAACAGTCTTCTTGAGTTGATTGGACTTTGGATTATTGAATTAATTTTTCGCATGTCATACAATACACACACAGAAACACATGAACGGTATGTATGTGTGTGTGCTAAAGTTTGTCAGCCTTTATATATGGTAATGCTGGCATTTTACAATTCAATTTGCACAGCAAGAGATACAACAACAACAACAGCAACAACAACAGCTTTCTTTCTTTTTTAAGCCACATAGAGAAAAACGGGCGAAAGCCAAAAAGGTTAAAAATTTCTTTAAGGCTAATGAAATTAAAGCGCGTGAAACAGATTTTTCCACAACGACAAAAAAGTTAAAATGAGAGCAAAAAAGCGGGAGTGGAAATGCAAGTAGAAAGGACAGGAAAGCAAAGGAAAGGGAAGGGTGAAGTGCGGCTAACTCTAGTCGAAGCAAAAGCCAAGAAATTTTGAAAAACGTGCACTTTAAGTTATTAAGAGGACGCAAGGACATGAAAATGCACACTAAAAAGAGGTAATGGAAAATGGATGAAGCGTTAAGTATATGTTTGTGTGTGTGTGTGAAAATAGCTTGTAAATAGCTTTTGAACAAGCTTAATGAAGAGAGAAAGCAAAAAACATAAATTGTGAAAGTTGAGAAACTTGATTACATAAGCTTTGAGTTAAGTAACTAACTTTATAACGTATTCTTCTCGAACTATTCCCTAAACTGTACTCTAATAATTGTAGTTCATCTATTTCGTTTTGCTAGTTTTATTTATTATTTTATTTACCTATTCTTAATTGGACTAAAATGATGGCAATTCCTATGATGAGACACACTTTTACATATAGTACATCATCATCATTATAATGTGTCTAATTAGTTTTCCCCATAAATATTTACTTTGTTCGAAATATCCTTTTATTCATTTATTCAAAGACAAATCATTAAATTCGGACATTTCTCTTATTGCAATTGTGCAGTTAATTTTGTAACATAATCAATGTTATGTTGCATTATTGTGCTGGTCAGGATCACAATTATAATTGCGTGATACATATGTTAGCGAGGGTGTGGGTGGGGGGGGAGAGCAAAGTGAGTGGGAAAAAGTGTTTGTTATGCGGTTAAGGGTGTTAGTTGTGTGTGTGTGTGTTTGTGTGTGTTTTTGGGTGGTCTCATAAATAAATGAATTGAAATCCGAAAACCGAAAACCGAATACGAAACCCAAATGTCAAAAACTTCAAAAAGCTTTGCACGCAAATCGCAAAAGGCAAAAAATTGATTAAATGTGGTTCGGGAAGAAGCAACAAAAATGCGCTTCGTTCTGTACATTTTTCATTTGTGTTATTTTTTTCGGCTCAAAATGTATATATAAATATATATATATATATATAAATATGTGTTGTACAGTATGTTTGTTCTTGTACAAATGAAATGCACGAAACATTCGAATTGTAAAAATGTACAAAAGCCGCCGGCCGATGTGTGTCTGTTCTTGTACATATATATATATGTATGTAGATATGTATACGTGTGGGTGTGACATACAAGCATACGAACATACATATTGTTTTGGCCGACGGCGTTTACAATATCGTACAGCTTTCGCCAACAAAGCGACATAGAGATATGAAGAGAGTAGAGGGAAAGGAAGAAGAAGCAGAGAAGGTAAGAGCCCAGAAATAGGATTATAAGAGAACTGCGGCAACAAAACATCAGGAACACGAACAATAGTATGGAAATGCAATTGCATCAACGCATCAGAGAACAAAATTCAACAATGAAAATAATTAATTTTACAATGCAGTTTTGATTCAACTCAAAACATACTTCAAATCAAAGTGCACTTAAATAAATTGACGTGCAATCAATCAATAAGAAATGGTAGACATTTTTCTTTATCTATATTCAAGCTTGTTACACTCACCATGCTATCCATACCAATAGAATGGAAATGCAATATGTCGATACCCTTTTCGGATCTTATGTTCATTATAATATTACGATCTTTCCCACATAAGATGTAGTACAACTTCTGCAGATCAAGTTATTCTATTACTTTTCTTATATGTGCATCAAATTAATTATCGACAACAATCAAAACTAAAATTCATATGGTTTTGTTATGCTGTTCTTGTTATTAGCTCCAGAGCGAGCTTTCTTTATTCATAGGTTCCTAAAATATATAGAACAAGCTTTCTATTTGCAGCTGGTTTTTGTGTGTTTTTAAAACTAGAGTAGAATGCCGTTTGATCACATAATGCATGTGTGAATCGAAATCCCTTTTATACTTTCCGCTCTTGGGGCCCTTGTTTCGCCTTGCTCTCCCCTCTTGTTCACAGGTAATTTGCGAACGAGTCTTCGCAGATCATCGGTATGGTTTCTACTGAGCTGAATGGTGTAACTGGGCAACAGGAAGGAAAGAGGGGAAAGTTATCCTCGGAATGGGTGCGCGGCAACCAGTATTTATCCCTATTCTTGGGCTTTCGATTGATTGGCTTTATCTTACGTTTCTGTGTTAAACGATTTTGATGGTTTCGCTGGTATTTTGCTCTCATTGTGCAATGTTTTAAAACTAAAAATTTTATTACTTAAAAAAATTTACTATAAAATTTAGCTTTCTATTCGTTGAATATGATGTTTGTATGTGTACTGTTTTGTTTTTACATGCCAAGCATAGACAGATAGACAGACAGCCTACTTCGATCATTATAATGAAAATAGTTGATATGAATATTGATAACAAATCGAAGGTGCAAGCGGATTTATCCCGAGTTGCAAGTATTGCCAACATTTAAACAGCTAAAGTAAAATAGCAGTAACTGCCTCAAAACTCAACCGATTATCAAATGCAATACCTTATAAGTCATGAGTAAGCATCTAGATTAATACTGCATTTCTAGTTTACAAAATAAGTTTCTCTCGTTATTATTTCGTTTAATGCTGCAAACGCATACATTCAATGGGTTCAGGGTATAAAAAACCGAATGTCAAACTTGCTTTTAAAGTATCCGAGATAATCAAATAAAAATTTTCATATTAAAGTTCAGTACGAATTTTATTTAAATCAAATATTTTTGTGCATCAATATTAATATGCCGATACCTTAAATAAACTTTGATAAATGTTTGATTTTATTAACATTAACATTAAATGACAAATCATACAAGAAAATAGTTGGATTAACCTTGAATATCCATATTTGTACTACGTTTTTCTCTGGCTGATGTAGTACATCATTTAGCAAAGAAATAAAACTGTTTTCTATGTATCCGCTTAACGTTTTGAAATTGTATTTAACACTGTTCAAATGTAAGTTTTACTTGTGGCAAAAAAAAAAAACTTTTATTTTGCAATAAACAATAAATCATATGTCTAATAATGTTTTGTTTATAATAGATAGTGCCTTTAACGATTGTCTATTGACTTTTTAGCTAGTTAAACTATTAAATAAAAATATAAAGCAATACATCTTTGTTGTATCAATTCCATTCCAATAATAGCAATTAGACAGAAGAGATTCAAGTTGAATAAAATGTTACATCATTATAAAATATGCAAGCTAAGCTTAAAAATTTCAACAGCAAAGTCAAATAGCATTTTTCGCTGATGAAAGAGATGCCTTCATCATTCACACAAAAATATATATATGTCGGGTTAGGGTATACATTGCTTTGTGTGGGCACAATACAAAATTACAAAATACTCTCTCAAACCAAAAGAAAAAAAAATGTATTTTCTGCGGCTTTTGTCATTGTAATTGTTTTTGTTCATGTCGTCGTTGTTGTTGTTGCTTTTGTTGTTGTTGTTGCTATTGTGTGATATAAAATACCGAAAAAAGCAAACGAAATAAAGTCGACAGCATACATATATATATATATATATACATACATACATACATATAACATATGCATGTGCGCCTTTAGTTCTGAAAAGGACGTTGGACTATGTGACTGGAGGCGGCTGTTGACAAATTTGGAAAAATTGCAACAGCGACAGGCATATAAACAAGCACACGAACGCACGCACACACACACACACACACGCACACACATAGATATATATACCAACATACAACTGAAAGATGTTCATGACGATAAAAAAGTTGATGCTTATGATGCTGATGATGATGATGATACCGAAAATGATTAAGAAAGATGTTAAAGCGTTCGCAATTTTGGCAAAAGCAACGCACAAATTTTGTTTATCGTTTTATTGGTACACAAAATGGGGCACAAGAAAAAAAAATCGTCTCAAATGTTTACAAATATACTGTTAAAGCAGCAGCAGCATTTCACTCAGCTGTCGATCCTCCCTCCTTTCCTTTCCTTTCTAGCCCCCCCCCCCCCCCCACCACCCCTTTTTCTTCATTGCTTGCCTGCGCTTAGCGAGTTTGATTGATTTTAACGGTTCTAATGTACGCAATTTTTAATATTTGCACAAAACATTTCAACATTTCAACATTGATGCTTCTCTTCGATGGCAATTTGTTGCTTATTGCCAACTCAGACCACACCGTTGTTTCTCCCCTAACCCCGCCTCACATACTCCTGAGGTGCTTATTACTTATTGCCAGTTGAATTGTGGACCGCGCACGTGGCGTATGCTTGATATTTTACATAAAATTAGTTAACTTTCAATGCGAATGTTCATAAATTGGCACGAAATGCGAAAGTGCTAATACTCTGCATATAACTAAATATATATATTTATATTGTAGATAAGTAAGCTCTTTTGTCATCAATATTTACTCATTACTTATGCTTTTCGTAGTGGAACATGATGCACAACCAGTTGTGACTAAGAATATGTACACTCCCTTGGGGAAGTTCTTAAGAGCTCACGCTGTTCGGTTAGACGGATGAAAGACTCATCAATTTATGTTACGAAAGCCCAGTTCCAAATCAAAGCCAACCAAGCGACAGTATGTGCGTAGAGTTGGGGTAGGGGAAACTGCCTAAACTGGCTTAGATTGGCTGTCACACGAAGGTTAAATCCTCAGAGAGATAGAGAGAGAAGAGTAGCAGTAGACGAACGTAACAAAAGGTAAAGGAAATATCGGGGAAACCAAAGACAAACAGCGGGAAAATGCGCGTTATGTTACTGAGTTGATTTTATAACTAAACGAAAAGTTTATCCATACAAGATTCAAGATTGTGATTCAAATTCAGATACAGTAAATGTCATGTAACTGAGATTTGATGCTGTTGCAACTGATTAGTCGTCACTCCATTTAACTGTCATTTGCAAACGGTGCTGTCCAAAACAGTCGAAACAGACGGACAGATCCAGAGAGGTAAGCGAGCTGCAGCTAAGACGATTACGACAAGAACAATATGAAAGCAGTTCGGGCTTGCACAACCCTGACCCAGCCAGTCCAGGGTGCCACACAGTTATATATATATATATATATAAAGAAGCGTCCGGGAAGGGAGGAAGCAGCCCCGTTAGGCACTTGAAGGTTATACAGGTAGTCACCGCCAGCATCCATTTACATAAGCATACCGATGGTATGGTGAATACCTTCAACTGCGCATCAAAAATATGATTATAATAAAAATACACTACAGTAGTTCATAAACATTTCTAAACAACTTAAAGCCTTCCGCAAATGTTCGCACTTTAACAAAAATCCCTTGCAGCACTTTGTTCTGTTGCTTTTCTAATGAATAATGTCAAACAGTAAAAAAAACATAAATCACACAAACAAAAACATACATTATTAGGCAAAGAAAATCGCAAACAAACATTTGTTTCACTTGACACCGCCACACCCCCTACCCTCTACGCCCATGAAAGCAAAACAAAATATTATTGAATCATAATCCGATATGAAAACAAAACCTCACTCTCCACATCCACATCCCAAAAACCGAACCATATTCTAATAAACATATTAAAATGCAGGTGTGCAGAATAATTTTTATCTATTTTAGCTGCCAGCTAAAGAATGCTCGATATTAAAATGGAAGATATATGAATAAGTATAAACTCGTTAGTTTTTTTTTTGCTTTCGGGCATCGTAAACATTGAAAGCCTTTAAGCTAATAAATTGATGAACTCATTTAGATTTAGTTAGATACAAATATACCCAGTACTTGCTAAGCACAATGTATATTATGATTATCTATATACATATATATATAACAAATTTATAAGACATTAGATAAGCTTTAGGTTGATGAACAAATTACCTATGCGTACGTATTTTTCTAAGTAATTCACTAGTTGCCTACATAGCTTCAACATACCCCATATTAACATTTTTATAGGGCACAAGAAAAGTAGAGCAAAAAGATTAAATTATCAATAGATTTGCTGTACAAAATAGCTAAATTGCAAACAAATTATGATTATTCACTTGGCTAAGTTCTTTTACCGAACAAGAAAAATGAAATTCAAGGTTTTTCCATTTAAATATTTTCATATATATATAATGATGATATGATAAACGAACCAAATCAGGAAAGTTACCAAAATATGTAATTATGCATCTAACTTGGGAAAAACAATACCATTTGATTGGTATATAAGTCGATCTGAGCGGAACATCGGGACATCCTTCTTGTCTTTTAACATTACTTAAATTGTGTATTTATTATTTTCTGTATTGTTTTATTGCTTATAATTTAATAGTTAAATAAAAATCAAAGATTTTGTGACAGTTTTGTCATCTTTTTGTTCTCTATTTGCTTCCTATACCCTAAGTTCACGAAATAAGAAAATGCTTTTGTGCAAATGGTAAATTTATCCATTTCTGATCAGCATTAGGAGTTGAGTCGAGTCGATATTGACATTTCCAATCACAAAAGATATCGAAGATTAAAATTGACTCGAAGTCAGGCATTTTCTGTATATCACGACTAGATGATAATCGTTCTACTGTTCAGTGTCTACTTCGGTATTCTGAATTGTCAGAATTTTATTTGCACTTATTCTGATGTCAATTATTGACTGAGATTGTTCATGATTCAAGGAATATTTTTGAAAGACCATCACAGGCATAGTTATCAAATAGTTTTGTTTGTTTGTCTTTATTATATTTTACTGCCGCCTTTCACATTACTTTATGCACTGCGCTTTTGTATAACTAACAAACAAGTTTGAAGTTTTTGTAAAGTTGCGCATATTTTCAATAGTTGAAAGTTTGAATTGAATAAAACGAAAAGCACTTCGCATCATTATCATCATGAGCATCGTCAGCCGGAACTAAGACACTAGAAACCACAATCTTTGGTCAATCAAAAGTCAGCTTATGGCTTATGCCTCACTCTTTTGCCCCTTAACAAAAATGAGTGTGGAGCGTGAATGAAATGCAGGGTTGAATATTGCTTAAGGAAATGTTGATGCCATTTCCTTCAAAGTTTCTTCACACTTATACAGCTTCTTTTTATATGAACGCCAAGTACGCCATGTTCCAATCTCATTTCCCCATTAAAAATGCTTCTGCATTTTTACATTCTCTTTGTCTTGTTGCAGTTTGCATTTGTCTTTTGGCTTTGCTTTGCGTGAGCTTTGGGCTGGGATAAAAATATAAAAGTGGGAGTGAAATTGGGAACGGTCTGGTCTTTGTACAGTTTGCACTTGATAACGTGAACAATAACAAATTATCAGCTGATTCTCACCACATTGTGAATCCATTGTGAACCCATTACAAATGGTTAAAAAGTGTAAAATGGTTTTGTGCAAAAGTATGTAACAGACAAAAGAAAGAAACTCCTACCCCATTAAGTATGTATATATTCTTGATCAGTATCATCAACCAAGATGATATAGCCATGTCCTTCTGTCTGATCTTAGAGACTGTGAAAGCTAGAGACACCAGATCGCTTAAGCCCTAGGCAGTATATGTTTTCAAACTATCGATAACTCATCACATGGAATCGATAACAATTAAATCTTAAATTTACAAAACTTGAAACTATAGACGAAATAATAAAAATCTGTGAAGATATTTAATATAAAATATTAAGGTTATCTTCTTAGCGAGATTTCTCGATTAGAGTCTTCTTAGTTGTTTAGTTTGTGTGACTTTTTTTAATACTTACGTTAAGGATAAACTCGAAATGTTGAAATGTTTTTGCTGATTCGATTGGAAATGATAACTTAACTATGATCTTAAACATATTTCACAGTTTACTGATTAACTGATTAATTCAATACGTTATTTCAAAATATATTGATGGTAGGTAAAATCGATTAATATCGTTGTTGAATTGTTGAAAACATTGATAAATCGATTGTTCGTATCAAATGATTACTAACCATTAATCAAATGAAATCTAAACTTCAATTTTAATCAAAGATTATTTAGAGAAGATCGTTTGTTTTCTGTCTTTCACTAAATAGAAGTTCATATTGTCGAGCATTCACTGTAAATGCTCTTTTTGCTTATGTTTCAAGCGTGATAATGTGCAATAATTCTTATGGGAAATTTTTTATTAATAGAATTTCCCCTTTCTTACAGCAACTGCTACTTCTGCTGCTGCTTAACACATTAACGCCTGGCAGCTGCAACAGAAGGGAATGAAAACAACAAACAACAACAACTACAACACAAAAACAAGAAAAATTGTGAAAGGGCCTGGCAGTATGTAGAACGTTAGCACCCAAATTAGATGATTAGAATGCAACAGCAACACAAAAAAAAAAAGTACACGTTGAAAAAGAGAATTGTGTTAGACTTACCTTTCGTAAACAAACAGAGACATATGAGACAATTCAGCCAGTGGAGTTGCGTGCCGGCAGCGCCAAGGGATTTGTAACGGTATTTATGCCTGCTGCTCGACGCCATTGATAAAACTTCACATATTGTTCTGTTCAAGCGCAAATTCTTAAGTACATGCACCCATGCTAATACACGTAAACAAAATGCAGAAAAAAAACAAATATATATCAACAAGTCACAAAAACACTGCAGCTGTCAGTTCGTGTCGCATGAAGTTTACAAATACAACAATAACACTTGTGCACAACATATGCGTTTGTCGATTGAGTTGCGCGCCAAAAACTGTTTACTTGGCGAAAAGATTTGTGTTTGAGTTTGCCGTATGGCCGACTCAGGACGTGCGCTGCTGTTGAACGCCAGCATGCGACTGATGGTACGATGTTAGCAATAGGACGCGCGAGTGGCTAGACTTGGCGCGCGAGTTCCAATAAAATGTGCGGCAGCAAAGCAATTACACAAAAAAACTTACAAACATGGCAAATAAATGCGCAAATGTGGTCACACTATTCCATTGTTAACTGTGTTTATGTGCGCAAATCAAATATGTGATAGGTCTGGCGGCGGAAACCGTACAAAAAACCAGAAATATATTTCATTGTGTAATATTTAAATATTGAAGGTTTCTGCAAATGTTGTCACGAAGCAATTTTATATATATTGAAATGCTGATCTGAGCTTTTAGCAAAAACCAATTTTGCCGCTACCCAAATTCCCAATAAGAAGTGGGAAACCGCGCAGGTGGCAACGCCATTGGCTTAACATTAACATAAACAGCTCACAACGGTTGAGTCACAGTTGTGTAGCCGTATACAACAAGAAGATTTGTTTACAGTTTGCGCATTCCTTTCATTATACGGCCTTTCCGCACAGGATGCAAGCGTTGAAAAGCAAGAATTGCTTGACGTGCCTGCACAAAATAGATAATGACAACGTGGATTCAACGCATATCATTGACGAGAAGCTACAGCATCTGCTTATAGAATGTTTGGATTGGCAGCAATCCGAACTTTACGCGGAATGTTTGCCCAAGCGTTTGTGTTGCACCTGCTACCAGGTTCTAAAGAGCTTCCAGAAATTTCAACATCAGGCACGCTTATGCCGGCAGCAGCTACTGGACCTGCTTAGCCAGGAGCAGACCAAGCCGCCGGAACCTGCCGGCTTTGAGATAATCTATGAAAAGGAATCAGTGCAATCTCCAAAATTCTCACCGCTCGCTGTAGATACCGATGCCGACGAATCGTTGGAAGATTTCCCACCACCAGATCCATTTGAGGAGGCAGATAAGCAAGCAAAAACATTGCGCCCCAGGCGTATCAAAGGTTTTAAGAATATTTTCAAGTGCTGGCAATGTGGTCGTGCCTTCGCCCGCAGACTCACCATGGACGCACATGTACGCAAGGTGCACGAGGGCAACAAGCGTCCGTTCAAATGCGATCTCTGCGACAAAGCCTACACCTTTATGGGCGGCCTCTACACACACATCAAGGAGATCCATGGCACTCAGGTGCGTTCACATCGCTGCGATCATCCCGAATGCGGACGTGTCTATGTCAGTCGCGTTGCCATGCTTAAGCACAAACGTCTCAAGCACAACCCATCCGCTACACCACCCCGCAAGTATGTGTGCGAGCAGTGTGGAGCCACCTTCAATCAGACGGCGAATCTAACATATCATCGTCGCACCAAACATCCAACGCCAGCAGAGGCAGCGGCAATAGCACGCAGTCCACAGCAATTTCATTGTGATATATGCCAAAAGCATTTCCATTCCCGTTACACACTCAAATACCATAAGATGCAACAGCATACAGATGCCGCCGCACAGCGGGAACAGCATGAATGCAAGGTGTGCGGCAGGCGCATGGCCAAACGTTTCATGCTCATGCGCCACATGCTAACCCACAATGCGGAGAAGTTACCCTGCGAACATTGCGGCCGTCTTTTTGCTCGCCGTTTTGAGCTTGAATCGCACATTCGTGCCGTCCATCTGAAGTTGAAGCCATTTCCTTGTAAATATTGTGGCGAGACATTTGCGTCGCGCAAAACCTTAACACATCACGAATACATCCATACCGGAGAGAAGCCGTATGTTTGCAGAATCTGTGGACAGGCTTTTCGACAACAGACTTGCCTGAAGACCCACAGCAAAATCCATGACAAGTCCAAGTGAAACGCAACGAGGATTTATTAACGAAAATAAAAAACACTTCATATTCAATGTATAAATGTATATATTAATTATATTGTCACTCATTAGTGCGAACTTCTTTTACATAAAGCAATTTCATTTCGGAAAACATTAGTTCGACTTCTATAGCTTCTATAGCTTCACTGAGCCTCTTTTACTGGAAGCCGTTTATAGAAGTTTAAATTTAAGTTGATTAAAAAAAAAAAGATGTGAAACTACATTTATATTAAACTTAACCCGATGGTTTTGTGCTTGGCTCCTCCTGAAGATGCTCCTGCCGCTCACGTTCTATGTAAACGGGCAAGTCCTGCAATGGTTTGTAGTAGAGATGCACAGCTTGGGAGCCGGCCATCATAGCAAGCAGGGCGCAGCCCAAAAACTTTGTGTATTGGCCCCATGAGACGCCAGCGGGCATGATTAAGCTGTTGACTGTTCTGCTGGTAGTTGCTGTTGAGGATGATGATGCTGCTGGTCCTCAATGTAGTTTTTAGCCTGCCTGCGCTTGAATGTGCGATCTGTAAAGATTAAAACAATGTATTCGAATTGATTTCATGTACGTTGTTTTTTTTTTTAGCAGACATACAAAAATTAGTTTCGCCCACAGTCCAGTTGATCATAGAGAACTCGAGACCAGCTCCGAGCGCAAAGAAGAGCGGCAGGAATCGATAGACGCCAAGGCGTTTTTTTCCGGGCCAACTGTCGAGGAGACGTCGCACAAGGCTGCTGTGCAGACTCATTGGGCGATTATATAAGCGGCGGGCCGGCTATCAGCTGCCCAGGCAATTGCCCTCTTTCCAACAATATGATGTACAGTCTGCTTAAAGCAATAAGTTCTGCATACGTTTCTGCATTTAACTGGACTTAAGCAGTCAATTTTTATATATATATACTAACTTCAATAATATTGCCTATTCGAAAAGGCAACTTGCGTGTGTTACAATTGTCAAAATGTTTTGCATAAACAGCTGTTTGGGGCTCTTAAGTGGCTGTTCTCTAACAGCTGTAAACTATTAATGCAATCAATGCTCCGTTTTGCGCTTTTTTGCCTGTTAACTTGCTCTATTTTGCGTTTCTTGCAATGTTATCGCAAAAACTCCACATTTGCTTGCTCTGTTAACTTTTCGTTCTGTTGTACGTTTGTTTAGTATTTTCTATTTAATCAACACGTAAACAATTTTACTTTAAATGCAAAAACGCATATTATTTAAACATATGCATACACAGTAGTAGTCAATAACAAACAAAATATGATACACAGTCTGTTCATGGTCAACAGCAGCGGGTAAGCACAGTAAACTGTACATGCAAATAACTCAACAATCAATTTCAAACATATGTTTGGATGTATACACAGCGAAGTCTTTTTGGAAAAGCACTGGCGCTCCGTTGTCTCACGCTCCGTTTGCGAATACTTTCTCGATGCCCAGCGTGCAGCACCATACGTAAGTTGCGAACCACGCTTACAAACACATACATAATATTTACATATAAATTAACTTATTACTGCTTCTTTTTTTTTAGGATGTGCCGCCTGTCATTGCCACGCCCCATTATTATCTTATCACGGTGCAGCGCGATAGCGTTTCATTGGTAGCTGCCTGCAAGCAGGAGGTGCCACCGCTGTTTGTCATCGAGTTTCTACATCGTGTGGTCGACACGTTTCAGGACTATTTCGGCGATTGTTCCGAGTCTGTGATAAAGGACAACTATGTGGTCGTCTATGAGCTGCTCGACGAGATGCTGGACAATGGCTTTCCGCTTGCCACCGAAAGCAACATACTAAAGGAGCTTATCAAGCCACCAAACATATTGCGCACCATTGCCAACACCGTTACCGGCAAAAGCAAGTCTGTACAAACCTTCATTAACGTCGCACCGAATCAACTCCAATAATACTTACACTCTTTTGCTTACAGTGTTAGTACGATTCTGCCGTCGGGCCAACTATCGGCTATTCCCTGGCGTCGCAGTGGCGTCCGTTATACCAATAACGAGGCCTATTTCGATGTTATCGAGGAGGTGGATACGATCATTGACAAATCGGGCTCCACTGTCTTTGCCGAGATACAGGGACATGTAAGTCCAAATAGCTTAAGATTTTGAATATGTTGTGTACATTCATTTGACATTTTATTAGATTGACTGCTGCATCAAGCTATCTGGCATGCCCGATTTGACATTGTCATTTATGAATCCGCGTCTTTTTGACGATGTCTCGTTTCATCCATGTGTGCGCTTTAAGCGTTGGGAAGCCGAACGCTTGCTCTCATTCATACCACCGGATGGCAACTTTCGTCTAATGTCTTATCACATTAGCTCGCAATCGGTGGTCGCCATACCCATCTATATACGACACAACTTCTCGATTAAGACCGGCGAACAGGGTCGCCTCGATTTAACAATTGGGCCACGGAACACGCTTGGACGCACTGTCGATAAAGTGAAGCTGGAGCTAACGATGCCCAAATGCGTGCTTAACTGCCTGCTTACGCCCAATCAGGGCAAATACACGTTCGATTCGGTGAGCAAAACGCTTTCCTGGGATGTGGGTCGCGTCGATGTATCCAAGTTGCCCAACATTCGCGGCACGGTAAGCAAAGCTGCAAAACTAAAAGAATTTTAACATTAAGCCAAACTAATTTATATATATATAAATATTTATATTGTGTTGTTGTAGGTGTCCATAATGCCAGGCAGCACCAATATTGATGCCAATCCGAATATCAATGTGCAGTTCCAAATCTCACAGCTGGCCGTCTCGGGCTTAAAGGTCAATCGCCTAGACATGTATGGCGAGAAGTATAAGCCCTTCAAGGGCGTCAAATATTTAACCAAAGCGGGCAAATTCCAGGTACGCATGTAGCTGCATGCCCCAAGCAACGCCCATCCAGCCACGTCACGGCCTACTCTACTCAGCTTTAACTAAGTGTATAAAAACCTCAATTCATACTTCCGTTAAGCCTTACGTTCAACATATGTTGTAAATGCTATTCCTATTTCCAACATTTTTTTTTTCTTATGCTATTTATCCATTAAAATAAACACAAAATCCATGTATGTATCAAAACCATGCAATAAAAAAATACTTTTAATCTGTGTGGAAAATGCTTTAAACCAAATCGAATGTTGTAATATGGCAAAATGAAATCCGATTTGTTAAAGCAAAATGTGCGAAAAACTAAACAGAAACTTTTCCATACTACTTTCTGCAATTTATGAATATACACTCATTTCTCGATATGTAATTCTTTTTTAACGCTCAACCCATTAGAGGGGTAAGCAGGGTATATTGGTTTTTTTGTAATTGTATGAAACACACTGTTAATATATTTGGTCAGATTTTAAGAGTCGAAGATTATTAGCACAGTTGTACCCGCATATATAATAAATAAGGACTGTACTCGAAAAGTCTGGGACTTAACCCTACCTCCTTTCGACTTAAAACTTGGTATTCTTATTTGCTGGGCGTGTTTAAAGTATTCAGGTTGTTAAGTATAGGTTCAAGCCTAACGACCTTTGTCGCTCTGGCTTCCCTTGTAAATTAGAATAAAATCTGGCTTACAGTTCAGTAAATATATTTAAATTATAGGTTTTTCATTCGGAATTGTGTATGTAAATGTTTATTTATGAGTAAATAAATTTGTTAGAGTTAAATTATTAACGCTAACTTTCTAGAATTTTTACTAACCGAGCTGATACCTTTGGTATCAGAGTAAACTAAAATAAAAAAAAACTAAATCCAAATATGTAGATACTATTTATTAAGTTCACAATGTCCGGACATGACTGTATTTTAATCTAAGCGATACAGGGTATCTGTAAATTTAACATACCCACCAAGCATATTCTTACTTGCATTTTTTCCCTTATACTAAATACAAACATAAAAATGTCAAACCGAAAAATGTTTAATGCAAACTGCAAGTTTTTGTTTGGTTTGTATTTGCTGTGTTCTTTGTGCTGTGTGCTGTATCTGTATTAGTGTGTGCAACGCCATATTAAAAACCGGCTGCAGAATCTTGTTCGCCACTTGACTAGCAAACAAGTTGCAAGTTTCGCTGCGTCTGCTGCTTGGCAACAAACCTCAAAGCCAAAGCAAAAAAAAAATTCAATAAATTTAAATGAAAATGCAAAACTTGACTTTTTGTGTGTTTGTACTGACCAGGCGCACAAGATTATATAGCAGAACATATATATACACATATGTATGTGTGTATTTGTATATATATATTATTTGTAGGCTAGTATATATGGCTTGCAACTTTTTTTTTGGTTTTTTGCAAGTCTGTGGCAACCGGTTCTGTGGATGGCAACCCGGTCTGGCTTTGGGTCTAGCATTGAAGCATTAAAGCATTTGGCGCGGTGGCGTGCAACGGTAGCCAGAAAGCGCCAGCAGCAGCAACAGCAGCATCGCATAGGATACGCCTTTGTCCAAGCCCAATGCTAGACATACACACACACACACACACACTTAACTTAGCTTAACTTGGCCGAAAAATAGCGAGCGTGGGAAACTTTTTCGGTTACAGTTCAACAGGCGCAACACACACACAAACACACACTAGAAACAAGAAGCGGCATGTGGCATGTGGCATGCTGTGCCAATGCTTTTGCCTTTCTCTCTCTCTCTCTCTCTCTCTCTCTCTCTACCTCTTTTGTTCGCTGCTCAGCAAGTTCGTTGCATAAGTCACTTGATTTTGCTTTTCAGAAAAGTTTAGAAACAATTATACCCAGTTTTGCTCTGATAATTGATTTCGGTTTATGCCAGTTTCAAATTGTCATTAATATTTATAAGATGCCGCTCTCTATACATCGTATATACATACACATAGAGAAAACCATCTTTTGATTTATCATATTCATGGTTAATCCAAATATTTACGTTAATGGTTTAGCATCAAATACGAACGTTCTAAGCTTGTTAAACTACTGTGACGATAAAGTAGTTAAATCAACATTTTTTATATCTAATTTTATATGTCGACATATTAATATTGATTTAAATGTATTTCATAATGAATTTCAATATAAAAATTGTAATTTGACCTTCAAAATCGGATGCATTCGAACTCAGTTAGTTCTGAGGTTGAACGAATGCTCTTTAATTTGATAACGGATGGTACTTATTTCATAATATGAAGGGTGTTAGGATTAAATATGGTTTAACGAGAAATTATTTCAAATATATTTGATATTTATCTAGCTGTTCAGCTATGTTTATAGATGAATCAATATGTTTTATAGTTAAATTAACAACGTTTCATATTTAAGAATCGCATTCGAGTAGAGTTTTCTCCAGGTGTACAAACATACAAGTATTTATTTGTTGTTGTTGCTGTTGTGTTTTGTTTTGTTCCCAAATAGCCCGCAGCAATTATTGCCAAGCAAGTGTTAAGATAATTGTGTGTGAAATAAATGTATTAAAGTGCCTGAATAGTCATTATTCTACTGAAATGTTTACATAAATCAACAAACTTATATGTATGAGTGGGCCAACAGAGGATTGTGTTGGATATGGAAAGGGGGATAAAAATGAAATATCTACACTTTATTTATGTACAAAAACATTGCAAAACTAAATGGACAAACGGGTTCTAAAAAACATCTCAAATTAAAGCTCTCAAGTTTGTTTTAAATGACTTTTAACATTTTTGGGAACACTCAATATAAACTTTGGACATGTACTTATAATTAAAGCTGATAAGATTAAGAACACAAATTGTATTCTGGTTACGGCCATTAATTTGTTTCTGAGGCTATCAAAATAGTTGAAATAAAGTCGAATTAAGGTTGGATCAATGCTAATCAGACTATATAATACAAAAATAACATATCATAATATATCAATTTGATTATTTTTGAAAATATTATGAACAACTTTTAGAAACGCAAAGTTTATAAGTTTAATACCATTTTTCAATTTTAAATATTGATCTAGTCAAGTAAGTTAGAATTAAGAATATATATACAATAAACAAAATATTTTTCAAAATAGCGAATTATTAAACATACTCAATTGTTTAGGTACATATATATCTTATATACTTTATGAACATTTTCAACCAGTTTGAGTAGAACATAAAATGCAAAATGATACGAGAGCTCCATTAATCCAATACCAGTTCAGCTCAATGTGCCAAAACTTTTTGTAAGCACTGTGTGTTGTTGCTGAGAAGCAGAGATCAGATTACATAAAAGATGTATTTTATGGTTATGGTTAGCTTGTTAACGCCTGTCCGCCAAACACACACACAGGCGTTCAAACCCAGGCCAAACCCAAACTCCAACCAGTGAAAAGCATTTGAAACCGCTCAACTTGATGCTCCAGTTTTGAAATATGCAGAGCAAACAACGCTTAGCACGTTGTCGAGTGCTAAGTGATTTCAATTCAAATGCAAGTGCATGCACCACCAAACTTGCCACTTGCCACACCCCATTATAGCGCCACCCTTCCCCCAACAAACGAAGCTTTTGCAACACAACAACAAAATTGTGAAGTTTGTTTTGTCTTGCTTAGTCATAACGACTCATAAAGTCTCTAACATTTATGCTTATACATACATTAAGTATAAATCTGATCTTAACTGATTAATCATATCGCATTTCTTTAGCGGTTTCCTTAATAGATTGGTGCTTTTAGATTATACAAAAATAATTAATAATAATTTAAGATTTCGTTTTCTTTTAAAATAACTCCTTTTAAAATTAAGATAATCCTACACAGATAAAGAAATCATATTTTATACCGACTATGATAAACATCAGATGAATATTAATCAATGAATATTATTTTACGATTATTTTGTTGTAAGAATAATGTACAATTACTTTCTTAATTTTAATAAAACCACAACACAAGAATAACATTTTTTTTCCGATTTTTTGTGAACTTCAAGTAACATTTTTCAGGACTTTAAAAACAGGCAGTTCAAAAATATTCAGGTTGTTAATTTTCTAAGGTCTTATGTTTGTTTCTCGTTAATGTATCTAGTGTTTACTATATCCAGACACGACTGTACATTAGCCTTAGTGCAACCTTTTTTAATACCATATTTTCGTATCAGATCAAAACGATTGACTCAGGCACTTGACTTGTTTGTGGCAGGGTATTTTAAAAGAAAACCAATAACTTCAACGACAACCTACATGCGTTTGTCATTAACAAATGTTGTTTTTGTTGTTGTTGTTAGTTTGTTTGTATTCGTGTTTCGTGCAATTGCATTTGTGCTCGATAATAATTAATGCAACTTGTTCGAATGTTGCACTGTGCAAATGTTTGAACTGCTATTTGTTGCTCATATTTTTGTTGTTCAGTTCAATTGCGAAAGTTAAACACGAGCCAACAACAACAACAACAAAAACAACAAGAATCACCAACATCAGTTTTGAAAGCTGGCCAACAACCGAAATTGAAACTGCAGCTTGAAACTTGAGAGTCCGTTACCCAAAATCTAAAGTCTAATAAGCGTCTGGCCAGCTAATTAAAAACGCTGATTGTGCCCCAAAACACACAGACACATACACATACATTAATTTAAACATGGGGAATTTGAGTGTAGACAACGGAAATCCACACGCTAAATTGCAGCGACAGGCGAAGCCGACGCCACATGTGATGGACATTTTATATACCCTGGATTAATCACATCAGCCTTACAAGCAAAATGCAACGATATGGCTAACCATATTGAAAACAGAACAAATTTTAAAGTATTAAAAGTATATCTTTGTTTCTGTATAATGAAAACGCCAATTCTGCTAATTTCCTGATTCTTTAAGTAATCCCTAAAGCTAAAGTGCTTAGATTTTGCATTAAACAATTTTAATCCCTATTCAAAGTAAATAAAAATAATTGAATGTAAGAAAAGTGATTTTTATTTAAAAAAAAACGTTGAACTGTGGCTTCAAAATAGTTTTCGTATATAAGAACTATATACCTGACTTATTGAAGGACAGATTTAGTATAGAGTTTACATAAACTAAAACCAGAAATAATATTTAAATTGCAAAAATATTAAAAATATCTAAACGAAACCCTATAACCCACTATAACCTGAAAGCCTTTGTCGCTCTGTCTTTCCATTGTAAATTTGAATTTATTTTGTTTTTTAAATTGAATAAAAAAGTCAAAAAAAATGTTTATAAATTATTTTTGGTAATGGTCATGTTTAAGGTTAGCAAGAGCTTTGAATCAAATGAAAAAAGGCGGGCAAAAAATATTTAAGATATGATATAATATAAGAAGGATTCGTATATGTCTTTTTATAGTAGAACATTAAGCACCTAATGCAGGTTATCTTTATCGTCGAGTCGAGTTGCGACTATCGAAACTTTGTGGTATTGTTGATTATTTCGTTGTTAAGCTCATTAAAAACGATTGAAACTTCCGCAGCTAGCTGCTCAAGAATTGCAATTACTTACTTAGTAAAGAATATTTTGAGACGAAAGAAACAGAACAAAAATAGATCGCACATATCAAACAGTTTTCAAAAGTATGTTTTTAGAGCAAAGCATAATATAACAAAATCCGGAACAAAACAAAACAATACTTTGTTCCGTACAGTCAGTGGCTTTGTTTAAACAAGCTCGTGAATGAGATTGGCAAAGGGGAAGGAGGAGGAGTAGGATTGTTTCATTTAAGTAATGAACGAGTGCAATGCCCCCCCCCCCCCCCCCTATGCTTTCCATCGGCTCCCTGGCCAACAAACACACAACAAGTATGCGTCAGCCAGCTTTGCTCATTGTGCATTAATTTAGGGAAATATTTTGCGATAACCACAAAGTTGTCCAACTGATTATAAACAAAAAACAAAAACGGCCAAATCGAAAGAATGTTAAATGAGGATTTGCATACAAAGTCGGCGACAGTTGATAAACAATTGCCAAATATCAAAAAAAAAAAAAAAATGTTTACCTTAAAGAAACTTTGCCATTGTCACTGGTTATGCCGAAATGTGGGATGCAAAAGGGTAGAGGGGGGGGGGGGGAGGGGTATCGATAATTTTGATATGCTAATCAATGTGTTTAAAATGTATTGATACCACATGATAATAGAAATAGATAAATGATATCATTTATGGAAAATACAATTTTTGCTTGTCGCCTGACTAAAGAATGAGCAGGGAGAGGGAGAAGGAGAGCGCGGAGAGAGGGAGCATGAACGTAATATGCTAAATAAGTTTTATTTTAGTTTCTTTTAAATGATTTATTATCATAAACTAACAGAAATTAACATTAATTAATTAAGCCCATAAGACTATGAACATAAACACTCTGTCTTGGCCTGGAAATACAATATTAACAAGTAAGAATGCTCAAGTGGAGACATACCGACTAAATTCTACCCTGAACCCTATACTTTACGCGTACAGTCACAGCTTGCAAGTATGTATGCTTGTGTGTGTGTTCAAAGTTCCACATCTCTGGTGTTTCTGAACTGAATTCAATACAAATTTGACCGCTTTTCATTATTTTGTCTATAGTCTTAAGCGTTGTTTCCAAGTTTTCCAAATTCAAGATATTGTTGTTATCGATTTCATGTGTTTATCGAAAATGAGAAGAGTTATCGAAAATTTGAAACAACCGTCTAGAACTTAGATGAGCTTACATTCAAAAGCAAAATCTGGAGTGTATAGCTCTCAAAGTCTCTGAGTTCGATAGACCGACATGGCTATAACGGGTCGGCTGTTGAAGAATATATATATTAAATGGGGTCGGAGATGCTTTCTTCTATCTGTTACATACTTTTGCACAAAACTAGTGTACCCTTTTTACCCATTTTCAATGGTTTCAGGGTATAAAAAGCGATGGCGTAAATGTTGTTTTTATCAAAAAGAAACTTTTAAGGGATCGCTTAAAGGTTAAAATTTGTAACTAAAAAGCTTGTAATTAAGCTAAATCGAAGCGAAACTTCCATTCTTAACTTTAGCTTCAAAACTCCTTCAAAAACATAGTTAATATCCTTTTGATGTTATATTTTATATGTGAAAGTTTCTAAACATTTTTGTTACTCTATACATAGATATATATGGAATGCTATTGATAGAAATAATTTCAAATAAATTGCGCTCTTTGTGAAAGTCATGTGCAAATTTATGAATTTATCCCGGGGGCAATCGTTGGCAAATGTGATAAATTTCAACAACAGTGTATTATGTAGCAAAAACAAATTGAAATGGATGGCACTCAGAAAAGCTGGGAACCGCGATTCGGGAAGCTATGATCATCATCAAGTCAAAGCTGCCACGGCAACTTTTGTTTAGATTTCACTGCAAAAAAAAAAAACAATAAACAAAAAAAGAGAACAACGAAAGCTATAACAATAAATCAGACGGACAGCAAGCAAATGACAAAAAAAAAAAATTTAAACAAAAGACGAGCCGAAAAACAAAACAAGAAAAGCAAGTGAAAAATACAATTTTTGATTGTTGGCTTTTCAAGTAGATAAATAAATTGTATTCAAAATTAAGTGTAGAACCCCCAAAAAAAAAATTATACACTTACACACATGCATATATGCATAAAGCTCTCATGTTATGCAATTTACAGCCGCCAGAGGTCGCCAACGATCACGTTGCAACACGTTTGTCGGCTTTGCCAATTTGTTTAAATTGAATAAAAATTACAATTTATACATACGCGGCCATATGTTTGATATAAATCAACCCCTCGAAATCACCATAATGTTCAAGGTCATGTGAAATAATCGCAAATTTCAATAACACAAACATATTTATGTAAGTGTGAATAATAAACATTGGAAGAGATATTAGCCATACAATTTATACGAAAGACCATAAGAATCTTTCCTTGGTGTGTTCTAGGTTGACTCGGGATGGTGTTTTACTATGCTTGTGTCTCAATTTTTAGCATTCAATATAACTTGATAACCTTTTAAAAATTCGTATACAGCTCTTTTCTTTCTTATATAGATGGTACAACATAAGTTTGAACCTCTTTCAGATCGTTGTGTAAACAAAAATTGATCAATCAAAAGATTTTACCAAAGATTTACTGAAAACACAGAAATTTTAGCTCCTATGATCTGTACTTTGATAATCCATCAGTCAGTCTGTCAGGATCAAGTGGTTGGTACAGGTAGATCAGCGTTTGGGGAACCGGGGTAAAATACCCCAAATACGGTAAAAATGAAATTTTTGTGAGTAAAAAGTATAAATATGTTTATTATTCTTTTGCTTTCATAATTTTTGAAATTTTGCTATAATATGAAAGATGCTAAAAAGAGGCGATTTCGTTCCTTATTTTAATGCTTTTTTTATTATTTTTGGGGTAATATCAACTTACACCAAAATATTTTGGGGTAATGATTAAAAATTTCCCCGATCGCTGAGTTAGATAGAAAGTTAGTAGGTCTGACGCTTATGAACTTAAGGAACAGTTATTTAAGGTAACGCTAAGCAACCTGACTGTCGAACCTGTTAGATTTGGTCCATTAAATGATGTGTTATTGGCAACAATATTTCCTAAACTTTTAGTAGATTTTTCTTCTTACTAAAATAGTTAAGTAACACTAGGTTTTTGCTAAGTGTTACCTAAACTGCTCCTGTATTTTCCTTATTTTCCCCATTGCAGCTTACTTATTTGTGCTTTGATCTAACGAATAATTGATTACTCTACTAATTCTCTTCTTTGAAGCTGCACAAAACTATAGTTAAATAATAATACAACTTGTATTTGTTATTGATAAAAGCTGTATTTGAAAAACTAATGGTATTTGACACATGTTAACACCTTTTAAGTAAATATTCCTTATGTTAGTAGAAGAAATCATTGCACATCGAATATCAAGTGTTTCGATGCTTCGAGTAAATACATACAATACGTTTTTGTTTTGTAATAATCATCATAAACGTTACGTACGAGATACTACTTCTCGTAATTGCTCAAGTTGTTGGCGATTCTCACATTCCAATTGCTTCGAAAATAGTCTGACTTGATGTTGACCCTAACCGCGCCCCTGTTTTGGTTGCAAATAGTAGTAGCAAACGTTACGAGTTTCGTAACCCACTTGAATTTCGCTTTTCGCTGTGCCGTCATATATTTATATATATTTATTTCGTTATTTTTATTTATTGAGGGCACGCCTGGACAATTGCAGCGTTTAATTCAATTTGATATGATAATTTGCTTGAACAGCCGCCATAGAAGAAGCCACACTTCAACAAACAAACCAGATGCAATAAACTTACAGCAATAAAACCTGATAAGCACTTTAGCTTAGGTGATGTGTACGTTGGTCAGGGGGATATCTTGAAAGGGGGCCGCAATATATATTTATTTACATGTTTGCATTTGATCGAAAGGTAACTTGGGATAAGATTGCAATGTAGTAGCACTTGGTATCAGGTTGACTTGCCACACTTACCACACTTGCCACACTTTACACATTTATTCAATAGTCGGGCGCTTTACTGTGTTTGTTTTTGCTTGGCATTTAATATAGTATATACCCTAACGCTGGATACGTTTAAAGTATATATCAAGTCGGATGCCATTTAAGTAAGTATTATTTCAACAACATATACTTCGAAATAGTTTTTTAATAATGCTATATGAAATGCATTTGAATATATTTTGCCTTAGTTTGAAATATATATATTTTTAGTTCTAAAGATCACAAAGCAAAATATTTGTTTAATACATATAATATAATGTTTATATGAACAAGTATTTCACATTTGCTTGGCATGGGTTTTATTATGTAAACGAACTCGTGGCAAGACCTTAAGCTGGTGCCAATTTCATGTGGCGTAAGCTAACTATAACATTGACATACTCGAACTGGCAGCGCATTATTCAGATCGAGCGAAAACTGAGAACCTTTGTGCAAATAAACAGAGATATATACACACACACACACACACATACGAATGTGTCCAAATAATGGCACGAGTGGCAACAGTGGCTTTATCGCGTAATTGTAACTTGATATATTTTGGACTCCGATTTGGAAATTTGTTGCTGATGGTACAAGATGAGATGAGCTTGAGCTTGAGCTTGTGTTTGTGTTTGTGTTTGTAATGTTTCGCTTTAATTTTCTCATGCACTGATTCACTGATGTGGAACGCGTTTGGTTCCACGAATACTTAAATGCCATAAAGCTATGGAAAACATTGACTCAGCCAAAAAACCAAAAACAAAAACCAAAAAACGATAAAACATCAAAAAATGTTAGGTTGTGACACGTGTTTGAATGCCTGGACGAGTGCTTGTAGTACTTACGATTGTACTTTTGCAGCGGATGCGACTCAGTTCATTGGCATCTGTTGAGGCACAAAGTCTACAAAACAAACAAACGAACAAACAAACAAACAAACAAACAAACATACAAAAAAGTGACAGCAAACACAATCATACGTTTGTATATACCTAGCTAGGAAGACTTAGCACTTTGCCCACAATACAGTCCACACTCGAGAAAAGTATCAACTTATCTAGGATTACCAAGAAGCAAGAAAGTCGTTAACGCCATCTGATTGTCGATTTCTTTATTTAAATAAACTAAAAATGTTTTAATGGTAACGTACAAATAAAAATGATTCAATTGTACCGATTTGTATATATTATTGTATCAATCTATATTGTGCTTTAATTTATATTGTATTTTATTGTGTTTTCAGATTAAATTGTTAATTGTTAAAATTCTCATTGACTTATTCTTATTGTTTTCATTTTTGAAAAAAAAAATATTAAATTAAATTATATATAAAAAGGAAAAAAAATTACAACTTACATTCTCATTGATATTTTTAAATTGCCCTGCCTTATAATTCCCAACTGGTTCTAGCTTCGTCAGAATAGTAGGGGGCTTGCTAGCCTGCTGTAATTGCTTCTGACTGTACCGTGAGGTACTTAGCCAAGTTTTTTTAAAAACTAATTTTTCTTTTTAAAATGTTATTACTAAATTTTTTACTATTTTTTTTTTGTAAATATTTATATTTTGCGATTGTATTATTCCTCCAGGCAATTTCTCTCCATTCGTTGCCAAGTGCGTAGGGCAAGCAAAATGACTGTTTGCATAGAATTATCATCTCTACATTCTCCTTGGGTTCCTTTCCATGAGGTACGAAGCCAAGTTTTTTTAAAAACTAATTTTTCTTTTTAAAATGTTATTACTAAATTTTTTACTATTTTTTTTTGTAAATATTTATATTTTGCGATTGTATTATTCCTCCAGGCAATTTCTCTCCATTCGTTGCCAAGTGCGTAGGGCAAGCAAAATGACTGTTTGCATAGAATAATCATAGAATAATGTTTGCATAATTAATCTACCGTGAGGTACTTAGCCAAGTTTTTTTAAAAACTAATTTTTCTTTTTAAAATGTTATTACTAAATTTTTTACTATTTTTTTTTGTAAATATTTATATTTTGCGATTGTATTATTCCTCCAGGCAATTTCTCTCCATTCGTTGCCAAGTGCGTAGGGCAAGCAAAATGACTGTTTGCATAGAATTATCATCTCTACATTCTCCTTGGGTTCCTTTCCATTCGTTAGCAATTGCTAACCTGCTGTAACTGCTTCTGACTGTACCGTGAGGTACTTAGCCAAGTTTTTTTAAAAACTAATTTTTCTTTTTAAAATGTTATTACTTTTTTTTGTAAATATTTATATTTTGCGATTGTATTATTCCTCCAGGCAATTTCTCTCCATTCGTTGCCAAGTGCGTAGGGCAAGCAAAATGACTTTTTGCATAGAATTATCATCTCTACATTCTCCTTGGGTTCCTTTCCATGAGGTACGAAGCCAAGTTTTTTTAAAAACTAATTTTTCTTTTTAAAATGTTATTACTAAATTTTTTACTATTTTTTTTTGTAAATATTTATATTTTGCGATTGTATTATTCCTCCAGGCAATTTCTCTCCATTCGTTGCCAAGTGCGTAGGGCAAGCAAAATGACTGTTTGCATAGAATTATCATCTCTACATTCTCCTTGGGTTCCTTTCCATTCGTTAGCAATTGCTAACCTGCTGTAACTGCTTCTGACTGTACCGTGAGGTACTTAGCCAAGTTTTTTTAAAAACTAATTTTTCTTTTTAAAATGTTATTACTTTTTTTTGTAAATATTTATATTTTGCGATTGTATTATTCCTCCAGGCAATTTCTCTCCATTCGTTGCCAAGTGCGTAGGGCAAGCAAAATGACTGTTTGCATAGAATTATCATCTCTACATTCTCCTTGGGTTCCTTTCCATTCGTTGGCAATTGCGTAGGGATTGCGATTGGCTTTGCGTTTGCGACCAACTTTATCTTAATGTTTCAAATGCCAAATTCCCATTTGTATTGAAATTCAAAAACAAACTTGTACTGCCTAGGGATTAGGCGAGCGAGCTCATGTTCCAAATCTGAAGTCTCTGAGATCGACGCGCTCATACATATATGGACATGGCTATATCGACTCGGCTGTTGAAGCTAACCAAGAGTATATATACGTTATGGGATCGGCGATGCTTCCTTTTGCCTGTTACATACTTTTGCACAAAACAATTAAAGCCTTTTTAACCATTTTGAATGAGTTCAGGGTACAAAAACAAAAAAAGTCTCAATATATAAGAGAAAATATTCTTGAATCACCTACAATCCAAACCCATTATACGTTGTTCAAGAATATTTTCCCTTGTGTATTGAGACTTTTTTTTACACCCTGAACCCGACTCTGCTTAAATCAATTTACATTCACAACTCAGCAGATCAACTTCAAATTTTGCTTAAAAGAATTCATTAAATAATTGTTGCTTCAACTTTTTATCAACACTACTTTTAAACGTAAATAAATCACTAACTAATAGATCTTAATCAAACTTTCTATGGTTTATTTGCGATTCCATTCTTAAGATTTATATCTCTAAAAACTATAAAAGCTATAAACAGTATGTTTTATGTTGTTTCATTAAAATACGGTCAGAAGTTTTTGCGTGCATTAGTAACAAACATCCATGCAAACTTTCACATATTTAACATTATAAGAATATATGTTGGAATGGGACATCTAGTATGCTACTATATCGATAGATATCAGTATCTTTCTGAACGAGCTAACAAATAAAGATATAAAATAGTTAGTTAGAACTGAACCAGCAAAATAATAAGACCTACAATGGAATAAAACTCGGTCAACAAACAAGAAGCTATTTTATTGTTATTTTAAAGGTTCAGTACTACAATTTTGGCGGCTCAGCCGGGAAAGTTTTATAAAAAAGCGTTCACGTTCAGCGCAGTGAACACCATTTTATTGCGTTGATGGAGAAGATGTAAAGGTGGCAGAATAGGTGAAATTCTGCAAAAGTATTCAGTTGCTGACGAAAACTTGGTACGTTAAGTATAGATTTGTTTTAATACTTACTTCAGTGTAAATGAAGAGTTAGCTGATAACCAATCTGTTAATAAGAACAAGCTACAAAAAATACATAGTATTAACAGCAGTTTACTTACGTATTTGTAAGTTGATTACAAAACGTTTTCGCCTTTGCATTGTTTCATAGAAAGCGTTACTCATTTTTAGATAAATGATACTTTTTAAACAACATATACACCTCGAAAGGGTATTGTAATAGTTTACCCTAATGATGGTTTGTCTGCCAAATGGTAATCAACGAATGCTATACGAATGTTTATATAAGAAGGTTGGAGACAACTCAAGAAAACTATATTATAGTATAAATCAATTCGTGGTAAAGGTCTCGGCAAAGGCAGAGCATATCAACTTCGTCTTGACGATATTTGTTTCCTTGTGTCCACATTTATAGCTTGTCGCTTGTTCAGGTTCAGGTTTCGGGTTCGGGTTCGGGTTCACTTGTTGTTTGCGCATGTGCGGCGGGTTTTTTTTTTCTATATCGTACTTGGCGGGGAAAGCAATTAGATAAGATAGCAAGGAAATATATAAACACATTGAATTTAATGGGTGTTTTAGAAGTTTTGTTGTTGTTTTAATTTGTTTTCGTGATTGTTGCTGTTTTGCTTTATTCAAAAATCGTTGTTTAAAAATAATATGGATTTTATAAAACTTAGCTTACGGCCTGTGGCGCATTTACACACTCGATAAATCGATATTTAAAAATATGTATATGTATTTATCAAGCTGGCTTGTAAATGTGCACACATATATTTATATATATATATATGTATATTAAAATTATATATATTCATCTTCAAAAAGCAACCAACAATTGTTGCATTGTATATTTTTAGCTGATGTTTTATTCTTTTTTGTAGTTTTTAAAAATTTCTTTATTTTTTTCTTTTTTTTTTGTATTAAATATTGCTTTTGAGTCTTTCATTTAGTATAGCTAAAATGTATGATTTATACAAAAATAATTTTGCTGCTTACAAAATTGTATAATTATGTTACTTTTTTTTATTTCAATTATTTTTTTTCATTTTTTATTTTTTTGTATAAAAAAAAAAAAATTCGCTAAACTAAAATGGCCTATAAACTAAAATATAAATGCTACAAAAATATGTCAAAAATTGCAATTAGAAAAAAAAAATGCAAAATTGCTGGCGAAAAATTGCTAAAAAAAAAAAAATATATATATATATATGCTATATATTTAAATGATAAACATAATTATAATAAAAGTTATTATTTTTGATGTATTATTAAATGGGAGTTTAGCGAAAAATATTTTTATTACGTTTATAATATAAAATAATATTATGATGTGAAATATTATTGTTGCTTTTATTGTTTTAAATGTTGTGCTTGTCTTGTTGTTGTTGGTTGGCATTTGCATATGTTTACTAGGCGTAAATTATTGTGTGTGTGTATGTGTGTGTGTGTTTTTTGTTTTGTTTTGTTTATTATTTCAATTTGTTTATAAATTTTATAAACAGCTTAATCAATGATCACAACTCTTAGCATAAATATTAATCGCATGTGGCATGTTGCATTATTAATATATATGTATGTATCGTATATGTATCTATAAATATGTATCTAAACATTTGTAGATACAAACATAAATGTAGCAGCATGCATAAGGTAATATATATATATATATATATATATATATATATATATATGTATATAGTAGTTTATGTAGTGTATGGTTTATTAAAAAAATATTTTCCATTACGCAGTTTAGTTGTACAAAAAAACAAACTATATATATATATATAATTCTTGTATAAAAAATGCTTGCACTTTGTTAAATGTTGTTGTTGTTGTCTTTTATGGTTAAGGTTTATGTCTTTAATGCTTCTTCTTAACTGTTTTTTTGTCTTTTATTGTTTATTTGTATTTCCTGTTGCGCTTCCTTTAGTTAAAACGTTACTTCTTCTTCATCTGCATCGTCTTCTTCTTCATCTTCATCTTAATGTGAAACTATGAACTAAAAATAAATGATTGTCGTTGGCATCTTCAGCTTCATCTACATCTTCATCTTTAGCTGCCTTGTTCTTGCATTGTTATCATTTGCATTGTTTTTCTTCAGGTTTAAAAAAAAAAAAAAAACAAACATTTACCATGGAATTCGTTGATATGTCTATGTGTGTGTGTGTGTGTGTTTCGGTGTGTGTCAATCAATTTAATCATATCCTTCAAAGTTTGGCCGCGTTCAACTGTGTTAAAAAAAAGAAGAGAGAAAGAGATGAAAGCTTATGTTATTAGTTGCTCAGTTAAATGAGGAATTGTATGAACTGCTATAAAATTGTTATGGTTCAAAATGAACTAGTGACAAATGCGGCGTATGTGCAATATAAATGTAACGTATACGCTCTGTTTCTTTTTGAATAGATATTTATGTATTTATTACACGCTAAACCTTTGACACAATTATTTAATGCCAATTATCCGGAATGTGTGTGTGCGGCTTTTTTTTATTTTTTTTTTTTGGGCAGTCTTTCAGGCTAATTGAAAGTAATTAATGCAATTAAAAACAACTTCTATAGAAATGGATCGGATCTACCGCTCGCTACTCATTTATCTGAATGAAATGCTTTTGTGAATATATTTTCGCCATTTACTTGTGCGCAACAACAATAACAGCAAACAAACAAACAAACAACTATAGAATGTGTGTGTGTGTGTTTTTTTCATTAACGTTTTCATTTTCGTTTTTCGCGTGTCAAACGCTTTTTGAAGGCTGCTGCCTCATTTCTCATTTACAATTAACTGAATACACAACTAGCATTCGCTTATTCGCCCATTCGACGCGGCAGCGTTGAGTATTCGGTTTGACCTTTGGTATGGGGAGGTCCATTCATTGATACCTCAAATTGGCCGCCACAGATCAGATCGTTTCTAGCTATATGTATTGTATATATAGTATGTATGTAATGTGTGTGTTTTGTTGATTATCATGAGATGAGAGCTGAGCTGCAAAGCTTATACATAAATTATTCTGTTTGTTTCGTTTTTATACTTCTCAAACAGACAAAGCTACTGAAGGGAGGTTTAGCACAAGCTGACATCTTAGATCTATCCGAACTTAGCTAAACTTATGGAGTTTTTTTTTTTTGTTCTTGTATAAGCAATTTACACGAACTGGTTGAAAATATTAAGAAAAACTAAGATCTGACTCATAAAAATACAAATTGAATTATTTAAGACAAAAAAAAATTGAATATCAAACGAAAAATAACAAAAAATTATTTATGATCAAAAAGCAGTTTAAAGAGAAACTTCAGTAGAGAATTCAGTAGGTGAATATATTCTTGATTGAACTTGAAATAATTTTAAAGCTTAATGCATTAATATAATTAATATTAATAATTTCTCCGGCCGTGTAGTCTTGTCTTTAATATCGCAGATCGTAATATAATTGAAAAGTTTATAGTTTAAGATTTTTTTCTCATAAAGAATAGTGGTGTATTAACCTAACAGCGGTTACTCTTCACCGCATGAGGTGGGTTTCTAGCGGTGGTGAAAAGTTAGTATATGTTAAATACAGGGTAGCTGCTGTTCGCGCATATGACGATAGCTTCGTTTTGGGTTTTTTGTGTGTCGCTTGCATTAATTGAAAATGTCGCGTAAAAGGCGGCAATAACTGTCTAAGTGACTGTGTGTTTCTGTGTGTGTGTGTGTGTGTGTGGTGTGTGTGTTTGCTGAAATGTGATCGAGCGATCTCGAAAAATAACAAATGTGTGCTAACTACAACACTTTGTCATTTGAAAATGCGGCAGCAACAACAACAACAACAACAACAAAAGCGACAAAGCCATCAGCATCTCTGTCATTTCACTTTTGATAGTTTGTCTTATCAACGAGGCCCGATTGCTATTTAGGGTGCTGCATTCGGAGGAAGGAGCAAGGCAAAGATAAGATAAGATGCGTCGCAGTCGAAAAGTAAAGCATACGAAAGGCGACTTCTTCTAATTGACATTGTATGTGTTGTACGCACAGCACACATACATTCAACAAAAACCGAAAGACGTAACAGAGCTAAGAGAGGAAAGAGCGATAGAGATAGCGAGAGCGAAAGAAAGACATGCGACAAGCAAGACACTTAAGCAATAATCGCTGATTAAAAAAAAAATGCCCCGTAATAGTTTTTTTCTTTTTTTTTTCTTAGACCGTGATTCCATTAAAAATGGGTAAAAAAGGTATATTGGTTATGTGCAAAAAGTATGTAACAGGCAGAAGGAAGCATCTCCGACCCCATAAAGTATATATATATATTCTTGATCAACATCAACAGCCGAGTCGATATAGCCATGTCCGTCTGTCTGTCCGTATGTCGTATGAACTCGTCGATCTCAGAGCTCGGCTTATCCCTAGGCAGTAGAAGTTTGTTTTCGATTTTCGATAACTCTTCCCGTTTCCGTTATACACATGGGATCGATAACAACAAAATCCTGAATACGACAAACTTTGAGACGGCGTTTGAAACATTAAGCAAATTAATGACAATCGGAGATATTTGTATTGAAATCGGTTGAGAAACACCGGAGATATGGAACATTGAAGTTAAGTCAAGTATTCAGTCTACGCGTAAACACACACACACACACACATACTTGCAAGCACTGAGTGTACGCGTAAAGAATTGGGTTCAGGGTATCTTCCAGTCGGGATTTCTCGACTAGAGCTTTCTTCCTTGATTTTTCTTATTTTACCAACAAGTTTGTTTGTGTCACATATCAGTTTAACACAATACTTGTATTAAATCGTTCTGTGTTCGACTCAGCAAAGCAAGCTGTCAACATTTCTTGGAATGGAATATGATGTCAGAACTTCTGATAACCTTTCACAGCCCAAAAAGTCAAGCGCTAAGCGCTACCCGGATGCTGTTAATTTTAGGCGATTGCAGTCCATTTACTTATCTCTATAATTTAAGAAGAAATTGGGAAAAAACCAATGTGCTGGATCGGTCAGAGTTCAATGTTGATTAATCGCAAACAATTCTCAAAGATGAGGCTTCTACTGTCGGTGCGAAATCCGTTTCAGTTAGTGCAAAATTTGTTTAGCTGTGCAACGAACACATATTGAGTCGCGAATAAATAATTTAAGATGAGTGTGCATCAAAGACTTTTCATAATTTTATTGTTAACTTTAACACTAAAGGCAGGATTTGGATCGACGAGCGATTCGGTTAGTATTCCTAATAAACAAGGTATCTCTCCATCCAAGCTAATTTCGTGTTTTATATAGTGCTCAAGAGAAGATAGAGAACATGAAGAGATTTGCGGCAAGTATTGCTTCAAGGTAGTGAAGCCGTTGATCGGCTATGCAAAGAGTGTGCGAATAAAAGAAGAACAATTTGGAGAACAACAAAACAAAATCAAAGATCAAGAGTTAATCATAAGTAATCTTCAACACCAACTGGATACCGCTCACAAACAAAACGACGATCATGCTGCCACAAAACATCAACAGCACTGCGCCTCGATTGACGAAAAGTTTGGACAACTACAAACTATGATTAAGGAACAAGGGGTGAAACTGGATACCACTCTTAAACAAAAAGATGATCAAATAACTAAGCTCACATCGGAACACAGTGCTAATGTTAAAGAAATGGCTGCTAAAATGGACGACCTTCAGTCAAAGTACTCAGAATTGCAGTCAAAATTGCAGTCAAGTTATATCTCTTCAAACTGTCTGAGTAAATCGACCGATGTGCATTTGTTGAGTTTGCCCAACATTGGGACATTCTCTGCTCCCTGTGACTCCACAATGGCAGGTTCTTCTGGTTGGACTGTAATTCAACGAAGAATAAATGGAAGTGTGGACTTTAATCGAAATTGGGATGAGTATAAGGCAGGCTTTGGAGATTTGCGTGGAGAGTTCTTCTTGGGACTGGAGAAACTTCACTTGCTGACACAATTTGAGCCCCACGAATTGTATATACATCTTGACTACTTTAAGAATAATATTAAATATGTCAGATACAGTCACTTTCTTATTGGCGACGAGGCAGAGTCGTATGAATTAAAACAGAATGGAGATTTTTCTGGAAATGATGATGATCGTTTGGAGTACCATAAAAACTACAAGTTTTCAACAAAAGATCGCGATAATGATGAATCAGACGGAAATTGTGCCGCCGACTTTGAATCTGGTTGGTGGTTCGACGATTGTTTTTATTGGTAATTCACGCAAAATATATTATTTTACTATTTTCAGCCAAGTTAATTCATTACTATCTCTCTCTTTTTTTACAATTTTAGTAATTTAAATGCAAAACATGTGAACAATGCAAAAAAAGGTATTCGCACAATTGAATGGAACTATGGCGACCCAATCAAATTTGTACAAATGATGATCAGACCAAAACGCCAATAAGATTCCAATCAATGTATATATATGTTAAGTATATATAATATAAAGTCTTTTGCAATATTAAAGCTTAAAATAAATATCAAACATTTCATACATTTTGATACCCCTTAACACATTAAAAACAGGTAAAAAGTGTATAATGGTTTTGCGCAAAAGTATGTAACAGGCAGAAGGAAGCGTCTCAAAACTTTGAAACGGCACTTAAAACATCAAAAACCGGAGATATGGAACATTGAAGTAAAGTAAAGTATGCAGTCTACGCGTAAACACACACACACACACACGCACACATACTTACAAACACTGACTGTACGCGTAAGTATAGGGTTTAGGGTATCGTCTAGTCGGGATTTTTCGACTAGAGCATTCTTACTTGTTTATTTTTCGTAAGCATGACAAATTGAAAAGGACTAACGATACGAGCTAGCTCTAAAGTAGGGTGAAAGTGAAAGCCAATCTTTATGAAGATGAAATCATTTTTATAAAGCTCATATAATTATTGAACAAAGACAAAGTTCGCACATTCGCAGGCTGAACTTAAAGAAACTAGAATTGAAATATATTTTCAAACAATCTAGATTTGAAACGGTATGAAATCGATAAATACATTTGCTTCAAGCGGAATGAAAAAGCATGCAAAATGTATCAACATTATCAGAAAGTTTTAATATGAACCAAAAAAATATATATTAAAAAGACGATAAATCAAAAACAAAGAGATTGTGTTGAACAGGAAACGGAATTTAAAAACGAATTGCTCGATTTTTTGGTAGGTTAAATATATTATATACATACTATACTGTAGATATTTGCAATCACAAAGATCAGAAATAGTTAAATGGTAGATAGATACAAAAAAAAAATAGCCCAATTGATTTAACAACCTGTTGGAGAACATTTCTTTTATAGTTAAGCAAAAAGAAACCGCTAAATAATATAACATAGGAAGAACATAAACCTATCGCACACGATATGAATCGTGTCACGCTCTCTTCTCTAATCGGAAGTTCCTTTTGACAAACGTGACGTGACGATTTCTTTTGGGCCAGAGCATTTGCCAACGAGGCAAATGCGCCCTCGCAATTGCCCTGAACTTGTGCCGGCTTCCCGCCCCGCTACACCCGTTGCTCTACCGTTGTGCTTGCGCCGGTCAAACCAGTTTGCATGCAGATTCAGCAACTTGAGCAGCTTCAGCGACCAAACTACTAAAACAAAAAGAACTACAAGTCTGGAATGTGGCTTGACGCGCAAGCGAGAGAGACATAAACATTGCGCAGACGTAGCAGTTGCTACTGGCATCTCGCTTGCGCATGTGTGCAAGCCAACTTTGGCTGCTTGCGTTACGCTTAAATGAGCGCGTAAGACCAGCAGTGGCTGCGTATGCGTATGCGTCTGCGCTCTCTCTCTCTCTCTCTCTCTCTTTTTACGCTTTGTGTTAGTGAGAGAGCGACATTGTTACAAGAAACTCTGTTCTTGGGCTTGGAGCTGCTGTTAAAAGCGCGTGGCTGAGCTAAATTTTACATAAACGTTGTTTTTGTTGTTGTTGTTGTTTTATGTTATTTGTGTGTGTGTATATATTTTCGTTTATATTGTTCGTTGTGCGTCTGCAGTTTTTAGTAAGTAGGTGAAAAAAAAAAAAAAAAAAATAGACAATAATAATAATTACAACTAATAATAATAAAAGTAAATGTAATTGGAGTTTACATAGTTTAAGTGTTTACAAACTACTGTGTGTGTGTGTGTGTGTGTGTGTGTATGGGCTAATGCTTAATGTCTTTTGCATGTCACAACTGTAATGCGCTCGCTCTCTCTCTCTCTCTCTTCTCTTACTCTTTTCCTAACTCTAACTCTAACAGAGAGAGACTCTGTTAAGATCGTTGTATGTATATTTAATAAGTATAGGTGTGTGTGTGTGTGTGTGTGATGTAACTGCTACAATTGCTGATGTTAGGTGTGTGTGTGTGTGGGGGGGGGGGGGAGTAGTTGGGTTGAGTGGGGTATAGTGTGGTGTGGCTGGATTGTGTTTAGGGTGTAGCTCAACTTACGGCCGCTGGCACGCTGCCCGGCCTAGCACAGGGTGGCCCAGGTTCCTTCGACTTCAACTGCAACTTGGACTCCGACTCCGACTCCAGGATTTTAGGCCTCGAAGCGTTGCTTCTGCGGACTTTGACCGTCGCCACCCATTTCGCGCGATAGATCCGATATCACCTCCTTGTAGATCAATGGATCGATATTCTTGCCCAGCTGATAGAGCAGGAACCAATCGCCGATGTTACAACGATTTGCCACCGTTTCGACATCATCGCTTTCGGCCAAACGTGATCGGGCGCGGAGCAAGAGATGACGTAGTTTGGGTCCAACGACGACAGCAATGCGATAGACAAGCGATATGCCCGATAATATGCTCAAAATGATGAACCAGAACCACAGGAACACATAGATCTTTTCGTTAACAATGTTAAGGGGCAGCACACAAAGACCGTCGAACTTTTGAACGCCGCCAGATGGACCGTATTTGTGGAATGTACATTTGGTGACCTTAGGAAAGACCTTTGCCATCGGATCGATGCGATCGTCGGGTTCCATTTCGGTAAATTTGATAACATCACTGCCATACGTACTAAATTCGCCATCCAAAAAGAAATCAACGAAATAGATTTGTCCAATAACATTGACGAAATTGAGTGCCTCACAGACAAAGAAACGGAATGCATAGAAATTGTGACGATTCAGATTGCCCATAAAATAATCGACAAGTATCTTTTTGCGATCATTTTTACATTCATCATTAACGATCGGACTGTTGAGATCCATGACAAGCATCTTGAGACGTCCGCCCTCCCACGATTTCCACAGATAGCGCGGCACATAGAACAATATGGCCTGAAAGAAGAGGACAAAGCATACCCACTGATAATATTTGTGGTATTTGACCTTATCCTCGCCTTCGACATGCGAACCAACACCGGGCTGGACGACATCGCGTCCAGTTACGCCAGTTAGTCGCTCCGGTACCGTAAACGTTGAGTAAATCCAGCAATAGGTATCCATAACACCGAGCGGTATCTCATCGACAATGCAATCGATCGGATCACCAATATATTGACGTGAGGTGACAAGCAGCGAGAATGCAATCAATATGATTACCGTCGCCTTGTAATGCATACGAAAAACATTGTTATCGATGCACACCTGATCGATTTTCAGCAGCCCCTTAACGGAGCCAAATACATCAAACATTTTTGCACTTTATGTCGCTCTCAATTGACGACGATTTACAAAAAACAAACACACCAACAAAAAAATATATATCTATCCTGATTTGGTTTGATTTGATTTGATTTTAGAAGTTCGTTTTTGTTTGTTTGTTTTTTTTTTTGTTTTTCGTTTGATTGATTGGGATTAATTATTTATATTGTGTGTGTGTGTGTTTATTGCTGCTTCCACACGTCACTTGTCCAACATAACGCTTGAGTTTCTGGCTCGAGAATGCACCCAGGGCATGTATGTATGCACATCTGGCGGCGGGCCGTAATGAGCCGTAACTGTTTTTCGTGCAGGCTCAAACTCGCCGCTGCTTCGTGCTGAACTGATCTGAAGAAATTCCCTCGAGTGTATTTGAGTCGAAAGCGACGACAGCGACGACTACGCTCTCCGCGCGACAACAACAACAAATATGCAAACGAACAGAAAGAAGAAGAACAGCTGAATTGAGCGTCGTGAAACGTGGTGTGCGTGTTGGTGGTGTTGTTGTTGTTGTTGTGTTTGTTACTGCTGCTGCTGCTTGTGTTTATCCGAAAGACAGACAAACAGACAGACGCGAAAGTAACAAAAAAAAAAAAAAAGAAACGAAAAACTACCAACACAGACAGTTGTTGTTGTGGTGTGTAGTATTTTGGTTCTGTATTTAAACGCCGTCACAGCAGCGGGCACTAAGCGCACTCTTCGGATAGAAAATTCAAACTGAGCCCAAACTTTGCAGTAACGAGCAGTGAGAGAGAGCACAACACTCATACAGCATAACTAACCAAAGCGAACGAGAGAGCTGCCAGGCAAGTCTCTTGCGCTCAAGTCGTTTTTCATCGTTGCGTTCAACAAATGAGTAAGTAAGTTAGCGAGCGAGCGTGAATGAAGGAAAGACAGAGTGAGAGAGCGCACACAAGAGAATGAGCTGTTACCCAGGTAAGTTGTTCATGTTTAGGGTGGATCTTGTTGAGTGCGCACTTTGAGTGCACACACACAAACAAAGACAGTGACATGCACTCGCTTTGCCTCTTATGTCTGCAGTGAGACCTGTTTGCTTATTTCTTCGTGTGCTGCTGTTTTTGATTTTATGCTGCTGCGAGAGCGCAAACTGTTGCCCATAGACATGATTTAGTGGTGGCACCGCGTTCAAAACTCAACTCGCTAACTAGAATCTGAATCGCGTCTCTTTAAGTTAACAACATACATACACACACACACACACACACAGGTATGTGTGTATGGACTAGAGTGTGGCAAGTGGGGCTGGTGGTGGGGTGGGTTAAGTTAAGGCGGCAGCGGGGTCAAGTGGCATTTGTTGTGGCAAAGGGAGTGGTGGGCGGTTTTGGGTAGACCATGACTCAGTGATACCACATAAAGCATGTCGATGTTGTTACAGACCAGCTTGGACTTGGTTAAAAACACTCACACACACACATGCATACACACATACACATAAACTAAGAGGTATGCTTATGCCAAGTGCCAGCTAAATGCAGTTGCACTTTTGCTGCATACACATCTGGCAACGCTGCCGAAGAGCAGAGCTCAGCTAGTTAAGTTGAAGCCTGGCAATGCCGTGATTATGGCTTTTGCTATTGTCGCGGACTGGCAATGCTGTGGAAAGTTTACTTCAATTTAAACCTTAGAATCAGATTACCGAACTTTATTCAAAATCCGTCTTAGAATGCTACTTTTGCATTATGTTGCAGTTGTGTTATTAACTTTAAAACAAATTTGGAAAATTTTTTTTTTGTACAAAAATCATTTTATATTGTATTTTCAATAATAAAGTATTACAAAAATATTTATAAAATTGAAGGCTTTTCAAAATGAAGCGACATTCTGGCAACACCCAAAACGTAAACTCCTTCAATTTATGTAACGCTCAATGGTGATAGAGATGAAGACGCGAAGACAGCGAGCACAGATCAGAGAATACAAAAAGTTCTCAGAACTCGTCAATTGTGCGTGTGTGTGTGTGTTTGTGTGTGTGTGTGTGTAAAGTGGATTGTTCATTCCAGAGCACAATCATCATGGGCTGCACAATGCACAAAGAAACAAGTTACTGACAGAGATACATAGGTTGTATGTGTGTGTGTGTTTGTATGCTTATGTAGTATGTTGCTTAAGACATGAAGAAAACCAAAAACGAAGAAGTTGTTGTAGAAGAGGAGAGAGACACACGCACACACACATGCATAAAGATTTGGATTTTTATCGCCGCTGCTTTCACTGGGCCTCGACTAATGTTTGCTTTTAAATTGTTATTTACCTGACGCGTCTTCTGATAATAGCCAGTAATTACATTTAAAATGACGGAGAGTTTTTCTTCGTTTGTCTTTTTACCTGTCAAACTTCATAGCTAGTACTCTACCTGTGTCTGTGTGTGTGTGTGTGTTTCACCATTCGTTTTATGCTTTCAATATATGACATCGATAGATAGATAGAAACATACAATTAAGCGCTCAATCAATGGATTTTCCAGTTCGCACACATATATTGAACCAACTCAATGCTTACACACACACACACACACACACATGCATATGCTAGGTATGCGTGTATATCGCCTACATATGTCCAAAACCGGCTGACTACCTGTTGTACACTCGTTTCTTATACTTTGTCCCCTCGTCTGCTTCGTGTTCTTCTTGTTCTTTTTGTGGTGCGACCAATACTTAATCTTTGAATTGTTAAACCCTCTCTCTCTCTCGCTCGCTGTGACCATAATTTATTGGCCAGTTAGTGCAAAATGAGCGTTATAGTTCTATATAGCTTCTTACTTACTATCTTCATTAAAATTTTAAAGCCAAAACAATAAAAATTTAATATACGATTAGTCGTTTAGTCTCTCTCACCCTCTCTCTTCTTCTTTCGATTCTTATCACAGATTGAAATAATCACATTTAGTACTTTAACTATACGTCCCAATACTTTGCACGCGTTTAATTCTCAAGTGGCCCGCTTTTGACATTTAATTGAACTCAGATTCGTTTTTTACATAACATCTGTTGTTAAAGGCTCTCTAGGGTCTACACAACAATAATTTAAAATCGTCGAAATTTGTTACGAAATCACCGGAAATAATACTGAGGCACAGCGAAATCAAGCGCAATAAAGCTATTTTAAGTGCAAAATTATGAAATTCTTTGTAACAGAAAACTTTAATCAACATTTTTTTTTTGTAACACATTAAGATTCTGAGAAATTTTCGCGTGTATAGAGCAAGAGTAATTTACTTTTAAGAGATGCCGAAAGTAAAATAATAATTATTAAATATGTCTGAATATGATGAAAATATTAAAATGATATATTTCTTAATAAGTGTGCACGTTGACCAAAATTATTATCACTAAAATTATTTACTATCCGTTAAAGAGAAACAAAACTCAATTTGTACACGAAAAAACATCTATTCTCGGATTATGTTAAGCTTTTTTGTGGATAGTTTGAAGAGTTATATCGTTAAGTTAAGCCTCGTTATGTTAACAATCAATTAATATTGCTAAGCCCATTACAAACTGTGATAGTTAACATATCTATTAATTTGATACGCCTACCACAAGTCGCACGTTTATAAATCCATTAGATACATTGCCAAAAAAAAAAAAAACAAATACCGAATGTATAGCACTTGTTTGTGAGGCTGTCGAACTGTCGAAATGTTGACTATAAATAAACACACACACACACATACATGCATGTACAAGCTGCCATTATTGATAATATCATCATATCGTATCTAATGTATTTGAAAGCGGAGCGGGTGTGCGGTAAAGGTTTCTCGTCTATTTTGGCATAAATCAAATCAACGCCTCAAACGACTCAATTTATATAAGAGGGGATCGTTATTTGGTTTTTCGATCAACACTGCTTAAATTTCGCACCATACCCAAAAAAAAAATAAAAAATAAAATAAAACAATTTTGCGCATTAGCAAATTATGGGAAAAAATGTTAAATACAAAACGTGAGATAAGAAAAGTTTTGCTCGAACAAATTTTCAAAGATCCGTATTATGATATTTTTTTATATTTTTTTTTTGTACTTCTTCAATACCCCGTGAAACTGTAAGATTTGGTACATTTTGATTTAGATAGACTTTTCATTCTTATAACTTGAAGAACAATATTTAAAGAAATTCATTTGAACGAAAGATCAATATTGAAAAAAGATCGACTTAAACATTTACGGATGTGTAAAAACTTTTCCCCTTTCTCCTTGCATTTGCTTTGGACTATTGTTAGTATAACCTAACTTGTATTAAAGCTGAATCTATTATTTTGTTTCTATAATTTCTCAAAAACATTATGTATAGGATATACTTTAAGTTCATCACAATGTTGAATGTTTGATACTTGTATTTAGATGTTGCCAGGCAGAGACTGCGTTTTCGGCACATGTTAATTTCAGCATGAATCAATCGTTTCGTGTGGCACAAAGAAGTGAAGAAGGGGCTTGAACGAGGTGTTGTGGTTAAGAGTGTGTTAACTCCAAAATACGATGCTCAACGAATTTTGATCGCTTAGTCATTGCGAATTTCGAGATAAATGTTGAAATGCTCGCTGCGTCATCAAGAGATGCATTTCAGAGTTTATTTCCCTGTTTGATTGAATTCCATTCTTTCTGATTTTTCTCATCTACTTGACTCATATAGACTTATCATGTGGCTAAGCTAGCTGGCTTAGATATATATATATATATATATATTTCTCAAATCTAATCAATTGCTCTTTGTCTAGCGGCATCTTTTTGATATCCAATTGCAATGCGAGCGAAAGAGAGAGCGGCTTTATCAAGCATAACGGTAACGCGAGAGCCTTCTCCACTCCGCAACCATCAACCATATCGTATATAAATAGGTTAAAAGAATTGATTACTTTTGATGACTTCACAACGGTTGCGTATGTAAATTTTGTGAATCAACAATGGTTAAAAATAGAATAAAGCTTGATGAATTGATATCTTATAGAGTGTCCAGAAATCAATTGGAATCGAAAGTGTATTGATCCTTTAGTTCAAGTAGTAATTATATTATATTAGTTAGTAGTATTGAAAATGTTGACGTTTCTGAATGTCAAAACAAAATATTATAAAATATTGATACGTTAGTAATTACGATATCATGTCTATATATTTTTTATGTGTATTATTCATTGTCATGAGAACATGTTTGAAAAACCCATTTTGGTCTTTGTATATTTGTAGATAATGTTGATAAACATTTGTACATTTCACCAAAGTTAATAAAAATAACAAAATTCATTTACTTTATCATATCATAAAAATTTTCTATTGCGTAGTTTTACAAAGAAAAACATATTCATTTTTATTTTTAAAGATAAGTTTACCTAAAACTAACTGATTATCAGTCTTATTGAAGATCGTAGATAGGTCAACTGAATCATACTAAGTATTTACTTTATTGTACTAGGAATGAAATCAATTTGTGTGAAACATAGCAAGGTTTAGAAATTGTTTTATAGATCATAAGAAATAGTAAGTAAAATCGAATAAACGTTTAAGCAACAATTAAAATTATGAATTTAAGACTTTTTTATTACTTGATTTGAAAAGAATGTATTTCAATGATTGCAAATACCTGATTTAGTTTTCTGTTCGTGTGAACAACAAGTAAATATCGTCTATATTTAGCATGTTATTTGAAAATTTGCATATTTTTCAAATAAGCCTTAAAAGCCATATTAAATGTATTATAATTATTGAGTATCAACAAGTCGAATACACTCTTCTAATATATATATATATTTTTTTTTCTACGAGTTTTGCAATTTGCGCAATTATTCCATTAAGTTTCGAAAATACTTTCACTTTTTTTGGGCTGATCAAGTTGCAACTTTACTAAAAAACAAAAAAATTGCAAACGCGTTCTTTTCAAACTGTTTTGCTGTTGTTGTTGTTGTTGTTTGTGGCGCTGGCTTTGTGCTTATTGTAATTGTATCTTTTAAATGAAGTGCGACGTGTTTTAAAATTTATTATTTATTTTATTTCGTCATTTTGTGCACGCCTTGCATGAATGGTTTGCATTTCGATTTCTTATGTGGTTTGGCAGTATTCAAATTTCGCTTGTAATTCAATTCAACTGCAAAACAGATGCAACAACGAAAAACACACACACACACACACACACACACAGAAAGAACGATGGGTTGTTAGGGGGGAAGAGAGTGGTCAAATGCCTATGAATTGTTGCAATCGTTGCAAACTCACGTCCATCAATCAATGAACTTTGTCGCACCTGACGATTGCCAAAAGGCAAATGTTGAAACAAGAAATTACAAACCATCCAAAAAAGCAACAATTATTGAAAAAAAACCAAAAACAAAAAATACAAACAAACATAAAACTAATAAGCAAGCAATTCTTATCTGGGACATTTCGGGGGCAACCAGTCAACCGACTAAAAATGTACAAATTACTAACATGCGAGCTAGCGAATGCGTAACTTGCTCGTATCTAAAATATTCGTTTTATATGGACATTGCCAATCTTATCCGACAGACTTAACTAACTTCTCTGCTTCGTTTTGCGAGCAGTGAAGCTTTGTTAGTAATACGCACCTAAATAACCTAAATAAGATAAGAAAAAAGTCTCAAGAAGAATATATGAGTAGCACGAATTGTTTGATTGAAGATCACTTTCTAAACGATTGCTTCGCAAAACAAATCGATGTACGAAACGAAAACGAGTTGACTTTAAAAACATGTTATTGTCGGGAAAAATCAGGTATGAGATTGAAAAAATGAAAGAACCATCATCAGATGTGATGCAAGGTGATGCTATAAAGAAAAAGATAAAATTATAGATAAGAATGTAAATAGATGATACAGTCATAGATCTAAACACAGTATGCATAAGAATGTAGGTAAAAGAATAACTAAAGTAGATAAATACACATTAATATAATAAAATATACTCGTATGCAAAATTTATAAACACACGCAGTTGAATTAAGATTTTAAAAATATTATTTTTATTCACAAATCCACAGAAAAGTAAATCTTTAAAGAAAAAACAGTTGAAAGTAATACTTAAATCTTTAATACAGAAAGAGTAAAAATGGCACGTGAATCATCTATCTAAAAGATAATACTCATATGCATAATCGAGACGATAAACAACTGAAATAAAGAATAAAGATAGTTTATCAAAAGATAATTCCATCTTTTGGGCTTTGTTTGTTGTTTGTTCTGTTTGCACTGTCAATCAGCTGTCAATCATAAACCTTATCATGATTACTATTTGAATTAACATCTTGGCATTGAGGCAGTTGCGTTGTAAATGTCGCATAATAATAAATATTCGGTGATTAGATTTCGGCATAGAGCCAGCCACATGCCTCACGTACTCTTAATTTAGTTTATAAGAATTCTTGATATTTTTTTTTGCAGTTTCACTGTTCTAATTAGTTCCGCTACATGCCAGATACCACATAGCATAGTAGTAGTACAGTTGAACATGAATCAGTCATGACGCAAAACATATCAAAAACAGGCAACAGCAGCAGCAGTTAGTACGACTCACTATTCCACTAATCAACAGCCGTGTTCAAAAGGGGATAAACCACAAAACAGTTGCCCCCTAAATGAAGTGCCACAAATAAATGTGTCTCAATATTTGTAGCGTTTATCCAAAGTAAAGCTGAAAAAAAAAAAAAAAAAAATGATAAGCCACTCAACAAGTCGGTCAATTGGACAACTGATAGCAAACTTTAATGGGGTCAAAATTGTTCTTTTTCTTGTAGTTGGGCTTGGGTCAGTGTAGTACTAAATTAAAGGTCGCATCGCTTATCAATCTTTCTTCCAGAATAAGAATTCCGTTGGGCCAATACTGGCCCTACAAATGCTACACTCATCTATCTCCACCATCCGAAAAACTTATTCTAATGAAGCACAATGGGATACAACTATAATTATATTGTTCTACGTATCTTAAGAAAACATGTTTCAAGGCGGTTAAAATTTCCCCAATGAGATAACTTTTTTGCTTTTCAGCTGACAAATACAATGATTCAAGTATAACAAGAATAGTTCTCTTCAACAATCTTCAACTATCCATCTCTCTTGAGTCGGATGCACTTTTCTAACAATTTCAAAACCATTCTACTTATCTAGATCAAGTATTATTATAACAAGGCTAGACATGACGGACAATCCTGCTTAACTCTTGAGTAAATCGGACAGTCTAAAAATCTCCATCACCCAAAAAAATATTTGTTAGCTATCTAAAGGTTTTTACAATTGAGTTTTACTCACCCAAAATATACTTAGTTCTCTTTGTTCGTCCTCTCTTTCTTAATCTCTCTCTTGTTTTCTCTCTCAGGCTCTCAGTCAAGAAAAGAAATAGAGCGTGTGTAACGTACAGATACCCTGTAAGCTGATCGAAAACAAACCCCAAATCAAAAGATTCTAGTTCAAGGAAATATTAACAATGTGTTTCTTCTTATAGCCAGTATGAATACAGGGTATGCACAAGAACCACAAACCCAAGACAGAAATACATTAAGCTCAATCAAAGTGCTTAACTCTTTGTTGTTTTCAATTGCACTTATCTTATCGTCAGCACTTTTTAGCGCTCCCCAATGCCACATTTAGTTGAACAGGATAGGGCAGGGCAGGGAGAAAGAGAGGCAGGGAGTTATGTTAGCAGATTGATAAGGCAATCCAGTGCTCGCAGTTGGCTCGATCGGCAAACCAAACAACAGCCTAAATAGTGTATAGCCTTTGCAGTGTGCGGACAACAATACGAGCAACGATACGTGGAGCTTGCCGCACGAAAATCCATTTATAAAAACAATCAAGTGTTGAACGGTCAAAGCTTTTCGTTTAGAAAAGTTGACATCATGTTGAGCACTTTTAGTTCGGTAAAGCAATATCTCAAGTTCGATTTATCGCGCGTGATTATCGATAATATTGTGTTTAAGTTGCACTATCGATGGACCTTTGTGCTGCTGCTGGTGGCAACCCTGTTGATCACATCCCGCCAATACATTGGTGAGCACATACAGTGCATATCCGATAGTGTGGTCGCGCCAGTCATAAACACCTTCTGCTTCTTTACGCCCACGTTTACAGTGGTAAGTGAGCATTGATTAATAGGTTCGGTAGCTCTTTTAAACTATGTCACCCTGTGTTCTACCTCTTCCGTACCTCTAACTGATTCTTTGCGCGAAGTTGCTTGAGAAATCTCATATTCACAAGGGCTTTTCATTAACTCCTTCCGACTATTAACTATTCATTCGTCAATTAAGCTCTTTTAGTTTTAAACAGCTTGGGCACCTAATGCTTTGAATGATGTGTCTGTTCTTAAAACAGATCTTTGTTAATGTAATCACTCAGCAGTAGAAAAAATTGTTTGTATAGTTTGTTCACATTTTAAATGCGTAAGCGCTCTTTTGTTCTTTACAGGTGCGTCATATGAACAACACAGCTTTGGATGCGGGTAATATATTTCAACCAGGCATTGGACCCTACAATCGCCAGGAGGATGCGGTCAAGCGACACGCCTACTATCAGTGGGTGCCCTTCGTACTTTTCGCACAGTCTCTGTGCTTTTACATACCGCACATGCTGTGGAAGAAATGGGAGGGTGGACGCATTAAGGCATTAGTCTATGGTCTGCGTATGGTCGGATTGACACGGTATCTAAAGCATGATAGTATGAGAATTGGCAAGCTAAACATACCTTCGATGGCCGAGGCGGAAGAGCGTGTGATTAATATTCGAAGGACAATGATCGATCGCATGCGATTAAATCAGTCGTGGGGTGCACATCTTGTCTTTGCCGAAATACTCAATCTTCTCAATCTGTGCATTCAGATCTACTGGACAAATCGTTTTCTGGGCTATGAGTTCCTCACTTTGGGCATTAAGGTGTTGCGTGAACGTTGGGTCGATCAAATGGATGCACTCGATGTCGTCTTTCCCAAGGTTACCAAATGCACGTTCTATAAATATGGTGCAGCCGGTTCGCTGCAAAATCACGATACACTCTGCGTTATGGCTCTGAATGTTATGAATGAGAAGATCTATACTATACTCTGGTTCTGGTATAGCTTTTTGATGACCGTTACCGTCTTGGGCCTGCTATGGCGCTTGTTTACTCTCTTCTTCTACAAAAAGTAAGTTAAAAACGATATCTAATTGGTCTTAACACAACATCGGGGGTCTTTACAGTACAAATGCTGCTTAATATGAAAAGATTTCAAGGCTCTCAAATTTGATTGTAAGTCTTAGGTCCCTAAAGTCTTTAGATAACTTTGGCTTGATGGGTTTCTTGGGCTAAGACTTATTCAATAGTTCCTAGGATTTTAATTGGATCACTTAAAGGGTTTTTATTTAAGTTTAAACTTTCTGTTTTTCAGCGTTACCTTTACGAAATGGTCTTTGTATTGGGCCAAACCTGGCAAACTAGATGAATCGGATATTAAGTCTGTTATCGATAAATGCAACTTCTCCAATTGGATGTTCCTCTTCTTTTTGCGCACCAATCTATCGGAATTTCTATTCCAAAAGGTCATTTACCATCTGGCTAGCGAGTTTCCCAACGATGCGATACACGATAACGATATCAATGACTATCGAGCCCGCGAGCGTGCAGTTGCCAGCGGCAGTTCCGCCAAATATCCACAACTCGATCGTCTGGACACGGTGGATTCACCGTTACTGCATCATCGAGCGGCAGCCGGTACAGCACCGGATTCGCCTACAGATAATGCCACGTTGCTGGTTTGACAGCGCTATTATTAATGTACTTTTATCAATACCTAATTTAAGATATTCATTGTTATTGCTTAAGGTGTTTTAATTATACTTTTTTTTTTTGTCACTGTTTTTATAATGGTTTTGTGCAAATGTATGTAAGAGGCAGAAGGAACCATCTTCGACCCCATAAAATATATATATTCTTGATCGGTATCAACAGCCGAGTCGATATAGCATTATGTCCGTCCGTCTGTCCTTATGTTTGAATGCGTCGATCTCAGAGACTATAAGATCTATAGACTCCAGATTTGAAACTTAAGCTTGCCTAATCCCTAGGCAGTACAAGTTTGTTTTCGATTTTCGATAACTCTTCCCGTTTCCGATATACACATGGTATCGATAACAACAAAATCTTGAATTTGCAAATCTTTGAGATGCCATTTGAATTATAAAACAAATTAATGTCAATCTATGAAATTTTTGTTAAAATCGGTTGAAAAACATCGGAGATATGGAACATTGAAGTTAAGTATGCATCCGCACATACACAAATATAGGGTTCAGGGTATCGTCTTGTGGGGATTTCTCGACTAGAGCCTTCTTACTTGTTTTTTATAAATTTAAATTTTATTGCTAAGTTATTCTTTGTGCTTTTTTCCATTTCTGGCCTTGGTTTAAAACGAGTTTCAGATACAAATTTAATATTCAAATAACCCAAACAAAAAAAAAAAACAGAAAAGAGAGATACTCTTACAAAACTGGAAACGGGGCCCATTTAGAAAAACCGGCTAAGCCATATTGATATGTGTGGGCGTGCCAAATGAAACAGTTAACCTCCCCCTTTTATTCAATTTATTTATGTTTGGTGTCAGACATCAAATCGTTTGTTTCGTTTGACTTTATCTCGACTTTGGATTTGACACTGGCTTCGGGTAACAAAATACAACACTCACACACACTTATCAGAACTGTGGTTTGACCCACTTTCAATTGACACGCGACGCGTACAGGCGTGGCAAATGCGGCCCACAACTGTGGTTATCATTCAAAGATCACAGATCTGGCTTTGGTTCATATATCATTCCGCTCACAATTGGGTCGCAAAATTGCGCAGCAAATATAGCGATAAATTCGATATATTTTGCTGTTAAAGAGAAAAGAATTACTAAATTAAATTTACAATATAAATGATTCAAGTCGTGGGCTTTCATCAGAAAGCAAAAACTAAATAATTAACTTATAAAATACGAGTCAATGACGAGTTTGAGAGTGACGACGCACCAAGCGGATTCAAACCCGTTTATGATAAGGACTCTATAAGGCAACTTTGGCCTGTTATCAACCCAAGTCCATTTGTCCATTTGTTGAATTTCAATATGTAACTTGGCTCGTAAAATTCCGGCTCGTGAACTAAGTTTTAATCATATTTCAATAATTTTATTGAAGCCTCAGGATGTTTTAACGACAACACTATGCAACGTGTTAGACATTCCTGCTAACTTTTCTTATAGATAAGTTCTCAAGATATTCCAACCTAAAGGTCCAAAATACACGGGTTCTGAAACAGAAACAAAAACTAATATCTTAACAATTTAAATTAGGTAATGAAGTCTATGAATAATATATACTTTTTCCTCAAAAGATAAAACTGAAAAAGGATTTTTTTAGTTGAAGGTTAGAATATCTCGCTGTGATATTCGCGTTTTTTTGTTCCATAGTTTTATTAAACCCAATGATTTTATTTTCTTTAATTTAACAGTTCGTTCTATATACCAAACCAATACCAAAAGTAATAAAACAAACTCAACAACTAAGGTTAAATAAGAACAAGCCCCAATTCGATACAATCGACAACATTTCTTTTTCATTAAACTGTTTCTAATGTTCAATAGATTTTGGAAAACATTTAAAATATTGTACTTTTATGGACTTGATGTCAATTTGTAGCCGATAACATTTAATGTTTCTCGCCAAACGCGACATTCGACACTTAAGATTTGTAGCTCTTAACAAAAAAGGCCAAAATAAATACATGCCATTAAATATTCGGTAGCGCCATAATAGACAATGTGTAATTGCTAGTTAGTTATGACACCTGCTTAGCTGCGGACCATATTCGCTTAAAGTTGTGCACGTTGTTGCCTGACGAGACACTTAGTTGACTTAACCACATTTAGTTGATATTTTTTTATTGGCTGACAGAAACGCAACATTCGAAATCTGTACGTTTCTTATTCTTTTTAGATATTTGCCAATTATTATTATTATTATTATTATTATGTCTTTTCAGTTGCCAACTTACGACCGTTTGTTTTGCGGTCAATGCCAACGAGTTGAATTCTGTCTGAGTCTAAGTCGCTGAGTCTGATCTAAAGCCTAGGCCGTCAGCAACGAACCCGCCCCGCCCTACACCGATAGCCCCCTCTGACCACCTGTAGTGTCCCCTTTTTTTTTTGCGGCTGACACTCGACATATGTTTGCTGTCGTTTTAAGTGGTTGAGCTAATAGAATGGAATAAAAAACAAACAAGCTAGAAGGCTAAGGCCGAACAAACTCGACTATCAGATACCCTCAACCTTATTTTTTACCTATCAAATTTTTCAACAAAAAAAAGGAGCTTTTAGTCATTGTTCGTATATTTCGTTCGTTTGTCCCCAATAAAGCTTTGACTACAGGCAAGGGCCAAAGCGTTCTGCTCGAATTGAATCTTAGATACTCCTTAAGAGTACTAAAACCTGTAGTAAGTAAAAGTTTCGCTGCCGAACAAAATATTTTAGAATGTATGGGTGGCTAATTTTAATTAGATAATTAAAATATATATGCTTATTAAAGTTTTCTCACAATATACTAGCATGGTCAAATTAAAAAAGCATTATCATATTGCTGTGGTTGCACCCGTGTTAAAATATCCCCCGAGGAGAACGAATGAATATTGGACAGGGCTCTAAAACTAGTTGTAGTCGCACCATTCGGAGACTATAAAACATTAAGACATTGAGAGATATGTCTAACATTTCAAGTTCATTTTTAAACTATCTATAAGTCTTTCCGTTGCCGATATAATCATGTTATCGATTACAATCAACATTAGAAATGGCTAAAATTTTGTTATGTTTTTCGGGGACCTGGATGCTCTACACATTCTCATGATTTTCATTATAAAATCTACACGATTCTTTCCATAGAATCTAGCTAGAAAGTGCTTGATAAAACACAGCAAGGTTTTTTTTTTTTTGTATAACAATATTCACATTTGGAATCTGATAAATATTCAAAATGAATTGAATACTCACAAAAAGGTACTGATTACAAAAAGATGAGGGTTTGCGGTAAAAAAAAAACAAAAAGTATCGAGTTCAGCTCTTAAGTCGTTTTAAACGACTAAATTTATTACATAGACAATATTCCCTAGGTATTCATTATTCAAACTTGGTTGTTCTCATTCCTTTTGTTTGCCTCGCATATCTTGTAATTCTCTATTATTTTTTTTTTTTATTCAATTCAATTTGATTCCATTCGATTCGCATACAGAAACTTCGCTTTTTTCAAGTTCTCACAAATCAGAATAAAAGAAATACACGTTAAAAAACATATGTACATACGTGCGTACAAATCCATACAATCAAAAAGGCAAATTAAGAAATATACACACAAAATAAATAATTGTATTGAACTCGCATTGTTTTCTTCTCGCATTGTATTCGCTGTCTTCTTCGTCTTGCTCTCTGTTTATAGCTGTCTTCCCGCTTGGTGAATGACCGTTAACATTTTCGAGATCGTCGCCAAAGAACAAGCTTTTTCTCGCGTGACAGGTTTTCTCTTTTTTTTCTTCTTTTTTTTGTTGCCTTTTTGGTATAAGCCCCATAACATGTCGCTCGATCCATAAATAGCCAAAAAATTATCAGAGATAAAGACAACTCTTGAGCATTCCTAAAAGAACTTTCTTACAATATATAAATGCTTTATTCATTAAGTGCTGACTGTGCCTTGAGCTGTACAATTTTATTCAAGATGAATAATTTCAATCATGAAATACATAACGAACTCTATCTAAGAAAACTAAGAGACCGCAAATAATATTAAGATGAAATGGAATAAGAGCACACATCAAAAAAAAAAAAATAAATATGTTTTTACCATTCTGCACGTCAAGTTTTTACACAGAAACCTAAAATCATTAACGATTTCATTCAATTAGGGGAAACAAGTAAGAAGGCTGTAGTCGAGAAATCCCGCTAGACGATACCCTAAACCCTATACTTACGCGTACAGTCAGTGTTTGTAAGTATGTGTGCGTGTGTGTGTGTGTGTGTTTACGCGTAGACTGCATACTTTACTTTACTTCAATGTTCCATATCTCCGGTTT